>JBAIAA010000176.1:1800000-2108804 GCA_037893245.1 Crossaster papposus
GTTCCGACATCAGGTGTTTATTTCTGATGCACACTTCTTTCCCTTTACATATTTAACTCGAGGTCTTGTTCCGACATCAGGTGTTTATTTCTTAGGCACACTTATTTTCCTTTACATATTTAACTCGAGGGCTTGTTCCGACATCAGGTGTTTATTTCTTATGCACACTTCTTTCCCTTTACATATTTAACTCGAGGGCTTGTTCCGACATCAGTTTATTTCTTATGCACACTTCTTCCTCTTTACATATTTATCTCGAGGGCTTGTTCCGACATCAGGTGTTTATTTCTACTGCACACTTCTTTCCCTTTACATATTTAACTCGAGGGCTTGTTCCGACATCAGGTGTTTATTTCTACTGCACACTTCTTTCCCTTTACATATTTAACTCGAGGGCTTGTTCCGACATCAGGTGTATTTTTCTTATGCACACTTCTTTCCCTTTACATATTTAACTCGAGGGCTTGTTCCGACATCAGGTGTTTATTTCTTATGCATACTTCTTTCCCTTTACATATTTAACTCGAGGGCTTGTTCCGACATCAGGTGTTTATTTCTTATGCACACTTCTTACCCTTTACATATTTAACTCGAGGGCTTGTTCCGACATCAGGTGTTTATTTCTTAAGCTCACTTCTTTCCTCTTTACATATTTATCTCGAGGGCTTGTTCCGACATCAGGTGTTTATTTCTGATGCACACTTCTTTCCCTTTTTCATATTTAACGCGATGGCTTGTTCCGACATCAGGTGTTTATTTCTTATGCACACTTCTTTCCCTTTACATATTTAACTCGAGGGCTTGTTCCGACATCATGTGTTTATTTCTACTGCACACTTCTTTCCCTTTACATATTTAACTCGAGGGCTTGTTCCGACATCATGTGTTTATTTCTTATGCACACTTCTTCCTCTTTACATATTTATCTCGAGGGCTTGTTCCGACATCAGGTGTTTATTTCTACTGCACACTTCTTTCCCTTTACATATTTAACTCGAGGGCTTGTTCCGACATCAGGTGTTTATTTCTAATGCACACTTCTTTCCCTTTTTCATATTTAACGCGATGGCTTGTTCCGACATCAGGTGTTTATTTCTTATGCACACTTCTTTCCCTTTACATATTTAACTCGAGGGCTTTTTCCGACATCAGGTGTTTATTTATACTGCACACTTCTTTCCCTTTACATATTTAACTCGAGGGCTTGTTCCGACATCAGGTGTTTATTTCTGATGCACATTTCTTTCCCTTTACATATTTAACTCGAGGGCTTGTTCCGACATCAGGTGTTTATTTCTACTGCACACTTCTTTCCCTTTACATATTTAACTCGAGGGCTTGTTCCGACATCAGGTGTATTTTTCTTATGCACACTTCTTTCCCTTTACATATTTAACTCGAGGGCTTGTTCCGACATCAGGTGTTTATTTCTTATGCATACTTCTTTCCCTTTACATATTTAACTCGAGGGCTTGTTCCGACATCAGGTGTTTATTTCTGATGCACACTTCTTTCCCTTTACATATTTAACTCGAGGTCTTGTTCCGACATCAGGTGTTTATTTCTTAGGCACACTTATTTTCCTTTACATATTTAACTCGAGGGCTTGTTCCGACATCAGGTGTTTATTTCTTATGCACACTTCTTTCCCTTTACATATTTAACTCGAGGGCTTGTTCCGACATCAGTTTATTTCTTATGCACACTTCTTCCTCTTTACATATTTATCTCGAGGGCTTGTTCCGACATCAGGTGTTTATTTCTACTGCACACTTCTTTCCCTTTACATATTTAACTCGAGGGCTTGTTCCGACATCAGGTGTTTATTTCTACTGCACACTTCTTTCCCTTTACATATTTAACTCGAGGGCTTGTTCCGACATCAGGTGTATTTTTCTTATGCACACTTCTTTCCCTTTACATATTTAACTCGAGGGCTTGTTCCGACATCAGGTGTTTATTTCTTATGCATACTTCTTTCCCTTTACATATTTAACTCGAGGGCTTGTTCCGACATCAGGTGTTTATTTCTTATGCACACTTCTTACCCTTTACATATTTAACTCGAGGGCTTGTTCCGACATCAGGTGTTTATTTCTTAAGCTCACTTCTTTCCTCTTTACATATTTATCTCGAGGGCTTGTTCCGACATCAGGTGTTTATTTCTGATGCACACTTCTTTCCCTTTTTCATATTTAACGCGATGGCTTGTTCCGACATCAGGTGTTTATTTCTTATGCACACTTCTTTCCCTTTACATATTTAACTCGAGGGCTTGTTCCGACATCATGTGTTTATTTCTACTGCACACTTCTTTCCCTTTACATATTTAACTCGAGGGCTTGTTCCGACATCATGTGTTTATTTCTTATGCACACTTCTTCCTCTTTACATATTTATCTCGAGGGCTTGTTCCGACATCAGGTGTTTATTTCTACTGCACACTTCTTTCCCTTTACATATTTAACTCGAGGGCTTGTTCCGACATCAGGTGTTTATTTCTAATGCACACTTCTTTCCCTTTTTCATATTTAACGCGATGGCTTGTTCCGACATCAGGTGTTTATTTCTTATGCACACTTCTTTCCCTTTACATATTTAACTCGAGGGCTTTTTCCGACATCAGGTGTTTATTTATACTGCACACTTCTTTCCCTTTACATATTTAACTCGAGGGCTTGTTCCGACATCAGGTGTTTATTTCTGATGCACATTTCTTTCCCTTTACATATTTAACTCGAGGGCTTGTTCCGACATCAGGTGTTTATTTCTACTGCACACTTCTTTCCCTTTACATATTTAACTCGAGGGCTTGTTCCGACATCAGGTGTATTTTTCTTATGCACACTTCTTTCCCTTTACATATTTAACTCGAGGGCTTGTTCCGACATCAGGTGTTTATTTCTTATGCATACTTCTTTCCCTTTACATATTTAACTCGAGGGCTTGTTCCGACATCAGGTGTTTATTTCTTATGCACACTTCTTACCCTTTACATATTTAACTCGAGGGCTTGTTCCGACATCAGGTGTTTATTTCTTAAGCTCACTTTTTTCCCTTTACATATTTAACTCGAGGGCTTGTTTCGACATCAGGTGTTTATTTCTGATGCACACTTCTTTCCCTTTTTCATATTTAACGCGATGGCTTGTTCCGACATCAGGTGTTTATTTCTTATGCACACTTCTTTCCCTTTACATATTTAACTCGAGGGCTTTTTCCGACATCAGGTGTTTATTTATACTGCACACTTCTTTCCCTTTACATATTTAACTCGAGGGCTTGTTCCGACATCATGTGTTTATTTCTGATGCACACTTCTTTCCCTTTACATATTTAACTCGAGGGCTTGTTCCGACATCAGGTGTGTATTTCTTATGCACACTTCTTTCCCTTTACATATTTAACTCGAGGGCTTGTTCCGACATCAGGTGTTTATTTCTGATGCACACTTCTTTCCCTTTACATATTTAACTCGAGGTCTTGTTCCGACATCAGGGGTTTATTTCTTATGCACACTTATTTTCCTTTACATATTTAACTCGAGGGCTTGTTCCGACATCAGGTGTTTATTTCTTATGCACACTTCTTTCCCTTTACATATTTAACTCGAGGGCTTGTTCCGACATCAGTTTATTTCTTATGCACACTTCTTCCTCTTTA
Organism: Crossaster papposus; assembly: GCA_037893245.1. Taxonomy (NCBI): domain Eukaryota; kingdom Metazoa; phylum Echinodermata; class Asteroidea; order Velatida; family Solasteridae; genus Crossaster; species Crossaster papposus. The sequence continues at coordinate 1,803,664 of JBAIAA010000176.1, forward strand.
CATATTTATCTCGAGGGCTTGTTCCGACATCAGGTGTTTATTTCTACTGCACACTTCTTTCCCTTTACATATTTAACTCGAGGGCTTGTTCCGACATCAGGTGTTTATTTCTACTGCACACTTCTTTCTCTTTACATATTTAACTCGATGGCTTGTTCCGACATCATGTGTTTATTTCTTATGCACACTTCTTTCCCTTTACATATTTAACTCGAGGGCTTGTTCCGACATCAGGTGTTTATCTCTTATGCACACTCCTTTCCCTTTACATATTTAACTCGAGGGCTTTTTCCGACATCAGGTGTTTATTTCTACTGCACACTTCTTTCCCTTTACATATTTAACTCGAGGGCTTGTTCCGACATCAGGTGTTTATTTCTGATGCACACTTCTTTCCCTTTTTCATATTTAACGCGATGGCTTGTTCCGACATCAGGTGTTTATTTCTTATGCACACTTCTTTCCCTTTACATATTTAACTCGAGGGCTTTTTCCGACATCAGGTGTTTATTTATACTGCACACTTCTTTCCCTTTACATATTTAACTCGAGGGCTTGTTCCGACATCAGGTGTTTATTTCTGATGCACACTTCTTTCCCTTTACATATTTAACTCGAGGGCTTGTTCCGACATCAGGTGTTTATTTCTGATGCACACTTCTTTCCCTTTACATATTTAACTCGAGGTATTTTTCCGACATCAGGTGTTTATTTCTTATGCACACTTATTTTCCTTTACATATTTAACTCGAGGGCTTGTTCCGACATCAGGTGTTTATTTCTTATGCACACTTCTTTCCCTTTACATATTTAACTCGAGGGCTTGTTCCGACATCAGTTTATTTCTTATGCACACTTCTTCCTCTTTACATATTTATCTCGAGGGCTTGTTCCGACATCAGGTGTTTATTTCTACTGCACACTTCTTTCCCTTTACATATTTAACTCGAGGGCTTGTTCCGACATCAGGTGTTTATTTCTACTGCACACTTCTTTCTCTTTACATATTTAACTCGAGGTCTTGTTCCGACATCATGTGTTTATTTCTTATGCACACTTCATTCCCTTTACATATTTAACTCGAGGGCTTGTTCCGACATCAGGTGTTTATTTCTTATGCACACTTCTTACCCTTTACATATTTAACTCGAGGGCTTGTTCCGACATCAGGTGTTTATATCTTATGCTCACTTCTTTCCCTTTACATATTTAACTCGAGGGCTTGTTCCGACATCAGGTGTTTATTTCTGATGCACACTTCTTTCCCTTTTTCATATTTAACGCGATGGCTTGTTCCGACATCAGGTGTTTATTTCTTATGCACACTTCTTTCCCTTTACATATTTAACTCGAGGGCTTTTTCCGACATCAGGTGTTTATTTATACTGCACACTTCTTTCCCTTTACATATTTAACTCGAGGGCTTGTTCCGACATCAGGTGTTTATTTCTGATGCACACTTCTTACCCTTTACATATTTAACTCGAGGGCTTGTTACGACATCAGTTTATTTCTTATGCACACTTCTTCCTCTTTACATATTTAACTCGAGGGCTTGTTCCGACATCAGGTGTTTATTTCTACTGCACACTTCTTTCTCTTTACATATTTAACTCGAGGGCTTGTTCCGACATCATGTGTTTATTTCTTATGCACACTTCTTTCCCTTTACATATTTAACTCGAGGGCTTGTTCCGACATCAGGTGTTTATTTCTTATGCACACTCCTTTCCCTTTACATATTTAACTCGAGGGCTTTTTCCGACATCAGGTGTTTATTTCTACTGCACACTTCTTTCCCTTTACATATTTAACTCGAGGGCTTGTTCCGACATCAGGTGTTTATTTCTGATGCACACTTCTTTCCCTTTTTCATATTTAACGCGATGGCTTGTTCCGACATCAGGTGTTTATTTCTTATGCACACTTCTTTCCCTTTACATATTTAACTCGAGGGCTTTTTCCGACATCAGGTGTTTATTTATACTGCACACTTCTTTCCCTTTACATATTTAACTCGAGGGCTTGTTCCGACATCAGGTGTTTATTTCTGATGCACACTTCTTTCCCTTTACATATTTAACTCGAGGGCTTGTTCCGACATCAGGTGTGTATTTCTTATGCACACTTCTTTCCCTTTACATATTTAACTCGAGGGCTTGTTCGGACATCAGGTGTTTATTTCTGATGCACACTTCTTTCCCTTTACATATTTAACTCGAGGTATTTTTCCGACATCAGGTGTTTATTTCTTATGCACACTTATTTTCCTTTACATATTTAACTCGAGGGCTTGTTCCGACATCAGGTGTTTATTTCTTATGCATACTTCTTTCCCTTTACATATTTAACTCGAGGGCTTGTTCCGACATCAGGTGTTTATTTCTTATGCACACTTCTTACCCTTTACATATTTAACTCGAGGGCTTGTTCCGACATCAGGTGTTTATTTCTTAAGCTCACTTTTTTCCCTTTACATATTTAACTCGAGGGCTTGTTTCGACATCAGGTGTTTATTTCTGATGCACACTTCTTTCCCTTTTTCATATTTAACGCGATGGCTTGTTCCGACATCAGGTGTTTATTTCTTATGCACACTTCTTTCCCTTTACATATTTAACTCGAGGGCTTTTTCCGACATCAGGTGTTTATTTATACTGCACACTTCTTTCCCTTTACATATTTAACTCGAGGGCTTGTTCCGACATCATGTGTTTATTTCTGATGCACACTTCTTTCCCTTTACATATTTAACTCGAGGGCTTGTTCCGACATCAGGTGTGTATTTCTTATGCACACTTCTTTCCCTTTACATATTTAACTCGAGGGCTTGTTCCGACATCAGGTGTTTATTTCTGATGCACACTTCTTTCCCTTTACATATTTAACTCGAGGTCTTGTTCCGACATCAGGGGTTTATTTCTTATGCACACTTATTTTCCTTTACATATTTAACTCGAGGGCTTGTTCCGACATCAGGTGTTTATTTCTTATGCACACTTCTTTCCCTTTACATATTTAACTCGAGGGCTTGTTCCGACATCAGTTTATTTCTTATGCACACTTCTTCCTCTTTACATATTTATCTCGAGGGCTTGTTCCGACATCAGGTGTTTATTTCTACTGCACACTTCTTTCCCTTTACATATTTAACTCGAGGGCTTGTTCCGACATCAGGTGTTTATTTCTACTGCACACTTCTTTCTCTTTACATATTTAACTCGATGGCTTGTTCCGACATCATGTGTTTATTTCTTATGCACACTTCTTTCCCTTTACATATTTAACTCGAGGGCTTGTTCCGACATCAGGTGTTTATCTCTTATGCACACTCCTTTCCCTTTACATATTTAACTCGAGGGCTTTTTCCGACATCAGGTGTTTATTTCTACTGCACACTTCTTTCCCTTTACATATTTAACTCGAGGGCTTGTTCCGACATCAGGTGTTTATTTCTGATGCACACTTCTTTCCCTTTTTCATATTTAACGCGATGGCTTGTTCCGACATCAGGTGTTTATTTCTTATGCACACTTCTTTCCCTTTACATATTTAACTCGAGGGCTTTTTCCGACATCAGGTGTTTATTTATACTGCACACTTCTTTCCCTTTACATATTTAACTCGAGGGCTTGTTCCGACATCAGGTGTTTATTTCTGATGCACACTTCTTTCCCTTTACATATTTAACTCGAGGGCTTGTTCCGACATCAGGTGTTTATTTCTGATGCACACTTCTTTCCCTTTACATATTTAACTCGAGGTATTTTTCCGACATCAGGTGTTTATTTCTTATGCACACTTATTTTCCTTTACATATTTAACTCGAGGGCTTGTTCCGACATCAGGTGTTTATTTCTTATGCACACTTCTTTCCCTTTACATATTTAACTCGAGGGCTTGTTCCGACATCAGTTTATTTCTTATGCACACTTCTTCCTCTTTACATATTTATCTCGAGGGCTTGTTCCGACATCAGGTGTTTATTTCTACTGCACACTTCTTTCCCTTTACATATTTAACTCGAGGGCTTGTTCCGACATCAGGTGTTTATTTCTACTGCACACTTCTTTCTCTTTACATATTTAACTCGAGGTCTTGTTCCGACATCATGTGTTTATTTCTTATGCACACTTCATTCCCTTTACATATTTAACTCGAGGGCTTGTTCCGACATCAGGTGTTTATTTCTTATGCACACTTCTTACCCTTTACATATTTAACTCGAGGGCTTGTTCCGACATCAGGTGTTTATATCTTATGCTCACTTCTTTCCCTTTACATATTTAACTCGAGGGCTTGTTCCGACATCAGGTGTTTATTTCTGATGCACACTTCTTTCCCTTTTTCATATTTAACGCGATGGCTTGTTCCGACATCAGGTGTTTATTTCTTATGCACACTTCTTTCCCTTTACATATTTAACTCGAGGGCTTTTTCCGACATCAGGTGTTTATTTATACTGCACACTTCTTTCCCTTTACATATTTAACTCGAGGGCTTGTTCCGACATCAGGTGTTTATTTCTGATGCACACTTCTTACCCTTTACATATTTAACTCGAGGGCTTGTTACGACATCAGTTTATTTCTTATGCACACTTCTTCCTCTTTACATATTTAACTCGAGGGCTTGTTCCGACATCAGGTGTTTATTTCTACTGCACACTTCTTTCTCTTTACATATTTAACTCGAGGGCTTGTTCCGACATCATGTGTTTATTTCTTATGCACACTTCTTTCCCTTTACATATTTAACTCGAGGGCTTGTTCCGACATCAGGTGTTTATTTCTTATGCACACTCCTTTCCCTTTACATATTTAACTCGAGGGCTTTTTCCGACATCAGGTGTTTATTTCTACTGCACACTTCTTTCCCTTTACATATTTAACTCGAGGGCTTGTTCCGACATCAGGTGTTTATTTCTGATGCACACTTCTTTCCCTTTTTCATATTTAACGCGATGGCTTGTTCCGACATCAGGTGTTTATTTCTTATGCACACTTCTTTCCCTTTACATATTTAACTCGAGGGCTTTTTCCGACATCAGGTGTTTATTTATACTGCACACTTCTTTCCCTTTACATATTTAACTCGAGGGCTTGTTCCGACATCAGGTGTTTATTTCTGATGCACACTTCTTTCCCTTTACATATTTAACTCGAGGGCTTGTTCCGACATCAGGTGTGTATTTCTTATGCACACTTCTTTCCCTTTACATATTTAACTCGAGGGCTTGTTCGGACATCAGGTGTTTATTTCTGATGCACACTTCTTTCCCTTTACATATTTAACTCGAGGTATTTTTCCGACATCAGGTGTTTATTTCTTATGCACACTTATTTTCCTTTACATATTTAACTCGAGGGCTTGTTCAGACATCAGGTGTTTATTTCTTATGCACACTTCTTTCCCTTTACATATTTAACTCGAGGGCTTGTTCCGACATCAGTTTATTTCTTATGCACACTTCTTCCTCTTTACATATTTATCTCGAGGGCTTGTTCCGACATCAGGTGTTTATTTCTACTGCACACTTCTTTCCCTTTACATATTTAACTCGAGGGCTTGTTCCGACATCAGGTGTTTATTTCTACTGCACACTTCTTTCTCTTTACATATTTAACTCGAGGTCTTGTTCCGACATCATGTGTTTATTTCTTATGCACACTTCATTCCCTTTACATATTTAACTCGAGGGCTTGTTCCGACATCAGGTGTTTATTTCTTATGCACACTTCTTACCCTTTACATATTTAACTCGAGGGCTTGTTCCGACATCAGGTGTTTATTTCTTATGCTCACTTCTTTCCCTTTACATATTTAACTCGAGGGCTTGTTCCGACATCAGGTGTTTATTTCTGATGCACACTTATTTCCCTTTTTCATATTTAACGCGATGGCTTGTTCCGACATCAGGTGTTTATTTCTGATGCACACTTCTTTCCCTTTACATATTTAACTCGAGGGCTTTTTCCGACATCAGGTGTTTATTTATACTGCACACTTCTTTCCCTTTACATATTTAACTCGAGGGCTTGTTCCGACATCAGGTGTTTATTTCTGATGCACACTTATTTCCCTTTACATATTTAACTTGAGGGCTTGTTCCGACATCAGTTTATTTCTTATGCACACTTCTTCCTCTTTACATATTTATCTCGAGGGCTTGTTCCGACATCAGGTGTTTATTTCTACTGCACACTTTTTTCCCTTTACATATTTAACTCGAGGGCTTGTTCCGACATCAGGTGTTTATTTCTACTGCACACTTCTTTCTCTTTACATATTTAACTCGAGGGCTTGTTCCGACATCATGTGTTTATTTCTTATGCACACTTCTTTCCCTTTACATATTTAACTCGAGGGCTTGTTCCGACATCAGGTGTTTATTTCTTATGCACACTCCTTTCCCTTTACATATTTAACTCGAGGGCTTTTTCCGACATCAGGTGTTTATTTCTACTGCACAATTCTTTCCCTTTACATATTTAACTCGAGGGCTTGTTCCGACATCAGGTGTTTATTTCTTATGCACACTTCTTACCCTTTACATATTTAACTCGAGGGCTTGTTCCGACATCAGGTGTTTATTTCTTAAGCTCACTTCTTTCCCTTTACATATTTAACTCGAGGGCTTGTTCCGACATCAGGTGTTTATTTCTGATGCACACTTCTTTCCCTTTTTCATATTTAACGCGATGGCTTGTTCCGACATCAGGTGTTTATTTCTTATGCACACTTCTTTCCCTTTACATATTTAACTCGAGGGCTTTTTCCGACATCAGGTGTTTATTTATACTGCACACTTCTTTCCCTTTACATATTTAACTCGAGGGCTTGTTCCGACATCATGTGTTTATTTCTGATGCACACTTCTTTCCCTTTACATATTTAACTCGAGGGCTTGTTCCGACATCAGGTGTGTATTTCTTATGCACACTTCTTTCCCTTTACATATTTAACTCGAGGGCTTGTTCCGACATCAGGTGTTTATTTCTGATGCACACTTCTTTCCCTTTACATATTTAACTCGAGGTCTTGTTCCGACATCAGGGGTTTATTTCTTATGCACACTTATTTTCCTTTACATATTTAACTCGAGGGCTTGTTCCGACATCAGGTGTTTATTTCTTATGCACACTTCTTTCCCTTTACATATTTAACTCGAGGGCTTGTTCCGACATCAGTTTATTTCTTATGCACACTTCTTCCTCTTTACATATTTATCTCGAGGGCTTGTTCCGACATCAGGTGTTTATTTCTACTGCACACTTCTTTCCCTTTACATATTTAACTCGAGGGCTTGTTCCGACATCAGGTGTTTATTTCTACTGCACACTTCTTTCTCTTTACATATTTAACTCGATGGCTTGTTCCGACATCATGTGTTTATTTCTTATGCACACTTCTTTCCCTTTACATATTTAACTCGAGGGCTTGTTCCGACATCAGGTGTTTATCTCTTATGCACACTCCTTTCCCTTTACATATTTAACTCGAGGGCTTTTTCCGACATCAGGTGTTTATTTCTACTGCACACTTCTTTCCCTTTACATATTTAACTCGAGGGCTTGTTCCGACATCAGGTGTTTATTTCTGATGCACACTTCTTTCCCTTTTTCATATTTAACGCGATGGCTTGTTCCGACATCAGGTGTTTATTTCTTATGCACACTTCTTTCCCTTTACATATTTAACTCGAGGGCTTTTTCCGACATCAGGTGTTTATTTATACTGCACACTTCTTTCCCTTTACATATTTAACTCGAGGGCTTGTTCCGACATCAGGTGTTTATTTCTGATGCACACTTCTTTCCCTTTACATATTTAACTCGAGGGCTTGTTCCGACATCAGGTGTTTATTTCTGATGCACACTTCTTTCCCTTTACATATTTAACTCGAGGTATTTTTCCGACATCAGGTGTTTATTTCTTATGCACACTTATTTTCCTTTACATATTTAACTCGAGGGCTTGTTCCGACATCAGGTGTTTATTTCTTATGCACACTTCTTTCCCTTTACATATTTAACTCGAGGGCTTGTTCCGACATCAGTTTATTTCTTATGCACACTTCTTCCTCTTTACATATTTATCTCGAGGGCTTGTTCCGACATCAGGTGTTTATTTCTACTGCACACTTCTTTCCCTTTACATATTTAACTCGAGGGCTTGTTCCGACATCAGGTGTTTATTTCTACTGCACACTTCTTTCTCTTTACATATTTAACTCGAGGTCTTGTTCCGACATCATGTGTTTATTTCTTATGCACACTTCATTCCCTTTACATATTTAACTCGAGGGCTTGTTCCGACATCAGGTGTTTATTTCTTATGCACACTTCTTACCCTTTACATATTTAACTCGAGGGCTTGTTCCGACATCAGGTGTTTATATCTTATGCTCACTTCTTTCCCTTTACATATTTAACTCGAGGGCTTGTTCCGACATCAGGTGTTTATTTCTGATGCACACTTCTTTCCCTTTTTCATATTTAACGCGATGGCTTGTTCCGACATCAGGTGTTTATTTCTTATGCACACTTCTTTCCCTTTACATATTTAACTCGAGGGCTTTTTCCGACATCAGGTGTTTATTTATACTGCACACTTCTTTCCCTTTACATATTTAACTCGAGGGCTTGTTCCGACATCAGGTGTTTATTTCTGATGCACACTTCTTACCCTTTACATATTTAACTCGAGGGCTTGTTCCGACATCAGTTTATTTCTTATGCACACTTCTTCCTCTTTACATATTTATCTCGAGGGCTTGTTCCGACATCAGGTGTTTATTTCTACTGCACACTTCTTTCCCTTTACATATTTAACTCGAGGGCTTGTTCCGACATCAGGTGTTTATTTCTACTGCACACTTCTTTCTCTTTACATATTTAACTCGAGGGCTTGTTCCGACATCATGTGTTTATTTCTTATGCACACTTCTTTCCCTTTACATATTTAACTCGAGGGCTTGTTCCGACATCAGGTGTTTATTTCTTATGCACACTCCTTTCCCTTTACATATTTAACTCGAGGGCTTTTTCCGACATCAGGTGTTTATTTCTACTGCACACTTCTTTCCCTTTACATATTTAACTCGAGGGCTTGTTCCGACATCAGGTGTTTATTTCTGATGCACACTTCTTTCCCTTTTTCATATTTAACGCGATGGCTTGTTCCGACATCAGGTGTTTATTTCTTATGCACACTTCTTTCCCTTTACATATTTAACTCGAGGGCTTTTTCCGACATCAGGTGTTTATTTATACTGCACACTTCTTTCCCTTTACATATTTAACTCGAGGGCTTGTTCCGACATCAGGTGTTTATTTCTGATGCACACTTCTTTCCCTTTACATATTTAACTCGAGGGCTTGTTCCGACATCAGGTGTGTATTTCTTATGCACACTTCTTTCCCTTTACATATTTAACTCGAGGGCTTGTTCCGACATCAGGTGTTTATTTCTGATGCACACTTCTTTCCCTTTACATATTTAACTCGAGGTATTTTTCCGACATCAGGTGTTTATTTCTTATGCACACTTATTTTCCTTTACATATTTAACTCGAGGGCTTGTTCCGACATCAGGTGTTTATTTCTTATGCACACTTCTTTCCCTTTACATATTTAACTCGAGGGCTTGTTCCGACATCAGTTTATTTCTTATGCACACTTCTTCCTCTTTACATATTTATCTCGAGGGCTTGTTCCGACATCAGGTGTTTATTTCTACTGCACACTTCTTTCCCTTTACATATTTAACTCGAGGGCTTGTTCCGACATCAGGTGTTTATTTCTACTGCACACTTCTTTCTCTTTACATATTTAACTCGAGGTCTTGTTCCGACATCATGTGTTTATTTCTTATGCACACTTCATACCCTTTACATATTTAACTCGAGGGCTTGTTCCGACATCAGGTGTTTATTTCTTATGCACACTTCTTACCCTTTACATATTTAACTCGAGGGCTTGTTCCGACATCAGGTGTTTATTTCTTATGCTCACTTCTTTCCCTTTACATATTTAACTCGAGGGCTTGTTCCGACATCAGGTGTTTATTTCTGATGCACACTTCTTTCCCTTTTTCATATTTAACGCGATGGCTTGTTCCGACATCAGGTGTTTATTTCTTATGCACACTTCTTTCCCTTTACATATTTAACTCGAGGGCTTTTTCCGACATCAGGTGTTTATTTATACTGCACACTTCTTTCCCTTTACATATTTAACTCGAGGGCTTGTTCCGACATCAGGTGTTTATTTCTGATGCACACTTCTTTCCCTTTACATATTTAACTCGAGGGCTTGTTCCGACATCAGTTTATTTCTTATGCACACTTCTTCCTCTTTACATATTTATCTCGAGGGCTTGTTCCGACATCAGGTGTTTATTTCTACTGCACACTTTTTTCCCTTTACATATTTAACTCGAGGGCTTGTTCCGACATCAGGTGTTTATTTCTACTGCACACTTCTTTCTCTTTACATATTTAACTCGAGGGCTTGTTCCGACATCATGTGTTTATTTCTTATGCACACTTCTTTCCCTTTACATATTTAACTCGAGGGCTTGTTCCGACATCAGGTGTTTATTTCTTATGCACACTCCTTTCCCTTTACATATTTAACTCGAGGGCTTTTTCCGACATCAGGTGTTTATTTCTACTGCACACTTCTTTCCCTTTACATATTTAACTCGAGGGCTTGTTCCGACATCAGGTGTTTATTTCTGATGCACACTTCTTTCCCTTTTTCATATTTAACGCGATGGCTTGTTCCGACATCAGGTGTTTATTTCTTATGCACACTTCTTTCCCTTTACATATTTAACTCGAGGGCTTGTTCCGACATCAGGTGTATTTTTCTTATGCACACTTCTTTCCCTTTACATATTTAACTCGAGGGCTTGTTCCGACCTCAGGTGTTTATTTCTTATGCATACTTCTTTCCCTTTACATATTTAACTCGAGGGCTTGTTCCGACATCAGGTGTTTATTTCTTATGCACACTTCTTACCCTTTACATATTTAACTCGAGGGCTTGTTCCGACATCAGGTGTTTATTTCTTAAGCTCACTTCTTTCCCTTTACATATTTAACTCGAGGGCTTGTTCCGACATCAGGTGTTTATTTCTACTGCACACTTCTTTCCCTTTACATATTTAACTCGAGGGCTTGTTCCGACATCAGGTGTTTATTTCTACTGCACACTTCTTTCTCTTTACATATTTAACTCGAGGGCTTGTTCCGACATCATGTGTTTATTTCTTATGCACACTTCTTTCCCTTTACATATTTAACTCGAGGGCTTGTTCCGACATCAGGTGTTTATTTCTTATGCACACTCCTTTCCCTTTACATATTTAACTCGAGGGCTTTTTCCGACATCAGGTGTTTATTTCTACTGCACACTTCTTTCCCGTTACATATTTAACTCGAGGGCTTGTTCCGACATCAGGTGTTTATTTCTGATGCACACTTCTTTCCCTTTTTCATATTTAACGCGATGGCTTGTTCCGACATCAGGTGTTTATTTCTTATGCACACTTCTTTCCCTTTACATATTTAACTCGAGGGCTTTTTCCGACATCAGGTGTTTATTTATACTGCACACTTCTTTCCCTTTACATATTTAACTCGAGGGCTTGTTCCGACATCAGGTGTTTATTTCTGATGCACACTTCTTTCCCTTTACATATTTAACTCGAGGGCTTGTTCCGACATCAGGTGTGTATTTCTTATGCACACTTCTTTCCCTTTACATATTTAACTCGAGGGCTTGTTCCGACATCAGGTGTTTATTTCTGATGCACACTTCTTTCCCTTTACATATTTAACTCGAGGTATTTTTCCGACATCAGGTGTTTATTTCTTATGCACACTTATTTTCCTTTACATATTTAACTCGAGGGCTTGTTCCGACATCAGGTGTTTATTTCTTATGCACACTTCTTTCCCTTTACATATTTAACTCGAGGGCTTGTTCCGACATCAGTTTATTTCTTATGCACACTTCTTCCTCTTTACATATTTATCTCGAGGGCTTGTTCCGACATCAGGTGTTTATTTCTACTGCACACTTCTTTCCCTTTACATATTTAACTCGAGGGCTTGTTCCGACATCAGGTGTTTATTTCTACTGCACACTTCTTTCTCTTTACATATTTAACTCGAGGTCTTGTTCCGACATCATGTGTTTATTTCTTATGCACACTTCATTCCCTTTACATATTTAACTCGAGGGCTTGTTCCGACATCAGGTGTTTATTTCTTATGCACAATTCTTACCCTTTACATATTTAACTCGAGGGCTTGTTCCGACATCAGGTGTTTATTTCTTATGCTCACTTCTTTCCCTTTACATATTTAACTCGAGGGCTTGTTCCGACATCAGGTGTTTATTTCTGATGCACACTTCTTTCCCTTTTTCATATTTAACGCGATGGCTTGTTCCGACATCAGGTGTTTATTTCTTATGCACACTTCTTTCCCTTTACATATTTAACTCGAGGGCTTTTTCCGACATCAGGTGTTTATTTATACTGCACACTTCTTTCCCTTTACATATTTAACTCGAGGGCTTGTTCCGACATCAGGTGTTTATTTCTGATGCACACTTCTTTCCCTTTACATATTTAACTCGAGGGCTTGTTCCGACATCAGTTTATTTCTTATGCACACTTCTTCCTCTTTACATATTTATCTCGAGGGCTTGTTCCGACATCAGGTGTTTATTTCTACTGCACACTTTTTTCCCTTTACATATTTAACTCGAGGGCTTGTTCCGACATCAGGTGTTTATTTCTACTGCACACTTCTTTCTCTTTACATATTTAACTCGAGGGCTTGTTCCGACATCATGTGTTTATTTCTTATGCACACTTCTTTCCCTTTACATATTTAACTCGAGGGCTTGTTCCGACATCAGGTGTTTATTTCTTATGCACACTCCTTTCCCTTTACATATTTAACTCGAGGGCTTTTTCCGACATCAGGTGTTTATTTCTACTGCACACTTCTTTCCCTTTACATATTTAACTCGAGGGCTTGTTCCGACATCAGGTGTTTATTTCTGATGCACACTTCTTTCCCTTTTTCATATTTAACGCGATGGCTTGTTCCGACATCAGGTGTTTATTTCTTATGCACACTTCTTTCCCTTTACATATTTAACTCGAGGGCTTGTTCCGACATCAGGTGTATTTTTCTTATGCACACTTCTTTCCCTTTACATATTTAACTCGAGGGCTTGTTCCGACATCAGGTGTTTATTTCTTATGCACACTTCTTACCCTTTACATATTTAACTCGAGGGCTTGTTCCGACATCAGGTGTTTATTTCTTAAGCTCACTTCTTTCCCTTTACATATTTAACTCGAGGGCTTGTTCCGACATCAGGTGTTTATTTCTGATGCACACTTCTTTCCCTTTTTCATATTTAACGCGATGCCTTGTTCCGACATCAGGTGTTTATTTCTTATGCACACTTCTTTCCCTTTACATATTTAACTCGAGGGCTTTTTCCGACATCAGGTGTTTATTTATACTGCACACTTCTTTCCCTTTACATATTTAACTCGAGGGCTTGTTCCGACATCATGTGTTTATTTCTGATGCACACTTCTTTCCCTTTACATATTTAACTCGAGGGCTTGTTCCGACATCAGGTGTGTATTTCTTATGCACACTTCTTTCCCTTTACATATTTAACTCGAGGGCTTGTTCCGACATCAGGTGTTTATTTCTGATGCACACTTCTTTCCCTTTACATATTTAACTCGAGGTCTTGTTCCGACATCAGGTGTTTATTTCTTATGCACACTTATTTTCCTTTACATATTTAACTCGAGGGCTTGTTCCGACATCAGGTGTTTATTTCTACTGCACACTTCTTTCCCTTTACATATTTAACTCGAGGGCTTGTTCCGACATCAGGTGTTTATTTCTTATGCACACTCCTTTCCCTTTACATATTTAACTCGAGGGCTTTTTCCGACATCAGGTGTTTATTTCTACTGCACACTTCTTTCCCTTTACATATTTAACTCGAGGGCTTGTTCCGACATCAGGTGTTTATTTCTAATGCACACTTCTTTCCCTTTTTCATATTTAACGCGATGGCTTGTTCCGACATCAGGTGTTTATTTCTTATGCACACTTCTTTCCCTTTACATATTTAACTCGAGGGCTTTTTCCGACATCAGGTGTTTATTTATACTGCACACTTCTTTCCCTTTACATATTTAACTCGAGGGCTTGTTCCGACATCAGGTGTTTATTTCTGATGCACATTTCTTTCCCTTTACATATTTAACTCGAGGGCTTGTTCCGACATCAGGTGTTTATTTCTACTGCACACTTCTTTCCCTTTACATATTTAACTCGAGGGCTTGTTCCGACATCAGGTGTATTTTTCTTATGCACACTTCTTTCCCTTTACATATTTAACTCGAGGGCTTGTTCCGACATCAGGTGTTTATTTCTTATGCATACTTCTTTCCCTTTACATATTTAACTCGAGGGCTTGTTCCGACATCAGGTGTTTATTTCTTATGCACACTTCTTACCCTTTACATATTTAACTCGAGGGCTTGTTCCGACATCAGGTGTTTATTTCTTAAGCTCACTTCTTTCCCTTTACATATTTAACTCGAGGGCTTGTTCCGACATCAGGTGTTTATTTCTGATGCACACTTCTTTCCCTTTTTCATTTTTAACGCGATGGCTTGTTCCGACATCAGGTGTTTATTTCTTATGCACACTTCTTTCCCTTTACATATTTAACTCGAGGGCTTTTTCCGACATCAGGTGTTTATTTATACTGCACACTTCTTTCCCTTTACATATTTAACTCGAGGGCTTGTTCCGACATCATGTGTTTATTTCTGATGCACACTTCTTTCCCTTTACATATTTAACTCGAGGGCTTGTTCCGACATCAGGTGTGTATTTCTTATGCACACTTCTTTCCCTTTACATATTTAACTCGAGGGCTTGTTCCGACATCAGGTGTTTATTTCTGATGCACACTTCTTTCCCTTTACATATTTAACTCGAGGTCTTGTTCCGACATCAGGTGTTTATTTCTTATGCACACTTATTTTCCTTTACATATTTAACTCGAGGGCTTGTTCCGACATCAGGTGTTTATTTCTTATGCACACTTCTTTCCCTTTACATATTTAACTCGAGGGCTTGTTCCGACATCAGTTTATTTCTTATGCACACTTCTTCCTCTTTACATATTTATCTCGAGGGCTGGTTCCGACATCAGGTGTTTATTTCTACTGCACACTTCTTTCCCTTTACATATTTAACTCGAGGGCTTGTTCCGACATCAGGTGTTTATTTCTACTGCACACTTCTTTCCCTTTACATATTTAACTCGAGGGCTTGTTCCGACATCAGGTGTTTATTTCTACTGCACACTTCCTTCTCTTTACATATTTAACTCGAGGGCTTGTTCCGACATCATGTGTTTATTTCTTATGCACACTTCTTTCCCTTTACATATTTAACTCGAGGGCTTGTTCCGACATCAGGTGTTTATTTCTTATGCACACTCCTTTCCCTTTACATATTTAACTCGAGGGCTTTTTCCGACATCAGGTGTTTATTTCTACTGCACACTTCTTTCCCTTTACATATTTATCTCGAGGGCTTGTTCCGACATCAGGTGTTTATTTCTACTGCACACTTCTTTCCCTTTACATATTTAACTCGAGGGCTTGTTCCGACATCAGGTGTTTATTTCTACTGCACACTTCTTTCTCTTTACATATTTAACTCGAGGTCTTGTTCCGACATCATGTGTTTATTTCTTATGCACACTTCATTCCCTTTACATATTTAACTCGAGGGCTTGTTCCGACATCAGGTGTTTATTTCTTATGCACACTCCTTTCCCTTTACATATTTAACTCGAGGGCTTTTTCCGACATCAGGTGTTTATTTCTGATGCACACTTCTTTCCCTTTTTCATATTTAACGCGATGGCTTGTTCCGACATCAGGTCTTTATTTCTTTTGCACACTTCTTTCCCTTTACATATTTAACTCGAGGGCTTTTTCCGACATCAGGTGTTTATTTATACTGCACACTTCTTTCCCTTTACATATTTAACTCGAGGGCTTGTTCCGACATCAGGTGTTTATTTCTGATGCACAATTCTTTCCCTTTACATATTTAACTCGAGGGCTTGTTCCGACATCAGGTGTGTATTTCTTATGCACACTTCTTTCCCTTTACATATTTAACTCGAGGGCTTGTTCCGACATCAGTTGTTTATTTCTGATGCACACTTCTTTCCCTTTACATATTTAACTCGAGGTCTTGTTCCGACATCAGGGGTTTATTTCTTATGCACACTTATTTCCCTTCACATATTTAACTCGAGGGCTTGTTCCGACATCAGTTTATTTCTTATGCACACTTCTTTCTCTTTACATATTTATCTCGAGGGCTTGTTCCGACATCAGGTGTTTATTTCTACTGCACACTTCTTTCCCTTTACATATTTAACTCGAGGGCTTGTTCCGACATCAGGTGTTTATTTCTACTGCACACTTCTTTCCCTTTACATATTTAACTCGAGGGCTTGTTCCGACATCAGGTGTTTATTTCTTATGCACACTTCTTTCCCTTTACATATTTAACTCGAGGGCTTTTTCCGACATCAGGTGTTTATTTATACTGCACATTTCTTTCCCTTTACATATTTAACTCGAGGGCTTGTTCCGACATCAGGTGTTTATTTCTTATGCACACTTCTTTCCCTTTACATATTTAACTCGAGGGCTTGTTCCGACATCAGTTTATTTCTTATGCACACTTCTTCCTCTTTACATATTTATCTCGAGGGCTTGTTCCGACATCAGGTGTTTATTTCTACTGCACACTTCTTTCCCTTTACATATTTAACTCGAGGGCTTGTTCCGACATCAGGTGTTTATTTATACTGCACACTTCTTTCCCTTTACATATTTAACTCGAGGGCTTGTTCCGACATCAGGTGTTTATTTCTACTGCACACTTCTTTCCCTTTACATATTTAACTCGAGGGCTTGTTCCGACATCAGGTGTTTATTTCTACTGCACACTCCTTTCCCTTTACATATTTAACTCGAGGGCTTGTTCCGACATCAGTTGTTTATTTCTACTGCACACTTCTTTCCCTTTACATATTTAACTCGAGGGCTTGTTCCGACATCAGTTTATTTCTTATGCACACTTCTTTCTCTTTACATATTTATCTCGAGGGCTTGTTCCGACATCAGGTGTTTATTTCTACTGCACACTTCTTTCCCTTTACATATTTAACTCGAGGGCTTGTTCCGACATCAGGTGTTTATTTCTACTGCACACTTCTTTCCCTTTACATATTTAACTCGAGGGCTTGTTCCGACATCAGGTGTTTATTTCTTATGCACACTTCTTTCCCTTTACATATTTAACTCGAGGGCTTTTTCCGACATCAGGTGTTTATTTATACTGCACATTTCTTTCCCTTTACATATTTAACTCGAGGGCTTGTTCCGACATCAGGTGTTTATTTCTGATGCACACTTCTTTCCCTTTACATATTTAACTCGAGGGCTTGTTCCGACATCAGTTGTTTATTTCTGATGCACACTTCTTTCCCTTTACATATTTAACTCGAGGTCTTGTTCCGACATCAGGTGTTTATTTCTTATGCACACTTATTTTCCTTTACATATTTAACTCGAGGGCTTGTTCCGACATCAGGTGTTTATTTCTTATGCACACTTCTTTCCCTTTACATATTTAACTCGAGGGCTTGTTCCGACATCAGTTTATTTCTTATGCACACTTCTTCCTCTTTACATATTTATCTCGAGGGCTTGTTCCGACATCAGGTGTTTATTTCTTATGCACACTCCTTTCCCTTTACATATTTAACTCGAGGGCTTTTTCCGACATCAGGTGTTTATTTCTGATGCACACTTCTTTCCCTTTTTCATATTTAACGCGATGGCTTGTTCCGACATCAGGTCTTTATTTCTTTTGCACACTTCTTTCCCTTTACATATTTAACTCGAGGGCTTTTTCCGACATCAGGTGTTTATTTATACTGCACACTTCTTTCCCTTTACATATTTAACTCGAGGGCTTGTTCCGACATCAGGTGTTTATTTCTTATGCACACTTCTTTCCCTTTACATATTTAACTCGAGGGCTTGTTCCGACATCAGTTGTTTATTTCTGATGCACACTTCTTTCCCTTTACATATTTAACTCGAGGTCTTGTTCCGACATCAGGGGTTTATTTCTTATGCACACTTATTTCCCTTCACATATTTAACTCGAGGGCTTGTTCCGACATCAGTTTATTTCTTATGCACACTTCTTTCTCTTTACATATTTATCTCGAGGGCTTGTTCCGACATCAGGTGTTTATTTCTACTGCACACTTCTTTCCCTTTACATATTTAACTCGAGGGCTTGTTCCGACATCAGGTGTTTATTTCTACTGCACACTTCTTTCCCTTTACATATTTAACTCGAGGGCTTGTTCCGACATCAGGTGTTTATTTCTTATGCACACTTCTTTCCCTTTACATATTTAACTCGAGGGCTTTTTCCGACATCAGGTGTTTATTTATACTGCACATTTCTTTCCCTTTACATATTTAACTCGAGGGCTTGTTCCGACATCAGGTGTTTATTTCTTATGCACACTTCTTTCCCTTTACATATTTAACTCGAGGGCTTGTTCCGACATCAGTTTATTTCTTATGCACACTTCTTCCTCTTTACATATTTATCTCGAGGGCTTGTTCCGACATCAGGTGTTTATTTCTACTGCACACTTCTTTCCCTTTACATATTTAACTCGAGGGCTTGTTCCGACATCAGGTGTTTATTTATACTGCACACTTCTTTCCCTTTACATATTTAACTCGAGGGCTTGTTCCGACATCAGGTGTTTATTTCTACTGCACACTTCTTTCCCTTTACATATTTAACTCGAGGGCTTGTTCCGACATCAGGTGTTTATTTCTACTGCACACTCCTTTCCCTTTACATATTTAACTCGAGGGCTTGTTCCGACATCAGTTGTTTATTTCTACTGCACACTTCTTTCCCTTTACATATTTAACTCGAGGGCTTGTTCCGACATCAGTTTATTTCTTATGCACACTTCTTTCTCTTTACATATTTATCTCGAGGGCTTGTTCCGACATCAGGTGTTTATTTCTACTGCACACTTCTTTCCCTTTACATATTTAACTCGAGGGCTTGTTCCGACATCAGGTGTTTATTTCTACTGCACACTTCTTTCCCTTTACATATTTAACTCGAGGGCTTGTTCCGACATCAGGTGTTTATTTCTTATGCACACTTCTTTCCCTTTACATATTTAACTCGAGGGCTTTTTCCGACATCAGGTGTTTATTTATACTGCACATTTCTTTCCCTTTACATATTTAACTCGAGGGCTTGTTCCGACATCAGGTGTTTATTTCTGATGCACACTTCTTTCCCTTTACATATTTAACTCGAGGGCTTGTTCCGACATCAGTTGTTTATTTCTGATGCACACTTCTTTCCCTTTACATATTTAACTCGAGGTCTTGTTCCGACATCAGGTGTTTATTTCTTATGCACACTTATTTTCCTTTACATATTTAACTCGAGGGCTTGTTCCGACATCAGGTGTTTATTTCTTATGCACACTTCTTTCCCTTTACATATTTAACTCGAGGGCTTGTTCCGACATCAGTTTATTTCTTATGCACACTTCTTCCTCTTTACATATTTATCTCGAGGGCTTGTTCCGACATCAGGTGTTTATTTCTACTGCACACTTCTTTCCCTTTACATATTTAACTCGAGGGCTTGTTCCGACATCAGGTGTTTATTTATACTGCACACTTCTTTCCCTTTACATATTTAACTCGAGGGCTTGTTCCGACATCAGGTGTTTATTTCTACTGCACACTTCTTTCCCTTTACATATTTAACTCGAGGGCTTGTTCCGACATCAGGTGTTTATTTCTACTGCACACTCCTTTCCCTTTACATATTTAACTCGAGGGCTTGTTCCGACATCAGTTGTTTATTTCTACTGCACACTTCTTTCCCTTTACATATTTAACTCGAGGGCTTGTTCCGACATCAGGTGTTTATTTCTACTGCACACTTCTTTCCCTTTACATATTTAACTCGAGGGCTTGTTCCGACATCAGGTGTTTATTTCTACTGCACACTTCTTTCTCTTTACATATTTAACTCGAGGGCTTGTTCCGACATCATGTGTTTATTTCTTATGCACACTTCTTTCCCTTTACATATTTAACTCGAGGGCTTGTTCCGACATCAGGTGTTTATTTCTTATGCACACTCCTTTCCCTTTACATATTTAACTCGAGGGCTTTTTCCGACATCAGGTGTTTATTTCTACTGCACACTTCTTTCCCTTTACATATTTAACTCGAGGGCTTGTTCCGACATCAGGTGTTTATTTCTGATGCACACTTCTTTCCCTTTTTCATATTTAACGCGATGGCTTGTTCCGACATCAGGTGTTTATTTCTTATGCACACTTCTTTCCCTTTACATATTTAACTCGAGGGCTTTTTCCGACATCAGGTGTTTATTTATACTGCACACTTCTTTCCCTTTACATATTTAACTCGAGGGCTTGTTCCGACATCAGGTGTTTATTTCTGATGCACACTTCTTTCCCTTTACATATTTAACTCGAGGGCTTGTTCCGACATCAGGTGTGTATTTCTTATGCACACTTCTTTCCCTTTACATATTTAACTCGAGGGCTTGTTCCGACATCAGGTGTTTATTTCTGATGCACACTTCTTTCCCTTTACATATTTAAATCGAGGGCTTGTTCCGACATCAGTTTATTTCTTATGCACACTTCTTCCTCTTTACATATTTATCTCAAGGGCTTGTTCCGACATCAGGTGTTTATTTCTACTGCACACTTCTTTCCCTTTACATATTTAACTCGAGGGCTTGTTCCGACATCAGGTGTTTATTTCTACTGCACACTTCTTTCCCTTTACATATTTAACTCGAGGTATTTTTCCGACATCAGGTGTTTATTTCTTATGCACACTTATTTTCCTTTACATATTTAACTCGAGGGCTTGTTCCGACATCAGGTGTTTATTTCTTATGCACACTTCTTTCCCTTTACATATTTAAATCGAGGGCTTGTTCCGACATCAGTTTATTTCTTATGCACACTTCTTCCTCTTTACATATTTATCTCAAGGGCTTGTTCCGACATCAGGTGTTTATTTCTACTGCACACTTCTTTCCCTTTACATATTTAACTCGAGGGCTTGTTCCGACATCAGGTGTTTATTTATACTGCACACTTCTTTCCCTTTACATATTTAACTCGAGGGCTTGTTCCGACATCAGGTGTTTATTTCTACTGCACACTTCTTTCCCTTTACATATTTAACTCGAGGGCTTGTTCCGACATCAGGTGTTTATTTCTACTGCACACTCCTTTCCCTTTACATATTTAACTCGAGGGCTTGTTCCGACATCAGTTGTTTATTTCTACTGCACACTTCTTTCCCTTTACATATTTAACTCGAGGGCTTGTTCCGACATCAGGTGTTTATTTCTACTGCACACTTCTTTCCCTTTACATATTTAACTCGAGGGCTTGTTCCGACATCAGGTGTTTATTTCTACTGCACACTTCTTTCTCTTTACATATTTAACTCGAGGGCTTGTTCCGACATCATGTGTTTATTTCTTATGCACACTTCTTTCCCTTTACATATTTAACTCGAGGGCTTGTTCCGACATCAGGTGTTTATTTCTTATGCACACTCCTTTCCCTTTACATATTTAACTCGAGGGCTTTTTCCGACATCAGGTGTTTATTTCTACTGCACACTTCTTTCCCTTTACATATTTAACTCGAGGGCTTGTTCCGACATCAGGTGTTTATTTCTGATGCACACTTCTTTCCCTTTTTCATATTTAACGCGATGGCTTGTTCCGACATCAGGTGTTTATTTCTTATGCACACTTCTTTCCCTTTACATATTTAACTCGAGGGCTTTTTCCGACATCAGGTGTTTATTTATACTGCACACTTCTTTCCCTTTACATATTTAACTCGAGGGCTTGTTCCGACATCAGGTGTTTATTTCTGATGCACACTTCTTTCCCTTTACATATTTAACTCGAGGGCTTGTTCCGACATCAGGTGTGTATTTCTTATGCACACTTCTTTCCCTTTACATATTTAACTCGAGGGCTTGTTCCGACATCAGGTGTTTATTTCTGATGCACACTTCTTTCCCTTTACATATTTAAATCGAGGGCTTGTTCCGACATCAGTTTATTTCTTATGCACACTTCTTCCTCTTTACATATTTATCTCAAGGGCTTGTTCCGACATCAGGTGTTTATTTCTACTGCACACTTCTTTCCCTTTACATATTTAACTCGAGGGCTTGTTCCGACATCAGGTGTTTATTTCTACTGCACACTTCTTTCCCTTTACATATTTAACTCGAGGTATTTTTCCGACATCAGGTGTTTATTTCTTATGCACACTTATTTTCCTTTACATATTTAACTCGAGGGCTTGTTCCGACATCAGGTGTTTATTTCTTATGCACACTTCTTTCCCTTTACATATTTAAATCGAGGGCTTGTTCCGACATCAGTTTATTTCTTATGCACACTTCTTCCTCTTTACATATTTATCTCAAGGGCTTGTTCCGACATCAGGTGTTTATTTCTACTGCACACTTCTTTCCCTTTACATATTTAACTCGAGGGCTTGTTCCGACATCAGGTGTTTATTTCTACTGCACACTTCTTTCTCTTTACATATTTAACTCGAGGTCTTGTTCCGACATCATGTGTTTATTTCTTATGCACACTTCATTCCCTTTACATATTTAACTCGAGGGCTTGTTCCGACATCAGGTGTTTATTTCTTATGCACACTCCTTTCCCTTTACATATTTAACTCGAGGGCTTTTTCCGACATCAGGTGTTTATTTCTGATGCACACTTCTTTCCCTTTTTCATATTTAACGCGATGGCTTGTTCCGACATCAGGTCTTTATTTCTTTTGCACACTTCTTTCCCTTTACATATTTAACTCGAGGGCTTTTTCCGACATCAGGTGTTTATTTATACTGCACACTTCTTTCCCTTTACATATTTAAATCGAGGGCTTGTTCCGACATCAGGTGTTTATTTCTGATGCACAATTCTTTCCCTTTACATATTTAACTCGAGGGCTTGTTCCGACATCAGGTGTGTATTTCTTATGCACACTTCTTTCCCTTTACATATTTAACTCGAGGTCTTGTTCCGACATCAGGGGTTTATTTCTTATGCACACTTATTTCCCTTCACATATTTAACTCGAGGGCTTGTTCCGACATCAGTTTATTTCTTATGCACACTTCTTTCTCTTTACATATTTATCTCGAGGGCTTGTTCCGACATCAGGTGTTTATTTCTACTGCACACTTCTTTCCCTTTACATATTTAACTCGAGGGCTTGTTCCGACATCAGGTGTTTATTTCTACTGCACACTTCTTTCCCTTTACATATTTAACTCGAGGGCTTGTTCCGACATCAGGTGTTTATTTCTTATGCACACTTCTTTCCCTTTACATATTTAACTCGAGGGCTTTTTCCGACATCAGGTGTTTATTTATACTGCACATTTCTTTCCCTTTACATATTTAACTCGAGGGCTTGTTCCGACATCAGGTGTTTATTTCTTATGCACACTTCTTTCCCTTTACATATTTAACTCGAGGGCTTGTTCCGACATCAGTTTATTTCTTATGCACACTTCTTCCTCTTTACATATTTATCTCGAGGGCTTGTTCCGACATCAGGTGTTTATTTCTACTGCACACTTCTTTCCCTTTACATATTTAACTCGAGGGCTTGTTCCGACATCAGGTGTTTATTTATACTGCACACTTCTTTCCCTTTACATATTTAACTCGAGGGCTTGTTCCGACATCAGGTGTTTATTTCTACTGCACACTTCTTTCCCTTTACATATTTAACTCGAGGGCTTGTTCCGACATCAGGTGTTTATTTATACTGCACACTCCTTTCCCTTTACATATTTAACTCGAGGGCTTGTTCCGACATCAGTTGTTTATTTCTACTGCACACTTCTTTCCCTTTACATATTTAACTCGAGGGCTTGTTCCGACATCAGGTGTTTATTTCTACTGCACACTTCTTTCCCTTTACATATTTAACTCGAGGGCTTGTTCCGACATCAGGTGTTTATTTCTTATGCACACTTCTTTCCCTTTACATATTTAACTCGAGGGCTTTTTCCGACATCAGGTGTTTATTTATACTGCACATTTCTTTCCCTTTACATATTTAACTCGAGGGCTTGTTCCGACATCAGGTGTTTATTTCTTATGCACACTTCTTTCCCTTTACATATTTAACTCGAGGGCTTGTTCCGACATCAGTTTATTTCTTATGCACACTTCTTCCTCTTTACATATTTATCTCGAGGGCTTGTTCCGACATCAGGTGTTTATTTCTACTGCACACTTCTTTCCCTTTACATATTTAACTCGAGGGCTTGTTCCGACATCAGGTGTTTATTTCTACTGCACACTTCTTTCCCTTTACATATTTAACTCGAGGGCTTGTTCCGACATCAGGTGTTTATTTCTACTGCACACTCCTTTCCCTTTACATATTTAACTCGAGGGCTTGTTCCGACATCAGTTGTTTATTTCTACTGCACACTTCTTTCCCTTTACATATTTAACTCGAGGGCTTGTTCCGACATCAGGTGTTTATTTCTACTGCACACTTCTTTCCCTTTACATATTTAACTCGAGGGCTTGTTCCGACATCAGGTGTTTATTTCTTATGCACACTTCTTTCCCTTTACATATTTAACTCGAGGGCTTTTTCCGACATCAGGTGTTTATTTATACTGCACATTTCTTTCCCTTTACATATTTAACTCGAGGGCTTGTTCCGACATCAGGTGTTTATTTCTTATGCACACTTCTTTCCCTTTACATATTTAACTCGAGGGCTTGTTCCGACATCAGTTTATTTCTTATGCACACTTCTTCCTCTTTACATATTTATCTCGAGGGCTTGTTCCGACATCAGGTGTTTATTTCTACTGCACACTTCTTTCCCTTTACATATTTAACTCGAGGGCTTGTTCCGACATCAGGTGTTTATTTATACTGCACACTTCTTTCCCTTTACATATTTAACTCGAGGGCTTGTTCCGACATCAGGTGTGTATTTCTTATGCACACTTCTTTCCCTTTACATATTTAACTCGAGGTCTTGTTCCGACATCAGGGGTTTATTTCTTATGCACACTTATTTCCCTTTACATATTTAACTCGAGGGCTTGTTCCGACATCAGGTGTTTATTTATACTGCACACTTCTTTCCCTTTACATATTTAACTCGAGGGCTTGTTCCGACATCAGGTGTTTATTTCTGATGCACACTTCTTTCCCTTTACATATTTAACTCGAGGGCTTGTTCCGACATCAGGTGTGTATTTCTTATGCACACTTCTTTCCCTTTACATATTTAACTCGAGGGCTTGTTCCGACATCAGGTGTTTATTTCTACTGCACACTCCTTTCCCTTTACATATTTAACTCGAGGGCTTGTTCCGACATCAGGTGTTTATTTCTACTGCACACTTCTTTCCCTTTACATATTTAACTCGTGGGCTTGTTCCGACATCAGGTGTTTATTTATACTGCACACTTCTTTCCCTTTACATATTTAACTCGAGGGCTTGTTCCGACATCAGGTGTTTATTTCTACTGCATACTTCTTTCCTTTTACATATTTAACTTGAGGGCTTGTTCCGACATCAGGTGTTTATTTCTGATGCACACTTCTTACCCTTTACATATTTAACTCGGAGCCTTTGTTCCGACATCAGGTGTTTATTTCTTATGCTCACTTCTTTCCCTTTACATATTTAACTCGAGGGCTTGTTCCGACATCAGGTGTTTATTTCTGATGCACACTTCTTTCCCTTTACATATTTAACTCGAGGGCTTGTTCCGACATCAGGTGTTTATTTCTACTGCACACTTCTTTCCCTTTACATATTTAACTCGAGGGCTTGTTCCGACATCAGGTGTTTATTTTGTATGCACACTTCTTTCCCCTTACATATTTAACTCGAGGGCTTGTTCGGACATCAGGTGTTTATTTCTTAGGCACACTTATTTCCCTTTACATATTTAACTCGAGGGCTTGTTCCGACATCAGGTGTTTATTTCTTATGCACACTTCTTTCTCTTTACATATTTAACTCGAGGGCTTGTTTCGACATCAGGTGTTTATTTCTACTGCACACTTCTTTCTCTTTACATATTTAACTCGAGGGCTTGTTCCGACATCAGGTGTTTATTTCTTATGCACACTTGTTTCCCCATACATATTTAACTCGAGGGCTTGTTCCGACATCAGGTGTTTATTTCTTATGCTCACTTCTTTCCTTTTACATATTTAACTCGAGGGCTTGTTCCAACATCAGGTGTTTATTTCTGATGCACACTTCTTTCCCTTTACATATTTAACTCGAGGGCTTGTTCCGACATCAGGTGTTTATTTCTTATGCACTCTTCTTTCCCTTTACATATTTAACTCGAGGGCTTGTTCCGACATCAGGTGTTTATTTCTTATGCACACTTCTTTCCCTTTTTCATATTTAACTCGAGGGCTTGTTCCGACATCAGGTGTTTATTTCTACTGCACACTTCTTTCCCTTTACATATTTAACTCGAGGGCTTGTTCCGACATCAGGTGTTTATTTCTACTGCACACTTCTTTCCCTTTACATATTTAACTCGAGGGCTTGTTCCGACATCAGGTGTTTATTTCTACTGCACACTCCTTTCCCTTTACATATTTAACTCGAGGGCTTGTTCCGACATCAGTTGTTTATTTCTACTGCACACTTCTTTCCCTTTACATATTTAACTCGAGGGCTTGTTTCGACATCAGTTTATTTCTTATGCACACTTCTTTCTCTTTACATATTTATCTCGAGGGCTTGTTCCGACATCAGGTGTTTATTTCTACTGCACACTTCTTTCCCTTTACATATTTAACTCGAGGGCTTGTTCCGACATCAGGTGTTTATTTCTACTGCACACTTCTTTCCCTTTACATATTTAACTCGAGGGCTTGTTCCGACATCAGGTGTTTATTTCTTATGCACACTTCTTTCCCTTTACATATTTAACTCGAGGGCTTTTTCCGACATCAGGTGTTTATTTATACTGCACATTTCTTTCCCTTTACATATTTAACTCGAGGGCTTGTTCCGACATCAGGTGTTTATTTCTGATGCACACTTCTTTCCCTTTACATATTTAACTCGAGGGCTTGTTCCGACATCAGTTGTTTATTTCTGATGCACACTTCTTTCCCTTTACATATTTAACTCGAGGTCTTGTTCCGACATCAGGTGTTTATTTCTTATGCACACTTATTTTCCTTTACATATTTAACTCGAGGGCTTGTTCCGACATCAGGTGTTTATTTCTTATGCACACTTCTTTCCCTTTACATATTTAACTCGAGGGCTTGTTCCGACATCAGTTTATTTCTTATGCACACTTCTTCCTCTTTACATATTTATCTCGAGGGCTTGTTCCGACATCAGGTGTTTATTTCTACTGCACACTTCTTTCCCTTTACATATTTAACTCGAGGGCTTGTTCCGACATCAGGTGTTTATTTATACTGCACACTTCTTTCCCTTTACATATTTAACTCGAGGGCTTGTTCCGACATCAGGTGTTTATTTCTACTGCACACTTCTTTCCCTTTACATATTTAACTCGAGGGCTTGTTCCGACATCAGGTGTTTATTTCTACTGCACACTCCTTTCCCTTTACATATTTAACTCGAGGGCTTGTTCCGACATCAGTTGTTTATTTCTACTGCACACTTCTTTCCCTTTACATATTTAACTCGAGGGCTTGTTCCGACATCAGGTGTTTATTTCTACTGCACACTTCTTTCCCTTTACATATTTAACTCGAGGGCTTGTTCCGACATCAGGTGTTTATTTCTACTGCACACTTCTTTCTCTTTACATATTTAACTCGAGGGCTTGTTCCAACATCATGTGTTTATTTCTTATGCACACTTCTTTCCCTTTACATATTTAACTCGAGGGCTTGTTCCGACATCAGGTGTTTATTTCTTATGCACACTCCTTTCCCTTTACATATTTAACTCGAGGGCTTTTTCCGACATCAGGTGTTTATTTCTACTGCACACTTCTTTCCCTTTACATATTTAACTCGAGGGCTTGTTCCGACATCAGGTGTTTATTTCTGATGCACACTTCTTTCCCTTTTTCATATTTAACGCGATGGCTTGTTCCGACATCAGGTGTTTATTTCTTATGCACACTTCTTTCCCTTTACATATTTAACTCGAGGGCTTTTTCCGACATCAGGTGTTTATTTATACTGCACACTTCTTTCCCTTTACATATTTAACTCGAGGGCTTGTTCCGACATCAGGTGTTTATTTCTGATGCACACTTCTTTCCCTTTACATATTTAACTCGAGGGCTTGTTCCGACATCAGGTGTGTATTTCTTATGCACACTTCTTTCCCTTTACATATTTAACTCGAGGGCTTGTTCCGACATCAGGTGTTTATTTCTGATGCACACTTCTTTCCCTTTACATATTTAAATCGAGGGCTTGTTCCGACATCAGTTTATTTCTTATGCACACTTCTTCCTCTTTACATATTTATCTCAAGGGCTTGTTCCGACATCAGGTGTTTATTTCTACTGCACACTTCTTTCCCTTTACATATTTAACTCGAGGGCTTGTTCCGACATCAGGTGTTTATTTCTACTGCACACTTCTTTCCCTTTACATATTTAACTCGAGGTATTTTTCCGACATCAGGTGTTTATTTCTTATGCACACTTATTTTCCTTTACATATTTAACTCGAGGGCTTGTTCCGACATCAGGTGTTTATTTCTTATGCACACTTCTTTCCCTTTACATATTTAAATCGAGGGCTTGTTCCGACATCAGTTTATTTCTTATGCACACTTCTTCCTCTTTACATATTTATCTCAAGGGCTTGTTCCGACATCAGGTGTTTATTTCTACTGCACACTTCTTTCCCTTTACATATTTAACTCGAGGGCTTGTTCCGACATCAGGTGTTTATTTCTACTGCACACTTCTTTCTCTTTACATATTTAACTCGAGGTCTTGTTCCGACATCATGTGTTTATTTCTTATGCACACTTCATTCCCTTTACATATTTAACTCGAGGGCTTGTTCCGACATCAGGTGTTTATTTCTTATGCACACTCCTTTCCCTTTACATATTTAACTCGAGGGCTTTTTCCGACATCAGGTGTTTATTTCTGATGCACACTTCTTTCCCTTTTTCATATTTAACGCGATGGCTTGTTCCGACATCAGGTCTTTATTTCTTTTGCACACTTCTTTCCCTTTACATATTTAACTCGAGGGCTTTTTCCGACATCAGGTGTTTATTTATACTGCACACTTCTTTCCCTTTACATATTTAACTCGAGGGCTTGTTCCGACATCAGGTGTTTATTTCTGATGCACAATTCTTTCCCTTTACATATTTAACTCGAGGGCTTGTTCCGACATCAGGTGTGTATTTCTTATGCACACTTCTTTCCCTTTACATATTTAACTCGAGGTCTTGTTCCGACATCAGGGGTTTATTTCTTATGCACACTTATTTCCCTTCACATATTTAACTCGAGGGCTTGTTCCGACATCAGTTTATTTCTTATGCACACTTCTTTCTCTTTACATATTTATCTCGAGGGCTTGTTCCGACATCAGGTGTTTATTTCTACTGCACACTTCTTTCCCTTTACATATTTAACTCGAGGGCTTGTTCCGACATCAGGTGTTTATTTCTACTGCACACTTCTTTCCCTTTACATATTTAACTCGAGGGCTTGTTCCGACATCAGGTGTTTATTTCTTATGCACACTTCTTTCCCTTTACATATTTAACTCGAGGGCTTTTTCCGACATCAGGTGTTTATTTATACTGCACATTTCTTTCCCTTTACATATTTAACTCGAGGGCTTGTTCCGACATCAGGTGTTTATTTCTTATGCACACTTCTTTCCCTTTACATATTTAACTCGAGGGCTTGTTCCGACATCAGTTTATTTCTTATGCACACTTCTTCCTCTTTACATATTTATCTCGAGGGCTTGTTCCGACATCAGGTGTTTATTTCTACTGCACACTTCTTTCCCTTTACATATTTAACTCGAGGGCTTGTTCCGACATCAGGTGTTTATTTATACTGCACACTTCTTTCCCTTTACATATTTAACTCGAGGGCTTGTTCCGACATCAGGTGTTTATTTCTACTGCACACTTCTTTCCCTTTACATATTTAACTCGAGGGCTTGTTCCGACATCAGGTGTTTATTTCTACTGCACACTCCTTTCCCTTTACATATTTAACTCGAGGGCTTGTTCCGACATCAGTTGTTTATTTCTACTGCACACTTCTTTCCCTTTACATATTTAACTCGAGGGCTTGTTCCGACATCAGGTGTTTATTTCTACTGCACACTTCTTTCCCTTTACATATTTAACTCGAGGGCTTGTTCCGACATCAGGTGTTTATTTCTTATGCACACTTCTTTCCCTTTACATATTTAACTCGAGGGCTTTTTCCGACATCAGGTGTTTATTTATACTGCACATTTCTTTCCCTTTACATATTTAACTCGAGGGCTTGTTCCGACATCAGGTGTTTATTTCTTATGCACACTTCTTTCCCTTTACATATTTAACTCGAGGGCTTGTTCCGACATCAGTTTATTTCTTATGCACACTTCTTCCTCTTTACATATTTATCTCGAGGGCTTGTTCCGACATCAGGTGTTTATTTCTACTGCACACTTCTTTCCCTTTACATATTTAACTCGAGGGCTTGTTCCGACATCAGGTGTTTATTTCTACTGCACACTTCTTTCCCTTTACATATTTAACTCGAGGGCTTGTTCCGACATCAGGTGTTTATTTCTACTGCACACTCCTTTCCCTTTACATATTTAACTCGAGGGCTTGTTCCGACATCAGTTGTTTATTTCTACTGCACACTTCTTTCCCTTTACATATTTAACTCGAGGGCTTGTTCCGACATCAGGTGTTTATTTCTACTGCACACTTCTTTCCCTTTACATATTTAACTCGAGGGCTTGTTCCGACATCAGGTGTTTATTTCTTATGCACACTTCTTTCCCTTTACATATTTAACTCGAGGGCTTTTTCCGACATCAGGTGTTTATTTATACTGCACATTTCTTTCCCTTTACATATTTAACTCGAGGGCTTGTTCCGACATCAGGTGTTTATTTCTTATGCACACTTCTTTCCCTTTACATATTTAACTCGAGGGCTTGTTCCGACATCAGTTTATTTCTTATGCACACTTCTTCCTCTTTACATATTTATCTCGAGGGCTTGTTCCGACATCAGGTGTTTATTTCTACTGCACACTTCTTTCCCTTTACATATTTAACTCGAGGGCTTGTTCCGACATCAGGTGTTTATTTATACTGCACACTTCTTTCCCTTTACATATTTAACTCGAGGGCTTGTTCCGACATCAGGTGTGTATTTCTTATGCACACTTCTTTCCCTTTACATATTTAACTCGAGGTCTTGTTCCGACATCAGGGGTTTATTTCTTATGCACACTTATTTCCCTTTACATATTTAACTCGAGGGCTTGTTCCGACATCAGGTGTTTATTTATACTGCACACTTCTTTCCCTTTACATATTTAACTCGAGGGCTTGTTCCGACATCAGGTGTTTATTTCTGATGCACACTTCTTTCCCTTTACATATTTAACTCGAGGGCTTGTTCCGACATCAGGTGTGTATTTCTTATGCACACTTCTTTCCCTTTACATATTTAACTCGAGGGCTTGTTCCGACATCAGGTGTTTATTTCTACTGCACACTCCTTTCCCTTTACATATTTAACTCGAGGGCTTGTTCCGACATCAGGTGTTTATTTCTACTGCACACTTCTTTCCCTTTACATATTTAACTCGTGGGCTTGTTCCGACATCAGGTGTTTATTTATACTGCACACTTCTTTCCCTTTACATATTTAACTCGAGGGCTTGTTCCGACATCAGGTGTTTATTTCTACTGCATACTTCTTTCCTTTTACATATTTAACTTGAGGGCTTGTTCCGACATCAGGTGTTTATTTCTGATGCACACTTCTTACCCTTTACATATTTAACTCGGAGCCTTTGTTCCGACATCAGGTGTTTATTTCTTATGCTCACTTCTTTCCCTTTACATATTTAACTCGAGGGCTTGTTCCGACATCAGGTGTTTATTTCTGATGCACACTTCTTTCCCTTTACATATTTAACTCGAGGGCTTGTTCCGACATCAGGTGTTTATTTCTACTGCACACTTCTTTCCCTTTACATATTTAACTCGAGGGCTTGTTCCGACATCAGGTGTTTATTTTGTATGCACACTTCTTTCCCCTTACATATTTAACTCGAGGGCTTGTTCGGACATCAGGTGTTTATTTCTTAGGCACACTTATTTCCCTTTACATATTTAACTCGAGGGCTTGTTCCGACATCAGGTGTTTATTTCTTATGCACACTTCTTTCTCTTTACATATTTAACTCGAGGGCTTGTTTCGACATCAGGTGTTTATTTCTACTGCACACTTCTTTCTCTTTACATATTTAACTCGAGGGCTTGTTCCGACATCAGGTGTTTATTTCTTATGCACACTTGTTTCCCCATACATATTTAACTCGAGGGCTTGTTCCGACATCAGGTGTTTATTTCTTATGCTCACTTCTTTCCTTTTACATATTTAACTCGAGGGCTTGTTCCAACATCAGGTGTTTATTTCTGATGCACACTTCTTTCCCTTTACATATTTAACTCGAGGGCTTGTTCCGACATCAGGTGTTTATTTCTTATGCACTCTTCTTTCCCTTTACATATTTAACTCGAGGGCTTGTTCCGACATCAGGTGTTTATTTCTTATGCACACTTCTTTCCCTTTTTCATATTTAACTCGAGGGCTTGTTCCGACATCAGGTGTTTATTTCTACTGCACACTTCTTTCCCTTTACATATTTAACTCGAGGGCTTTTTCCGACATCAGGTGTTTATTTCTTATGCACACTTCTTTCCCTTTACATATTTAACTCGAGGGCTTGTTCCGACATCAGGTGTTTATTTCTTATGCACACTCCTTTCCCTTTACATATTTAACTCGAGGCCTTTTCCGACTTCAGGTGTTTATTTCTTATGCACACTTATTTCCCTTTACATATTTAACTCGAGGGCTTGTTCGGACATCAGGTGTTTATTTCTTATGCACACTTATTTCCCTTTACATATTTAACTCGAGGGCTTGTTCCGACATCAGGTATTTATTTCTTATGCACACTTCTTTCTCTTTACATATTTAACTCGAGGGCTTGTTTCGACATCAGTTTATTTCTTATTCACACTTCTTTCTTTGTACATATTTATCTCCAGGGCTTGTTCCGACATCCGGTGTTTATTTCTACTGCACACTTCTTTCCCTTTACATATTTAACTCGAGGGCTTGTTCCGACATCAGGTGTTTATTTCTACTGCACACTTCTTTCCCTTTACATATTTAACTCGAGGGCTTGTTCCGACATCAGGTGTTTATTTATACTGCACACTTCTTTCCCTTTACATATTTAACTCGAGGGCTTGTTCCGACATCAGGTGTTTATTTCTACTGCACACTTCTTTCCCTTTACATATTTAACTTGAGGGCTTGTTCCGACATCAGGTGTTTATTTCTGATGCACACTTCTTACCCTTTACATATTTAACTCGGAGCCTTTGTTCCGACATCAGGTGTTTATTTCTTATGCTCACTTCTTTCCCTTTACATATTTAACTCGAGGGCTTGTTCCGACATCAGGTGTTTATTTCTGATGCACACTTCTTTCCCTTTACATATTTAACTCGAGGGCTTGTTCCGACATCAGGTGTTTATTTCTACTGCACACTTCTTTCCCTTTACATATTTAACTCGAGGGCTTGTTCCGACATCAGGTGTTTATTTTGTATGCACACTTCTTTCCCCTTACATATTTAACTCGAGGGCTTGTTCGGACATCAGGTGTTTATTTCTTAGGCACACTTATTTCCCTTTACATATTTAACTCGAGGGCTTGTTCCGACATCAGGTGTTTATTTCTTATGCACACTTCTTTCTCTTTACATATTTAACTCGAGGGCTTGTTTCGACATCAGGTGTTTATTTCTACTGCACACTTCTTTCTCTTTACATATTTAACTCGAGGGCTTGTTCCGACATCAGGTGTTTATTTCTTATGCACACTTGTTTCCCCATACATATTTAACTCGAGGGCTTGTTCCGACATCAGGTGTTTATTTCTTATGCTCACTTCTTTCCTTTTACATATTTAACTCGAGGGCTTGTTCCAACATCAGGTGTTTATTTCTGATGCACACTTCTTTCCCTTTACATATTTAACTCGAGGGCTTGTTCCGACATCAGGTGTTTATTTCTTATGCACTCTTCTTTCCCTTTACATATTTAACTCGAGGGCTTGTTCCGACATCAGGTGTTTATTTCTTATGCACACTTCTTTCCCTTTTTCATATTTAACTCGAGGGCTTGTTCCGACATCAGGTGTTTATTTCTACTGCACACTTCTTTCCCTTTACATATTTAACTCGAGGGCTTTTTCCGACATCAGGTGTTTATTTCTTATGCACACTTCTTTCCCTTTACATATTTAACTCGAGGGCTTGTTCCGACATCAGGTGTTTATTTCTTATGCACACTCCTTTCCCTTTACATATTTAACTCGAGGCCTTTTCCGACTTCAGGTGTTTATTTCTTATGCACACTTATTTCCCTTTACATATTTAACTCGAGGGCTTGTTCGGACATCAGGTGTTTATTTCTTATGCACACTTATTTCCCTTTACATATTTAACTCGAGGGCTTGTTCCGACATCAGGTATTTATTTCTTATGCACACTTCTTTCTCTTTACATATTTAACTCGAGGGCTTGTTTCGACATCAGTTTATTTCTTATTCACACTTCTTTCTTTGTACATATTTATCTCCAGGGCTTGTTCCGACATCCGGTGTTTATTTCTACTGCACACTTCTTTCCCTTTACATATTTAACTCGAGGGCTTGTTCCGACATCAGGTGTTTATTTCTACTGCACACTTCTTTCCCTTTACATATTTAACTCGAGGGCTTGTTCCGACATCAGGTGTTTATTTATACTGCACACTTCTTTCCCTTTACATATTTAACTCGAGGGCTTGTTCCGACATCAGGTGTTTATTTCTGATGCACACTTATTTCCCTTTACATATTTAACTCGAGGGCTTGTTCCGACATCAGGTGTTTATTTCTTATGCACACTTCTTTCCCTTTACATATTTAACTCGAGGGCTTGTTCCGACATCAGGTGTTTATTTCTACTGCACACTCCTTTCTCTTTACATATTTAACTCGAGGGCTTGTTCCGACATCAGGTGTTTATTTATACTGCACACTTCTTTCCCTTTACATATTTAACTCGAGGGCTTGTTCCGACATCAGGTGTTTATTTCTACTGTACACTTCTTTCCCTTTACATATTTAACTCGAGGGCTTGTTCCGACATCAGGTGTTTATTTCTACTGCACACTCCTTTCCCTTTACATATTTAACTCGAGGGCTTGTTCCGACATCAGTTGTTTATTTCTACTGCACACTTCTTTCCCTTTACATATTTAACTCGAGGGCTTGTTCCGACATCAGGTGTTTATTTATACTGCACACTTCTTTCCCTTTACATATTTAACTCGAGGGCTTGATCCGACATCAGGTGTGTATTTCTTATGCACACTTCTTTCCCTTTACATATTTAACTCGAGGGCTTGTTCCGACATCAGGTGTTTATTTCTACTGCACACTTCTTTCCCTTTACATATTTAACTCGAGGGCTTGTTCCGACATCAGGTGTTTATTTCTACTGCACACTTCTTTCCCTTTACATATTTAACTCGAGGGCTTGTTCCGACATCAGGTGTTTATTTCTACTGCACACTTCTTTCCTTTTACATATTTAACTTGAGGGCTTGTTCCGACATCAGGTGTTTATTTCTGATGCACACTTCTTTCCCTTTATATATTTAACTCGAGGGCTTGTTCCGACATCAGGTGTGTATTTCTTATGCACACTTCTTTCCCTTTACATATTTAACTCGAGGGCTTGTTCTGACATCAGGTGTTTATTTCGTATGCACACTTCTTTCCCTTTACATATTTAACTCGAGGGCTTGTTCCGACATCAGGTGTATTTTTCTTATGCACACTTCTTTCCCTTTACATATTTAACTCGAGGGCTTGTTCCGACATCAGGTGTTTATTTCCTATGCATACTTCTTTCCCTTTACATATTTAACTCGAGGGCTTGTTCCGACATCAGGTGTTTATTTCTTATGCACACTTCTTACCCTTTACATATTTAACTCGAGGGCTTGTTCCGACATCAGGTGTTTATTTCTTATGCTCACTTCTTTCCCTTTACATATTTAACTCGAGGGCTTGTTCTGACATCAGGTGTTTATTTCTGATGCACACTTCTTTCCCTTTTTCATATTTAACGCGATGGCTTGATCCGACATCAGGTGTTTATTTCTTATGCACACTTCTTTCCCTTTACATATTTAACTCGAGGGCTTTTTCCGACATCAGGTGTTTATTTATACTGCACACTTCTTTCCCTTTACATATTTAACTCGAGGGCTTGTTCCGACATCAGGTGTTTATTTCTGATGCACACTTCTTTCCCTTTACATATTTAACTCGAGGGCTTGTTCCGACATCAGGTGTGTATTTCTTATGCACACTTCTGTCCCTTTACATATTTAACTAGAGGGCTTGTTCCGACATCAGGTGTTTATTTCTGATGCACACTTCTTTCCCTTTACATATTTAACTCGAGGTCTTGTTCCGACATCAGGTGTTTATTTTTTATGCACACTTATTTTCCTTTACATATTTAACTCGAGGGCTTGTTCCGACATCAGGTGTTTATTTCTTATGCACACTTCTTTCCCTTTACATATTTAACTCGAGGGCTTGTTCCGACATCAGGTGTTTATTTCTACTGCACACTTCTTTCCCTTTACATATTTAACTCGAGGGCTTGTTCCGACATCAGGTGTATTTTTCTTATGCACACTTCTTTCCCTTTACATATTTAACTCGAGGGCTTGTTCCGACATCAGGTGTTTATTTCTTATGCATACTTCTTTCCCTTTACATATTTAACTCGAGGGCTTGTTCCGACATCAGGTGTTTATTTCTTATGCACACTTCTTACCCTTTACATATTTAACTCGAGGGCTTGTTCCGACATCAGGTGTTTATTTCTTATGCTCACTTCTTTCCCTTTACATATTTAACTCGAGGGCTTGTTCCGACATCAGGTGTTTATTTCTGATGCACACTTCTTTCCCTTTTTCATATTTAACGCGATGGCTTGTTCCGACATCAGGTGTTTATTTCTTATGCACACTTCTTTCCCTTTACATATTTAACTCGAGGGCTTTTTCCGACATCAGGTGTTTATTTATACTGCACACTTCTTTCCCTTTACATATTTAACTCGAGGGCTTGTTCCGACATCAGGTGTTTATTTCTGATGCACACTTCTTTCCCTTTACATATTTAACTCGAGGTCTTGTTCCGACATCAGGTGTTTATTTCTTATGCACACTTATTTTCCTTTACATATTTAACTCGAGGGCTTGTTCCGACATCAGGTGTTTATTTCTCATGCACACTTCTTTCCCTTTACATATTCAACTCGAGGCCTTGTTCCGACATCAGTTTATTTCTTATGCACACTTCTTCCTCTTTACATATTTATCTCGAGGGCTTGTTCCGACATCAGGTGTTTATTTCTACTGCACACTTCTTTCCCTTTACATATTTAACTCGAGGGCTTGTTCCGACATCAGGTGTTTATTTCTACTGCACACTTCTTTCTCTTTACATATTTAACTCGAGGGCTTGTTCCGACATCATGTGTTTATTTCTTATGCACACTTCTTTCCCTTTACATATTTAACTCGAGGGCTTTTTCCGACATCAGGTGTTTATTTATACTGCACACTTCTTTCCCTTTACATATTTAACTCGAGGGCTTGTTCCGACATCAGGTGTTTATTTCTTATGCACACTTATTTCCCTTTACATATTTAACTCGAGGGCTTGTTCCGACATCAGGTGTTTATTTCTTATGCACACTTCTTTCTCTTTACATATTTAACTCGAGGGCTTGTTCCGACATCAGTTTATTTCTTATGCACACTTCTTTCTCTTTACATATTTATCTCGAGGGCTTGTTCCGACATCAGGTGTTTATTTCTACTGCACACTTCTTGCCCTTTACATATTTAACTCGAGGGCTTGTTCCGACATCAGGTGTTTATTTCTACTGCACACTTCTTTCCCTTTACATATTTAACTCGAGGGCTTGTTCCGACATCAGGTGTTTATTTCTACTGTACACTTCTTTCCCTTTACATATTTAACTCGAGGGCTTGTTCCGACATCAGGTGTTTATTTCTACTGCACACTCCTTTCCCTTTACATATTTAACTCGAGGGCTTGTTCCGACATCAGTTGTTTATTTATACTGCACACTTCTTTCCCTTTACATATTTAACTCGAGGGCTTGTTCCGACATCAGGTGTGTATTTCTTATGCACACTTCTTTCCCTTTACATATTTAACTCGAGGGCTTGTTCCGACATCAGGTGTTTATTTCTACTGCACACTTCTTTCCCTTTACATATTTAACTCGAGGGCTTGTTCCGACATCAGGTGTTTATTTCTACTGCACACTTCTTTCCCTTTACATATTTAACTCGAGGGCTTGTTCCGACATCAGGTGTTTATTTCTACTGCACACTTCTTTCCTTTTACATATTTAACTTGAGGGCTTGTTCCGACATCAGGTGTTTATTTCTGAAGCACACTTCTTTCTCTTTATATATTTAACTCGAGGGCTTGTTCCGACATCAGGTGTGTATTTCTTATGCACACTTCTTTCCCTTTACATATTTAACTCGAGGGCTTGTTCCGACATCAGGTGTTTATTTCGTATGCACACTTCTTTCCCTTTACATATTTAACTCGAGGGCTTGTTCCGACATCAGGTGTATTGTTCTTATGCACACTTCTTTCCCTTTACATATTTAACTCGAGGGCTTGTTCCGACATCAGGTGTTTATTTCTTATGCATACTTCTTTCCCTTTACATATTTAACTCGAGGGCTTGTTCCGACATCAGGTGTTTATTTCGTATGCACACTTCTTACCCTTTACATATTTAACTCGAGGGCTTGTTCCGACATCAGGTGTTTATTTCTTAAGCTCACTTCTTTCCTCTTTACATATTTATCTCGAGGGCTTGTTCCGACATCAGGTGTTTATTTCTGATGCACACTTCTTTCCCTTTTTCATATTTAACGCGATGGCTTGTTCCGACATCAGGTGTTTATTTCTTATGCACACTTCTTTCCCTTTACATATTTAACTCGAGGGCTTGTTCCGACATCATGTGTTTATTTCTACTGCACACTTCTTTCCCTTTACATATTTAACTC
The DNA here is from genome assembly GCA_037893245.1 of Crossaster papposus. Lineage (NCBI taxonomy): Eukaryota > Metazoa > Echinodermata > Asteroidea > Velatida > Solasteridae > Crossaster > Crossaster papposus. Next base: position 1,843,447 of record JBAIAA010000176.1, read on the forward strand.
GAGGGCTTGTTCCGACATCATGTGTTTATTTCTTATGCACACTTCTTCCTCTTTACATATTTATCTCGAGGGCTTGTTCCGACATCAGGTGTTTATTTCTACTGCACACTTCTTTCCCTTTACATATTTAACTCGAGGGCTTGTTCCGACATCAGGTGTTTATTTCTAATGCACACTTCTTTCCCTTTTTCATATTTAACGCGATGGCTTGTTCCGACATCAGGTGTTTATTTCTTATGCACACTTCTTTCCCTTTACATATTTAACTCGAGGGCTTTTTCCGACATCAGGTGTTTATTTATACTGCACACTTCTTTCCCTTTACATATTTAACTCGAGGGCTTGTTCCGACATCAGGTGTTTATTTCTTATGCACACTTCTTTCCCTTTACATATTTAACTCGAGGGCTTGTTCCGACATCAGGTGTATTGTTCTTATGCACACTTCTTTCCCTTTACATATTTAACTCGAGGGCTTGTTCCGACATCAGGTGTTTATTTCTTATGCATACTTCTTTCCCTTTACATATTTAACTCGAGGGCTTGTTCCGACATCAGGTGTTTATTTCTTATGCACACTTCTTACCCTTTACATATTTAACTCGAGGGCTTGTTCCGACATCAGGTGTTTATTTCTTATGCTCACTTCTTTCCCTTTACATATTTAACTCGAGGGCTTGTTCCGACATCAGGTGTTTATTTCTGATGCACACTTCTTTCCCTTTTTCATATTTAACGCGATGGCTTGTTCCGACATCAGGTGTTTATTTCTTATGCACACTTCTTTCCCTTTACATATTTAACTCGAGGGCTTTTTCCGACATCAGGTGTTTATTTATACTGCACACTTCTTTCCCTTTACACATTTAACTCGAGGGCTTGTTCCGACATCAGGTGTTTATTTCTTATGCACACTTCTTTCTCTTTACATATTTAACTCGAGGGCTTGTTCCGACATCAGTTTATTTCTTATGCACACTTCTTTCTCTTTACATATTTATCTCGAGGGCTTGTTCCGACATCAGGTGTTTATTTCTACTGCACACTTCTTTCCCTTTACATATTTAACTCGAGGGCTTGTTCCGACATCAGGTGTTTATTTCTACTGCACACTTCTTTCCCTTTACATATTTAACTCGAGGGCTTGTTCCGACATCAGGTGTTTATTTCTACTGTACACTTCTTTCCCTTTACATATTTAACTCGAGGGCTTGTTCCGACATCAGGTGTTTATTTCTACTGCACACTCCTTTCCCTTTACATATTTAACTCGAGGGCTTGTTCCGACATCAGTTGTTTATTTCTACTGCACACTTCTTTCCCTTTACATATTTAACTCGAGGGCTTGTTCCGACATCAGGTGTTTATTTATACTGCACACTTCTTTCCCTTTACATATTTAACCCGAGGGCTTGTTCCGACATCAGGTGTGTATTTCTTATGCACACTTCTTTCCCTCTACATATTTAACTCGAGGGCTTGTTCCGACATCAGGTGTTTATTTCTACTGCACACTTCTTTCCCTTTACATATTTAACTCGAGGGCTTGTTCCGACATCAGGTGTTTATTTCTACTGCACACTTCTTTCCCTTTACATATTTAACTCGAGGGCTTGTTCCGACATCAGGTGTTTATTTCTACTGCACACTTCTTTCCTTTTACATATTTAACTTGAGGGCTTGTTCCGACATCAGGTGTTTATTTCTGAAGCACACTTCTTTCTCTTTATATATTTAACTCGAGGGCTTGTTCCGACATCAGGTGTGTATTTCTTATGCACACTTCTTTCCCTTTACATATTTAACTCGAGGGCTTGTTCCGACATCAGGTGTTTATTTCTACTGCACACTTCTTTCCCTTTACATATTTAACTCGAGGGCTTGTTCCGACATCAGGTGTTTATTTCTACTGCACACTTCTTTCCCTTTACATATTTAACTCGAGGGCTTGTTCCGACATCAGGTGTTTATTTCTACTGCACACTTCTTTCCTTTTACATATTTAACTTGAGGGCTTGTTCCGACATCAGGTGTTTATTTCTGAAGCACACTTCTTTCTCTTTATATATTTAACTCGAGGGCTTGTTCCGACATCAGGTGTGTATTTCTTATGCACACTTCTTTCCCTTTACATATTTAACTCGAGGGCTTGTTCCGACATCAGGTGTTTATTTCGTATGCACACTTCTTTCCCTTTACATATTTAACTCGAGGGCTTGTTCCGACATCAGGTGTATTTTTCTTATGCATACTTCTTTCCCTTTACATATTTAACTCGAGGGCTTGTTCCGACATCAGGTGTTTATTTCTTATGCACACTTCTTTCCCTTTACATATTTAACTCGAGGGATTGTTCCGACATCAGGTGTGTATTTCTTATGCACACTTCTTTCCCTTTACATATTTAACTCGAGGGCTTGTTCCGACATCAGGTGTTTATTTCTGATGCACACTTCTTTCCCTTTACATATTTAACTCGAGGACTTGTTCCGACATCAGGTGTTTATTTCTTAGGCACACTTATTTTCCTTTACATATTTAACTCGAGGGCTTGTTCCGACATCAGGTGTTTATTTCTTATGCACACTTCTTTCCCTTTACATATTTAACTCGAGGGCTTGTTCCGACATCAGTTTATTTCTTATGCACACTTCTTCCTCTTTACATATTTATCTCGAGGGCTTGTTCCGACATCAGGTGTTTATTTCTACTGCACACTTCTTTCCCTTTACATATTTAACTCGAGGGCTTGTTCCGACATCAGGTGTTTATTTCTACTGCACACTTCTTTCCCTTTACATATTTAACTCGAGGGCTTGTTCCGACATCAGGTGTATTTTTCTTATGCACACTTCTTTCCCTTTACATATTTAACTCGAGGGCTTGTTCCGACATCAGGTGTTTATTTCTTATGCATACTTCTTTCCCTTTACATATTTAACTCGAGGGCTTGTTCCGACATCAGGTGTTTATTTCTTATGCACACTTCTTACCCTTTACATATTTAACTCGAGGGCTTGTTCCGACATCAGGTGTTTATTTCTTAAGCTCACTTCTTTCCTCTTTACATATTTATCTCGAGGGCTTGTTCCGACATCAGGTGTTTATTTCTGATGCACACTTCTTTCCCTTTTTCATATTTAACGCGATGGCTTGTTCCGACATCAGGTGTTTATTTCTTATGCACACTTCTTTCCCTTTACATATTTAACTCGAGGGCTTGTTCCGACATCATGTGTTTATTTCTACTGCACACTTCTTTCCCTTTACATATTTAACTCGAGGGCTTGTTCCGACATCATGTGTTTATTTCTTATGCACACTTCTTCCTCTTTACATATTTATCTCGAGGGCTTGTTCCGACATCAGGTGTTTATTTCTACTGCACACTTCTTTCCCTTTACATATTTAACTCGAGGGCTTGTTCCGACATCAGGTGTTTATTTCTAATGCACACTTCTTTCCCTTTTTCATATTTAACGCGATGGCTTGTTCCGACATCAGGTGTTTATTTCTTATGCACACTTCTTTCCCTTTACATATTTAACTCGAGGGCTTTTTCCGACATCAGGTGTTTATTTATACTGCACACTTCTTTCCCTTTACATATTTAACTCGAGGGCTTGTTCCGACATCAGGTGTTTATTTCTGATGCACATTTCTTTCCCTTTACATATTTAACTCGAGGGCTTGTTCCGACATCAGGTGTTTATTTCTACTGCACACTTCTTTCCCTTTACATATTTAACTCGAGGGCTTGTTCCGACATCAGGTGTATTTTTCTTATGCACACTTCTTTCCCTTTACATATTTAACTCGAGGGCTTGTTCCGACATCAGGTGTTTATTTCTTATGCATACTTCTTTCCCTTTACATATTTAACTCGAGGGCTTGTTCCGACATCAGGTGTTTATTTCTGATGCACACTTCTTTCCCTTTACATATTTAACTCGAGGTCTTGTTCCGACATCAGGTGTTTATTTCTTAGGCACACTTATTTTCCTTTACATATTTAACTCGAGGGCTTGTTCCGACATCAGGTGTTTATTTCTTATGCACACTTCTTTCCCTTTACATATTTAACTCGAGGGCTTGTTCCGACATCAGTTTATTTCTTATGCACACTTCTTCCTCTTTACATATTTATCTCGAGGGCTTGTTCCGACATCAGGTGTTTATTTCTACTGCACACTTCTTTCCCTTTACATATTTAACTCGAGGGCTTGTTCCGACATCAGGTGTTTATTTCTACTGCACACTTCTTTCCCTTTACATATTTAACTCGAGGGCTTGTTCCGACATCAGGTGTATTTTTCTTATGCACACTTCTTTCCCTTTACATATTTAACTCGAGGGCTTGTTCCGACATCAGGTGTTTATTTCTTATGCATACTTCTTTCCCTTTACATATTTAACTCGAGGGCTTGTTCCGACATCAGGTGTTTATTTCTTATGCACACTTCTTACCCTTTACATATTTAACTCGAGGGCTTGTTCCGACATCAGGTGTTTATTTCTTAAGCTCACTTCTTTCCTCTTTACATATTTATCTCGAGGGCTTGTTCCGACATTAGGTGTTTATTTCTGATGCACACTTCTTTCCCTTTTTCATATTTAACGCGATGGCTTGTTCCGACATCAGGTGTTTATTTCTTATGCACACTTCTTTCCCTTTACATATTTAACTCGAGGGCTTGTTCCGACATCATGTGTTTATTTCTACTGCACACTTCTTTCCCTTTACATATTTAACTCGAGGGCTTGTTCCGACATCATGTGTTTATTTCTTATGCACACTTCTTCCTCTTTACATATTTATCTCGAGGGCTTGTTCCGACATCAGGTGTTTATTTCTACTGCACACTTCTTTCCCTTTACATATTTAACTCGAGGGCTTGTTCCGACATCAGGTGTTTATTTCTAATGCACACTTCTTTCCCTTTTTCATATTTAACGCGATGGCTTGTTCCGACATCAGGTGTTTATTTCTTATGCACACTTCTTTCCCTTTACATATTTAACTCGAGGGCTTTTTCCGACATCAGGTGTTTATTTATACTGCACACTTCTTTCCCTTTACATATTTAACTCGAGGGCTTGTTCCGACATCAGGTGTTTATTTCTGATGCACATTTCTTTCCCTTTACATATTTAACTCGAGGGCTTGTTCCGACATCAGGTGTTTATTTCTACTGCACACTTCTTTCCCTTTACATATTTAACTCGAGGGCTTGTTCCGACATCAGGTGTATTTTTCTTATGCACACTTCTTTCCCTTTACATATTTAACTCGAGGGCTTGTTCCGACATCAGGTGTTTATTTCTTATGCATACTTCTTTCCCTTTACATATTTAACTCGAGGGCTTGTTCCGACATCAGGTGTTTATTTCTTATGCACACTTCTTACCCTTTACATATTTAACTCGAGGGCTTGTTCCGACATCAGGTGTTTATTTCTTAAGCTCACTTCTTTCCCTTTACATATTTAACTCGAGGGCTTGTTCCGACATCAGGTGTTTATTTCTGATGCACACTTCTTTCCCTTTTTCATATTTAACGCGATGGCTTGTTCCGACATCAGGTGTTTATTTCTTATGCACACTTCTTTCCCTTTACATATTTAACTCGAGGGCTTTTTCCGACATCAGGTGTTTATTTATACTGCACACTTCTTTCCCTTTACATATTTAACTCGAGGGCTTGTTCCGACATCATGTGTTTATTTCTGATGCACACTTCTTTCCCTTTACATATTTAACTCGAGGGCTTGTTCCGACATCAGGTGTGTATTTCTTATGCACACTTCTTTCCCTTTACATATTTAACTCGAGGGCTTGTTCCGACATCAGGTGTTTATTTCTGATGCACACTTCTTTCCCTTTACATATTTAACTCGAGGTCTTGTTCCGACATCAGGGGTTTATTTCTTATGCACACTTATTTTCCTTTACATATTTAACTCGAGGGCTTGTTCCGACATCAGGTGTTTATTTCTTATGCACACTTCTTTCCCTTTACATATTTAACTCGAGGGCTTGTTCCGACATCAGTTTATTTCTTATGCACACTTCTTCCTCTTTACATATTTATCTCGAGGGCTTGTTCCGACATCAGGTGTTTATTTCTACTGCACACTTCTTTCCCTTTACATATTTAACTCGAGGGCTTGTTCCGACATCAGGTGTTTATTTCTACTGCACACTTCTTTCTCTTTACATATTTAACTCGATGGCTTGTTCCGACATCATGTGTTTATTTCTTATGCACACTTCTTTCCCTTTACATATTTAACTCGAGGGCTTGTTCCGACATCAGGTGTTTATCTCTTATGCACACTCCTTTCCCTTTACATATTTAACTCGAGGGCTTTTTCCGACATCAGGTGTTTATTTCTACTGCACACTTCTTTCCCTTTACATATTTAACTCGAGGGCTTGTTCCGACATCAGGTGTTAATTTCTGATGCACACTTCTTTCCCTTTTTCATATTTAACGCGATGGCTTGTTCCGACATCAGGTGTTTATTTCTTATGCACACTTCTTTCCCTTTACATATTTAACTCGAGGGCTTTTTCCGACATCAGGTGTTTATTTATACTGCACACTTCTTTCCCTTTACATATTTAACTCGAGGGCTTGTTCCGACATCAGGTGTTTATTTCTGATGCACACTTCTTTCCCTTTACATATTTAACTCGAGGGCTTGTTCCGACATCAGGTGTTTATTTCTGATGCACACTTCTTTCCCTTTACATATTTAACTCGAGGTATTTTTCCGACATCAGGTGTTTATTTCTTATGCACACTTATTTTCCTTTACATATTTAACTCGAGGGCTTGTTCCGACATCAGGTGTTTATTTCTTATGCACACTTCTTTCCCTTTACATATTTAACTCGAGGGCTTGTTCCGACATCAGTTTATTTCTTATGCACACTTCTTCCTCTTTACATATTTATCTCGAGGGCTTGTTCCGACATCAGGTGTTTATTTCTACTGCACACTTCTTTCCCTTTACATATTTAACTCGAGGGCTTGTTCCGACATCAGGTGTTTATTTCTACTGCACACTTCTTTCTCTTTACATATTTAACTCGAGGTCTTGTTCCGACATCATGTGTTTATTTCTTATGCACACTTCATTCCCTTTACATATTTAACTCGAGGGCTTGTTCCGACATCAGGTGTTTATTTCTTATGCACACTTCTTACCCTTTACATATTTAACTCGAGGGCTTGTTCCGACATCAGGTGTTTATATCTTATGCTCACTTCTTTCCCTTTACATATTTAACTCGAGGGCTTGTTCCGACATCAGGTGTTTATTTCTGATGCACACTTCTTTCCCTTTTTCATATTTAACGCGATGGCTTGTTCCGACATCAGGTGTTTATTTCTTATGCACACTTCTTTCCCTTTACATATTTAACTCGAGGGCTTTTTCCGACATCAGGTGTTTATTTATACTGCACACTTCTTTCCCTTTACATATTTAACTCGAGGGCTTGTTCCGACATCAGGTGTTTATTTCTGATGCACACTTCTTACCCTTTACATATTTAACTCGAGGGCTTGTTCCGACATCAGTTTATTTCTTATGCACACTTCTTCCTCTTTACATATTTATCTCGAGGGCTTGTTCCGACATCAGGTGTTTATTTCTACTGCACACTTCTTTCCCTTTACATATTTAACTCGAGGGCTTGTTCCGACATCAGGTGTTTATTTCTACTGCACACTTCTTTCTCTTTACATATTTAACTCGAGGGCTTGTTCCGACATCATGTGTTTATTTCTTATGCACACTTCTTTCCCTTTACATATTTAACTCGAGGGCTTGTTCCGACATCAGGTGTTTATTTCTTATGCACACTCCTTTCCCTTTACATATTTAACTCGAGGGCTTTTTCCGACATCAGGTGTTTATTTCTACTGCACACTTCTTTCCCTTTACATATTTAACTCGAGGGCTTGTTCCGACATCACGTGTTTATTTCTGATGCACACTTCTTTCCCTTTTTCATATTTAACGCGATGGCTTGTTCCGACATCAGGTGTTTATTTCTTATGCACACTTCTTTCCCTTTACATATTTAACTCGAGGGCTTTTTCCGACATCAGGTGTTTATTTATACTGCACACTTCTTTCCCTTTACATATTTAACTCGAGGGCTTGTTCCGACATCAGGTGTTTATTTCTGATGCACACTTCTTTCCCTTTACATATTTAACTCGAGGGCTTGTTCCGACATCAGGTGTGTATTTCTTATGCACACTTCTTTCCCTTTACATATTTAACTCGAGGGCTTGTTCCGACATCAGGTGTTTATTTCTGATGCACACTTCTTTCCCTTTACATATTTAACTCGAGGTATTTTTCCGACATCAGGTGTTTATTTCTTATGCACACTTATTTTCCTTTACATATTTAACTCGAGGGCTTGTTCCGACATCAGGTGTTTATTTCTTATGCACACTTCTTTCCCTTTACATATTTAACTCGAGGGCTTGTTCCGACATCAGTTTATTTCTTATGCACACTTCTTCCTCTTTACATATTTATCTCGAGGGCTTGTTCCGACATCAGGTGTTTATTTCTACTGCACACTTCTTTCCCTTTACATATTTAACTCGAGGGGTTGTTCCGACATCAGGTGTTTATTTCTACTGCACACTTCTTTCTCTTTACATATTTAACTCGAGGGCTTGTTCCGACATCAGGTGTTTATTTCTTATGCACACTTCTTACCCTTTACATATTTAACTCGAGGGCTTGTTCCGACATCAGGTGTTTATTTCTTATGCTCACTTCTTTCCCTTTACATATTTAACTCGAGGGCTTGTTCCGACATCAGGTGTTTATTTCTGATGCACACTTCTTTCCCTTTTTCATATTTAACGCGATGGCTTGTTCCGACATCAGGTGTTTATTTCTTATGCACACTTCTTTCCCTTTACATATTTAACTCGAGGGCTTTTTCCGACATCAGGTGTTTATTTATACTGCACACTTCTTTCCCTTTACATATTTAACTCGAGGGCTTGTTCCGACATCAGGTGTTTATTTCTGATGCACACTTCTTTCCCTTTACATATTTAACTCGAGGGCTTGTTCCGACATCAGTTTATTTCTTATGCACACTTCTTCCTCTTTACATATTTATCTCGAGGGCTTGTTCCGACATCAGGTGTTTATTTCTACTGCACACTTTTTTCCCTTTACATATTTAACTCGAGGGCTTGTTCCGACATCAGGTGTTTATTTCTACTGCACACTTCTTTCTCTTTACATATTTAACTCGAGGGCTTGTTCCGACATCATGTGTTTATTTCTTATGCACACTTCTTTCCCTTTACATATTTAACTCGAGGGCTTGTTCCGACATCAGGTGTTTATTTCTTATGCACACTCCTTTCCCTTTACATATTTAACTCGAGGGATTTTTCCGACATCAGGTGTTTATTTCTACTGCACACTTCTTTCCCTTTACATATTTAACTCGAGGGCTTGTTCCGACATCAGGTGTTTATTTCTGATGCACACTTCTTTCCCTTTTTCATATTTAACGCGATGGCTTGTTCCGACATCAGGTGTTTATTTCTTATGCACACTTCTTTCCCTTTACATATTTAACTCGAGGGCTTGTTCCGACATCAGGTGTATTTTTCTTATGCACACTTCTTTCCCTTTACATATTTAACTCGAGGGCTTGTTCCGACATCAGGTGTTTATTTCTTATGCATACTTCTTTCCCTTTACATATTTAACTCGAGGGCTTGTTCCGACATCAGGTGTTTATTTCTTATGCACACTTCTTACCCTTTACATATTTAACTCGAGGGCTTGTTCCGACATCAGGTGTTTATTTCTTAAGCTCACTTCTTTCCCTTTACATATTTAACTCGAGGGCTTGTTCCGACATCAGGTGTTTATTTCTACTGCACACTTCTTTCCCTTTACATATTTAACTCGAGGGCTTGTTCCGACATCAGGTGTTTATTTCTACTGCACACTTCTTTCTCTTTACATATTTAACTCGAGGGCTTGTTCCGACATCATGTGTTTATTTCTTATGCACACTTCTTTCCCTTTACATATTTAACTCGAGGGCTTGTTCCGACATCAGGTGTTTATTTCTTATGCACACTCCTTTCCCTTTACATATTTAACTCGAGGGCTTTTTCCGACATCAGGTGTTTATTTCTACTGCACACTTCTTTCCCGTTACATATTTAACTCGAGGGCTTGTTCCGACATCAGGTGTTTATTTCTGATGCACACTTCTTTCCCTTTTTCATATTTAACGCGATGGCTTGTTCCGACATCAGGTGTTTATTTCTTATGCACACTTCTTTCCCTTTACATATTTAACTCGAGGGCTTTTTCCGACATCAGGTGTTTATTTATACTGCACACTTCTTTCCCTTTACATATTTAACTCGAGGGCTTGTTCCGACATCAGGTGTTTATTTCTGATGCACACTTCTTTCCCTTTACATATTTAACTCGAGGGCTTGTTCCGACATCAGGTGTGTATTTCTTATGCACACTTCTTTCCCTTTACATATTTAACTCGAGGGCTTGTTCCGACATCAGGTGTTTATTTCTGATGCACACTTCTTTCCCTTTACATATTTAACTCGAGGTATTTTTCCGACATCAGGTGTTTATTTCTTATGCACACTTATTTTCCTTTACATATTTAACTCGAGGGCTTGTTCCGACATCAGGTGTTTATTTCTTATGCACACTTCTTTCCCTTTACATATTTAACTCGAGGGCTTGTTCCGACATCAGTTTATTTCTTATGCACACTTCTTCCTCTTTACATATTTATCTCGAGGGCTTGTTCCGACATCAGGTGTTTATTTCTACTGCACACTTCTTTCCCTTTACATATTTAACTCGAGGGCTTGTTCCGACATCAGGTGTTTATTTCTACTGCACACTTCTTTCTCTTTACATATTTAACTCGAGGTCTTGTTCCGACATCATGTGTTTATTTCTTATGCACACTTCATTCCCTTTACATATTTAACTCGAGGGCTTGTTCCGACATCAGGTGTTTATTTCTTATGCACAATTCTTACCCTTTACATATTTAACTCGAGGGCTTGTTCCGACATCAGGTGTTTATTTATTATGCTCACTTCTTTCCCTTTACATATTTAACTCGAGGGCTTGTTCCGACATCAGGTGTTTATTTCTGATGCACACTTCTTTCCCTTTTTCATATTTAACGCGATGGCTTGTTCCGACATCAGGTGTTTATTTCTTATGCACACTTCTTTCCCTTTACATATTTAACTCGAGGGCTTTTTCCGACATCAGGTGTTTATTTATACTGCACACTTCTTTCCCTTTACATATTTAACTCGAGGGCTTGTTCCGACATCAGGTGTTTATTTCTGATGCACACTTCTTTCCCTTTACATATTTAACTCGAGGGCTTGTTCCGACATCAGTTTATTTCTTATGCACACTTCTTCCTCTTTACATATTTATCTCGAGGGCTTGTTCCGACATCAGGTGTTTATTTCTACTGCACACTTTTTTCCCTTTACATATTTAACTCGAGGGCTTGTTCCGACATCAGGTGTTTATTTCTACTGCACACTTCTTTCTCTTTACATATTTAACTCGAGGGCTTGTTCCGACATCATGTGTTTATTTCTTATGCACACTTCTTTCCCTTTACATATTTAACTCGAGGGCTTGTTCCGACATCAGGTGTTTATTTCTTATGCACACTCCTTTCCCTTTACATATTTAACTCGAGGGCTTTTTCCGACATCAGGTGTTTATTTCTACTGCACACTTCTTTCCCTTTACATATTTAACTCGAGGGCTTGTTCCGACATCAGGTGTTTATTTCTGATGCACACTTCTTTCCCTTTTTCATATTTAACGCGATGGCTTGTTCCGACATCAGGTGTTTATTTCTTATGCACACTTCTTTCCCTTTACATATTTAACTCGAGGGCTTGTTCCGACATCAGGTGTATTTTTCTTATGCACACTTCTTTCCCTTTACATATTTAACTCGAGGGCTTGTTCCGACATCAGGTGTTTATTTCTTATGCACACTTCTTACCCTTTACATATTTAACTCGAGGGCTTGTTCCGACATCAGGTGTTTATTTCTTAAGCTCACTTCTTTCCCTTTACATATTTAACTCGAGGGCTTGTTCCGACATCAGGTGTTTATTTCTGATGCACACTTCTTTCCCTTTTTCATATTTAACGCGATGCCTTGTTCCGACATCAGGTGTTTATTTCTTATGCACACTTCTTTCCTTTTACATATTTAACTCGAGGGCTTTTTCCGACATCAGGTGTTTATTTATACTGCACACTTCTTTCCCTTTACATATTTAACTCGAGGGATTGTTCCGACATCATGTGTTTATTTCTGATGCACACTTCTTTCCCTTTACATATTTAACTCGAGGGCTTGTTCCGACATCAGGTGTGTATTTCTTATGCACACTTCTTTCCCTTTACATATTTAACTCGAGGGCTTGTTCCGACATCAGGTGTTTATTTCTGATGCACACTTCTTTCCCTTTACATATTTAACTCGAGGTCTTGTTCCGACATCAGGTGTTTATTTCTTATGCACACTTATTTTCCTTTACATATTTAACTCGAGGGCTTGTTCCGACATCAGGTGTTTATTTCTTATGCACACTTCTTTCCCTTTACATATTTAACTCGAGGGCTTGTTCCGACATCAGTTTATTTCTTATGCACACTTCTTCCTCTTTACATATTTATCTCGAGGGCTTGTTCCGACATCAGGTGTTTATTTCTACTGCACACTTCTTTCCCTTTACATATTTAACTCGAGGGCTTGTTCCGACATCAGGTGTTTATTTCTTATGCACACTCCTTTCCCTTTACATATTTAACTCGAGGGCTTTTTCCGACATCAGGTGTTTATTTCTACTGCACACTTCTTTCCCTTTACATATTTAACTCGAGGGCTTGTTCCGACATCAGGTGTTTATTTCTAATGCACACTTCTTTCCCTTTTTCATATTTAACGCGATGGCTTGTTCCGACATCAGGTGTTTATTTCTTATGCACACTTCTTTCCCTTTACATATTTAACTCGAGGGCTTTTTCCGACATCAGGTGTTTATTTATACTGCACACTTCTTTCCCTTTACATATTTAACTCGAGGGCTTGTTCCGACATCAGGTGTTTATTTCTGATGCACATTTCTTTCCCTTTACATATTTAACTCGAGGGCTTGTTCCGACATCAGGTGTTTATTTCTACTGCACACTTCTTTCCCTTTACATATTTAACTCGAGGGCTTGTTCCGACATCAGGTGTATTTTTCTTATGCACACTTCTTTCCCTTTACATATTTAACTCGAGGGCTTGTTCCGACATCAGGTGTTTATTTCTTATGCATACTTCTTTCCCTTTACATATTTAACTCGAGGGCTTGTTCCGACATCAGGTGTTTATTTCTTATGCACACTTCTTACCCTTTACATATTTAACTCGAGGGCTTGTTCCGACATCAGGTGTTTATTTCTTAAGCTCACTTCTTTCCCTTTACATATTTAACTCGAGGGCTTGTTCCGACATCAGGTGTTTATTTCTGATGCACACTTCTTTCCCTTTTTCATTTTTAACGCGATGGCTTGTTCCGACATCAGGTGTTTATTTCTTATGCACACTTCTTTCCCTTTACATATTTAACTCGAGGGCTTTTTCCGACATCAGGTGTTTATTTATACTGCACACTTCTTTCCCTTTACATATTTAACTCGAGGGCTTGTTCCGACATCATGTGTTTATTTCTGATGCACACTTCTTTCCCTTTACATATTTAACTCGAGGGCTTGTTCCGACATCAGGTGTGTATTTCTTATGCACACTTCTTTCCCTTTACATATTTAACTCGAGGGCTTGTTCCGACATCAGGTGTTTATTTCTGATGCACACTTCTTTCCCTTTACATATTTAACTCGAGGTCTTGTTCCGACATCAGGTGTTTATTTCTTATGCACACTTATTTTCCTTTACATATTTAACTCGAGGGCTTGTTCCGACATCAGGTGTTTATTTCTTATGCACACTTCTTTCCCTTTACATATTTAACTCGAGGGCTTGTTCCGACATCAGTTTATTTCTTATGCACACTTCTTCCTCTTTACATATTTATCTCGAGGGCTGGTTCCGACATCAGGTGTTTATTTCTACTGCACACTTCTTTCCCTTTACATATTTAACTCGAGGGCTTGTTCCGACATCAGGTGTTTATTTCTACTGCACACTTCTTTCCCTTTACATATTTAACTCGAGGGCTTGTTCCGACATCAGGTGTTTATTTCTACTGCACACTTCCTTCTCTTTACATATTTAACTCGAGGGCTTGTTCCGACATCATGTGTTTATTTCTTATGCACACTTCTTTCCCTTTACATATTTAACTCGAGGGCTTGTTCCGACATCAGGTGTTTATTTCTTATGCACACTCCTTTCCCTTTACATATTTAACTCGAGGGCTTTTTCCGACATCAGGTGTTTATTTCTACTGCACACTTCTTTCCCTTTACATATTTAACTCGAGGGCTTGTTCCGACATCAGGTGTTTATTTCTGATGCACACTTCTTTCCCTTTTTCATATTTAACGCGATGGCTTGTTCCGACATCAGGTGTTTATTTCTGATGCACACTTCTTTCCCTTTACATATTTAACTCCAGGGCTTTTTCCGACATCAGGTGTTTATTTATACTGCACACTTCTTTCCCTTTACATATTTAACTCGAGGGCTTGTTCCGACATCAGGTGTTTATTTCTGATGCACACTTCTTTCCCTTTACATATTTAACTCGAGGGCTTGTTCCGACATCAGGTGTTTATTTCTTATGCACACTTATTTTCCTTTACATATTTAACTCGAGGGCTTGTTCCGACATCAGGTGTTTATTTCTTATGCACACTTCTTTCCCTTTACATATTTAACTCGAGGGCTTGTTCCGACATCAGTTTATTTCTTATGCACACTTCTTCCTCTTTACATATTTATCTCGAGGGCTTGTTCCGACATCAGGTGTTTATTTCTACTGCACACTTCTTTCCCTTTACATATTTAACTCGAGGGCTTGTTCCGACATCAGGTGTTTATTTCTACTGCACACTTCTTTCTCTTTACATATTTAACTCGAGGTCTTGTTCCGACATCATGTGTTTATTTCTTATGCACACTTCATTCCCTTTACATATTTAACTCGAGGGCTTGTTCCGACATCAGGTGTTTATTTCTTATGCACACTCCTTTCCCTTTACATATTTAACTCGAGGGCTTTTTCCGACATCAGGTGTTTATTTCTGATGCACACTTCTTTCCCTTTTTCATATTTAACGCGATGGCTTGTTCCGACATCAGGTCTTTATTTCTTTTGCACACTTCTTTCCCTTTACATATTTAACTCGAGGGCTTTTTCCGACATCAGGTGTTTATTTATACTGCACACTTCTTTCCCTTTACATATTTAACTCGAGGGCTTGTTCCGACATCAGGTGTTTATTTCTGATGCACAATTCTTTCCCTTTACATATTTAACTCGAGGGCTTGTTCCGACATCAGGTGTTTATTTCTTATGCATACTTCTTTCCCTTTACATATTTAACTCGAGGGCTTGTTCCGACATCAGGTGTTTATTTCTTATGCACACTTCTTACCCTTTACATATTTAACTCGAGGGCTTGTTCCGACATCAGGTGTTTATTTCTTAAGCTCACTTCTTTCCCTTTACATATTTAACTCGAGGGCTTGTTCCGACATCAGGTGTTTATTTCTGATGCACACTTCTTTCCCTTTTTCATTTTTAACGCGATGGCTTGTTCCGACATCAGGTGTTTATTTCTTATGCACACTTCTTTCCCTTTACATATTTAACTCGAGGGCTTTTTCCGACATCAGGTGTTTATTTATACTGCACACTTCTTTCCCTTTACATATTTAACTCGAGGGCTTGTTCCGACATCATGTGTTTATTTCTGATGCACACTTCTTTCCCTTTACATATTTAACTCGAGGGCTTGTTCCGACATCAGGTGTGTATTTCTTATGCACACTTCTTTCCCTTTACATATTTAACTCGAGGGCTTGTTCCGACATCAGGTGTTTATTTCTGATGCACACTTCTTTCCCTTTACATATTTAACTCGAGGTCTTGTTCCGACATCAGGTGTTTATTTCTTATGCACACTTATTTTCCTTTACATATTTAACTCGAGGGCTTGTTCCGACATCAGGTGTTTATTTCTTATGCACACTTCTTTCCCTTTACATATTTAACTCGAGGGCTTGTTCCGACATCAGTTTATTTCTTATGCACACTTCTTCCTCTTTACATATTTATCTCGAGGGCTGGTTCCGACATCAGGTGTTTATTTCTACTGCACACTTCTTTCCCTTTACATATTTAACTCGAGGGCTTGTTCCGACATCAGGTGTTTATTTCTACTGCACACTTCTTTCCCTTTACATATTTAACTCGAGGGCTTGTTCCGACATCAGGTGTTTATTTCTACTGCACACTTCCTTCTCTTTACATATTTAACTCGAGGGCTTGTTCCGACATCATGTGTTTATTTCTTATGCACACTTCTTTCCCTTTACATATTTAACTCGAGGGCTTGTTCCGACATCAGGTGTTTATTTCTTATGCACACTCCTTTCCCTTTACATATTTAACTCGAGGGCTTTTTCCGACATCAGGTGTTTATTTCTACTGCACACTTCTTTCCCTTTACATATTTAACTCGAGGGCTTGTTCCGACATCAGGTGTTTATTTCTGATGCACACTTCTTTCCCTTTTTCATATTTAACGCGATGGCTTGTTCCGACATCAGGTGTTTATTTCTGATGCACACTTCTTTCCCTTTACATATTTAACTCCAGGGCTTTTTCCGACATCAGGTGTTTATTTATACTGCACACTTCTTTCCCTTTACATATTTAACTCGAGGGCTTGTTCCGACATCAGGTGTTTATTTCTGATGCACACTTCTTTCCCTTTACATATTTAACTCGAGGGCTTGTTCCGACATCAGGTGTTTATTTCTTATGCACACTTATTTTCCTTTACATATTTAACTCGAGGGCTTGTTCCGACATCAGGTGTTTATTTCTTATGCACACTTCTTTCCCTTTACATATTTAACTCGAGGGCTTGTTCCGACATCAGTTTATTTCTTATGCACACTTCTTCCTCTTTACATATTTATCTCGAGGGCTTGTTCCGACATCAGGTGTTTATTTCTACTGCACACTTCTTTCCCTTTACATATTTAACTCGAGGGCTTGTTCCGACATCAGGTGTTTATTTCTACTGCACACTTCTTTCTCTTTACATATTTAACTCGAGGTCTTGTTCCGACATCATGTGTTTATTTCTTATGCACACTTCATTCCCTTTACATATTTAACTCGAGGGCTTGTTCCGACATCAGGTGTTTATTTCTTATGCACACTCCTTTCCCTTTACATATTTAACTCGAGGGCTTTTTCCGACATCAGGTGTTTATTTCTGATGCACACTTCTTTCCCTTTTTCATATTTAACGCGATGGCTTGTTCCGACATCAGGTCTTTATTTCTTTTGCACACTTCTTTCCCTTTACATATTTAACTCGAGGGCTTTTTCCGACATCAGGTGTTTATTTATACTGCACACTTCTTTCCCTTTACATATTTAACTCGAGGGCTTGTTCCGACATCAGGTGTTTATTTCTGATGCACAATTCTTTCCCTTTACATATTTAACTCGAGGGCTTGTTCCGACATCAGGTGTGTATTTCTTATGCACACTTCTTTCCCTTTACATATTTAACTCGAGGGCTTGTTCCGACATCAGGTGTTTATTTCTTATGCACACTTCTTTCCCTTTACATATTTAACTCGAGGGCTTGTTCCGACATCAGTTTATTTCTTATGCACACTTCTTCCTCTTTACATATTTATCTCGAGGGCTTGTTCCGACATCAGGTGTTTATTTCTGATGCACAATTCTTTCCCTTTACATATTTAACTCGAGGTATTTTTCCGACATCAGGTGTTTATTTCGTATGCACACTTATTTTCCTTTACATATTTAACTCGAGGGCTTGTTCCGACATCAGGTGTTTATTTCTTATGCACACTTCTTTCCCTTTACATATTTAACTCGAGGGCTTGTTCCGACATCAGTTTATTTCTTATGCACACTTCTTCCTCTTTACATATTTATCTCGAGGGCTTGTTCCGACATCAGGTGTTTATTTCTACTGCACACTTCTTTCCCTTTACATATTTAACTCGAGGGCTTGTTCCGACATCAGGTGTTTATTTCTACTGCACACTTCTTTCTCTTTACATATTTAACTCGAGGTCTTGTTCCGACATCATGTGTTTATTTCTTATGCACACTTCATTCCCTTTACATATTTAACTCGAGGGCTTGTTCCGACATCAGGTGTTTATTTCTTATGCACAATTCTTACCCTTTACATATTTAACTCGAGGGCTTGTTCCGACATCAGGTGTTTATTTATTATGCTCACTTCTTTCCCTTTACATATTTAACTCGAGGGCTTGTTCCGACATCAGGTGTTTATTTCTGATGCACACTTCTTTCCCTTTTTCATATTTAACGCGATGGCTTGTTCCGACATCAGGTGTTTATTTCTTATGCACACTTCTTTCCCTTTACATATTTAACTCGAGGGCTTTTTCCGACATCAGGTGTTTATTTATACTGCACACTTCTTTCCCTTTACATATTTAACTCGAGGGCTTGTTCCGACATCAGGTGTTTATTTCTGATGCACACTTCTTTCCCTTTACATATTTAACTCGAGGGCTTGTTCCGACATCAGTTTATTTCTTATGCACACTTCTTCCTCTTTACATATTTATCTCGAGGGCTTGTTCCGACATCAGGTGTTTATTTCTACTGCACACTTTTTTCCCTTTACATATTTAACTCGAGGGCTTGTTCCGACATCAGGTGTTTATTTCTACTGCACACTTCTTTCTCTTTACATATTTAACTCGAGGGCTTGTTCCGACATCATGTGTTTATTTCTTATGCACACTCCTTTCCCTTTACATATTTAACTCGAGGGCTTTTTCCGACATCAGGTGTTTATTTCTACTGCACACTTCTTTCCCTTTACATATTTAACTCGAGGGCTTGTTCCGACATCAGGTGTTTATTTCTGATGCACACTTCTTTCCCTTTTTCATATTTAACGCGATGGCTTGTTCCGACATCAGGTGTTTATTTCTTATGCACACTTCTTTCCCTTTACATATTTAACTCGAGGGCTTGTTCCGACATCAGGTGTATTTTTCTTATGCACACTTCTTTCCCTTTACATATTTAACTCGAGGGCTTGTTCCGACATCAGGTGTTTATTTCTTATGCACACTTCTTACCCTTTACATATTTAACTCGAGGGCTTGTTCCGACATCAGGTGTTTATTTCTTAAGCTCACTTCTTTCCCTTTACATATTTAACTCGAGGGCTTGTTCCGACATCAGGTGTTTATTTCTGATGCACACTTCTTTCCCTTTTTCATATTTAACGCGATGCCTTGTTCCGACATCAGGTGTTTATTTCTTATGCACACTTCTTTCCCTTTACATATTTAACTCGAGGGCTTTTTCCGACATCAGGTGTTTATTTATACTGCACACTTCTTTCCCTTTACATATTTAACTCGAGGGATTGTTCCGACATCATGTGTTTATTTCTGATGCACACTTCTTTCCCTTTACATATTTAACTCGAGGGCTTGTTCCGACATCAGGTGTGTATTTCTTATGCACACTTCTTTCCCTTTACATATTTAACTCGAGGGCTTGTTCCGACATCAGGTGTTTATTTCTGATGCACACTTCTTTCCCTTTACATATTTAACTCGAGGTCTTGTTCCGACATCAGGTGTTTATTTCTTATGCACACTTATTTTCCTTTACATATTTAACTCGAGGGCTTGTTCCGACATCAGGTGTTTATTTCTTATGCACACTTCTTTCCCTTTACATATTTAACTCGAGGGCTTGTTCCGACATCAGTTTATTTCTTATGCACACTTCTTCCTCTTTACATATTTATCTCGAGGGCTTGTTCCGACATCAGGTGTTTATTTCTACTGCACACTTCTTTCCCTTTACATATTTAACTCGAGGGCTTGTTCCGACATCAGGTGTTTATTTCTTATGCACACTCCTTTCCCTTTACATATTTAACTCGAGGGCTTTTTCCGACATCAGGTGTTTATTTCTACTGCACACTTCTTTCCCTTTACATATTTAACTCGAGGGCTTGTTCCGACATCAGGTGTTTATTTCTAATGCACACTTCTTTCCCTTTTTCATATTTAACGCGATGGCTTGTTCCGACATCAGGTGTTTATTTCTTATGCACACTTCTTTCCCTTTACATATTTAACTCGAGGGCTTTTTCCGACATCAGGTGTTTATTTATACTGCACACTTCTTTCCCTTTACATATTTAACTCGAGGGCTTGTTCCGACATCAGGTGTTTATTTCTGATGCACATTTCTTTCCCTTTACATATTTAACTCGAGGGCTTGTTCCGACATCAGGTGTTTATTTCTACTGCACACTTCTTTCCCTTTACATATTTAACTCGAGGGCTTGTTCCGACATCAGGTGTATTTTTCTTATGCACACTTCTTTCCCTTTACATATTTAACTCGAGGGCTTGTTCCGACATCAGGTGTTTATTTCTTATGCATACTTCTTTCCCTTTACATATTTAACTCGAGGGCTTGTTCCGACATCAGGTGTTTATTTCTTATGCACACTTCTTACCCTTTACATATTTAACTCGAGGGCTTGTTCCGACATCAGGTGTTTATTTCTTAAGCTCACTTCTTTCCCTTTACATATTTAACTCGAGGGCTTGTTCCGACATCAGGTGTTTATTTCTGATGCACACTTCTTTCCCTTTTTCATTTTTAACGCGATGGCTTGTTCCGACATCAGGTGTTTATTTCTTATGCACACTTCTTTCCCTTTACATATTTAACTCGAGGGCTTTTTCCGACATCAGGTGTTTATTTATACTGCACACTTCTTTCCCTTTACATATTTAACTCGAGGGCTTGTTCCGACATCATGTGTTTATTTCTGATGCACACTTCTTTCCCTTTACATATTTAACTCGAGGGCTTGTTCCGACATCAGGTGTGTATTTCTTATGCACACTTCTTTCCCTTTACATATTTAACTCGAGGGCTTGTTCCGACATCAGGTGTTTATTTCTGATGCACACTTCTTTCCCTTTACATATTTAACTCGAGGTCTTGTTCCGACATCAGGTGTTTATTTCTTATGCACACTTATTTTCCTTTACATATTTAACTCGAGGGCTTGTTCCGACATCAGGTGTTTATTTCTTATGCACACTTCTTTCCCTTTACATATTTAACTCGAGGGCTTGTTCCGACATCAGTTTATTTCTTATGCACACTTCTTCCTCTTTACATATTTATCTCGAGGGCTGGTTCCGACATCAGGTGTTTATTTCTACTGCACACTTCTTTCCCTTTACATATTTAACTCGAGGGCTTGTTCCGACATCAGGTGTTTATTTCTACTGCACACTTCTTTCCCTTTACATATTTAACTCGAGGGCTTGTTCCGACATCAGGTGTTTATTTCTACTGCACACTTCCTTCTCTTTACATATTTAACTCGAGGGCTTGTTCCGACATCATGTGTTTATTTCTTATGCACACTTCTTTCCCTTTACATATTTAACTCGAGGGCTTGTTCCGACATCAGGTGTTTATTTCTTATGCACACTCCTTTCCCTTTACATATTTAACTCGAGGGCTTTTTCCGACATCAGGTGTTTATTTCTACTGCACACTTCTTTCCCTTTACATATTTAACTCGAGGGCTTGTTCCGACATCAGGTGTTTATTTCTGATGCACACTTCTTTCCCTTTTTCATATTTAACGCGATGGCTTGTTCCGACATCAGGTGTTTATTTCTGATGCACACTTCTTTCCCTTTACATATTTAACTCCAGGGCTTTTTCCGACATCAGGTGTTTATTTATACTGCACACTTCTTTCCCTTTACATATTTAACTCGAGGGCTTGTTCCGACATCAGGTGTTTATTTCTGATGCACACTTCTTTCCCTTTACATATTTAACTCGAGGGCTTGTTCCGACATCAGGTGTTTATTTCTTATGCACACTTATTTTCCTTTACATATTTAACTCGAGGGCTTGTTCCGACATCAGGTGTTTATTTCTTATGCACACTTCTTTCCCTTTACATATTTAACTCGAGGGCTTGTTCCGACATCAGTTTATTTCTTATGCACACTTCTTCCTCTTTACATATTTATCTCGAGGGCTTGTTCCGACATCAGGTGTTTATTTCTACTGCACACTTCTTTCCCTTTACATATTTAACTCGAGGGCTTGTTCCGACATCAGGTGTTTATTTCTACTGCACACTTCTTTCTCTTTACATATTTAACTCGAGGTCTTGTTCCGACATCATGTGTTTATTTCTTATGCACACTTCATTCCCTTTACATATTTAACTCGAGGGCTTGTTCCGACATCAGGTGTTTATTTCTTATGTACACTCCTTTCCCTTTACATATTTAACTCGAGGGCTTTTTCCGACATCAGGTGTTTATTTCTGATGCACACTTCTTTCCCTTTTTCATATTTAACGCGATGGCTTGTTCCGACATCAGGTCTTTATTTCTTTTGCACACTTCTTTCCCTTTACATATTTAACTCGAGGGCTTTTTCCGACATCAGGTGTTTATTTATACTGCACACTTCTTTCCCTTTACATATTTAACTCGAGGGCTTGTTCCGACATCAGGTGTTTATTTCTGATGCACAATTCTTTCCCTTTACATATTTAACTCGAGGGCTTGTTCCGACATCAGGTGTGTATTTCTTATGCACACTTCTTTCCCTTTACATATTTAACTCGAGGGCTTGTTCCGACATCAGTTGTTTATTTCTGATGCACACTTCTTTCCCTTTACATATTTAACTCGAGGTCTTGTTCCGACATCAGGGGTTTATTTCTTATGCACACTTATTTCCCTTCACATATTTAACTCGAGGGCTTGTTCCGACATCAGTTTATTTCTTATGCACACTTCTTTCTCTTTACATATTTATCTCGAGGGCTTGTTCCGACATCAGGTGTTTATTTCTACTGCACACTTCTTTCCCTTTACATATTTAACTCGAGGGCTTGTTCCGACATCAGGTGTTTATTTCTACTGCACACTTCTTTCCCTTTACATATTTAACTCGAGGGCTTGTTCCGACATCAGGTGTTTATTTCTTATGCACACTTCTTTCCCTTTACATATTTAACTCGAGGGCTTTTTCCGACATCAGGTGTTTATTTATACTGCACATTTCTTTCCCTTTACATATTTAACTCGAGGGCTTGTTCCGACATCAGTTGTTTATTTCTGATGCACACTTCTTTCCCTTTACATATTTAACTCGAGGTCTTGTTCCGACATCAGGTGTTTATTTCTTATGCACACTTATTTTCCTTTACATATTTAACTCGAGGGCTTGTTCCGACATCAGGTGTTTATTTCTTATGCACACTTCTTTCCCTTTACATATTTAACTCGAGGGCTTGTTCCGACATCAGTTTATTTCTTATGCACACTTCTTCCTCTTTACATATTTATCTCGAGGGCTTGTTCCGACATCAGGTGTTTATTTCTACTGCACACTTCTTTCCCTTTACATATTTAACTCGAGGGCTTGTTCCGACATCAGGTGTTTATTTATACTGCACACTTCTTTCCCTTTACATATTTAACTCGAGGGCTTGTTCCGACATCAGGTGTTTATTTCTACTGCACACTTCTTTCCCTTTACATATTTAACTCGAGGGCTTGTTCCGACATCAGGTGTTTATTTCTACTGCACACTCCTTTCCCTTTACATATTTAACTCGAGGGCTTGTTCCGACATCAGTTGTTTATTTCTACTGCACACTTCTTTCCCTTTACATATTTAACTCGAGGGCTTGTTCCGACATCAGGTGTTTATTTCTACTGCACACTTCTTTCCCTTTACATATTTAACTCGAGGGCTTGTTCCGACATCAGGTGTTTATTTCTACTGCACACTTCTTTCTCTTTACATATTTAACTCGAGGGCTTGTTCCGACATCATGTGTTTATTTCTTATGCACACTTCTTTCCCTTTACATATTTAACTCGAGGGCTTGTTCCGACATCAGGTGTTTATTTCTTATGCACACTCCTTTCCCTTTACATATTTAACTCGAGGGCTTTTTCCGACATCAGGTGTTTATTTCTACTGCACACTTCTTTCCCTTTACATATTTAACTCGAGGGCTTGTTCCGACATCAGGTGTTTATTTCTGATGCACACTTCTTTCCCTTTTTCATATTTAACGCGATGGCTTGTTCCGACATCAGGTGTTTATTTCTTATGCACACTTCTTTCCCTTTACATATTTAACTCGAGGGCTTTTTCCGACATCAGGTGTTTATTTATACTGCACACTTCTTTCCCTTTACATATTTAACTCGAGGGCTTGTTCCGACATCAGGTGTTTATTTCTGATGCACACTTCTTTCCCTTTACATATTTAACTCGAGGGCTTGTTCCGACATCAGGTGTGTATTTCTTATGCACACTTCTTTCCCTTTACATATTTAACTCGAGGGCTTGTTCCGACATCAGGTGTTTATTTCTGATGCACACTTCTTTCCCTTTACATATTTAACTCGAGGTATTTTTCCGACATCAGGTGTTTATTTCTTATGCACACTTATTTTCCTTTACATATTTAACTCGAGGGCTTGTTCCGACATCAGGTGTTTATTTCTTATGCACACTTCTTTCCCTTTACATATTTAAATCGAGGGCTTGTTCCGACATCAGTTTATTTCTTATGCACACTTCTTCCTCTTTACATATTTATCTCGAGGGCTTGTTCCGACATCAGGTGTTTATTTCTACTGCACACTTCTTTCCCTTTACATATTTAACTCGAGGGCTTGTTCCGACATCAGGTGTTTATTTCTACTGCACACTTCTTTCTCTTTACATATTTAACTCGAGGTCTTGTTCCGACATCATGTGTTTATTTCTTATGCACACTTCATTCCCTTTACATATTTAACTCGAGGGCTTGTTCCGACATCAGGTGTTTATTTCTTATGCACACTCCTTTCCCTTTACATATTTAACTCGAGGGCTTTTTCCGACATCAGGTGTTTATTTCTGATGCACACTTCTTTCCCTTTTTCATATTTAACGCGATGGCTTGTTCCGACATCAGGTCTTTATTTCTTTTGCACACTTCTTTCCCTTTACATATTTAACTCGAGGGCTTTTTCCGACATCAGGTGTTTATTTATACTGCACACTTCTTTCCCTTTACATATTTAACTCGAGGGCTTGTTCCGACATCAGGTGTTTATTTCTGATGCACAATTCTTTCCCTTTACATATTTAACTCGAGGGCTTGTTCCGACATCAGGTGTGTATTTCTTATGCACACTTCTTTCCCTTTACATATTTAACTCGAGGGCTTGTTCCGACATCAGTTGTTTATTTCTGATGCACACTTCTTTCCCTTTACATATTTAACTCGAGGTCTTGTTCCGACATCAGGGGTTTATTTCTTATGCACACTTATTTCCCTTCACATATTTAACTCGAGGGCTTGTTCCGACATCAGTTTATTTCTTATGCACACTTCTTTCTCTTTACATATTTATCTCGAGGGCTTGTTCCGACATCAGGTGTTTATTTCTACTGCACACTTCTTTCCCTTTACATATTTAACTCGAGGGCTTGTTCCGACATCAGGTGTTTATTTCTACTGCACACTTCTTTCTCTTTACATATTTAACTCGAGGTCTTGTTCCGACATCATGTGTTTATTTCTTATGCACACTTCATTCCCTTTACATATTTAACTCGAGGGCTTGTTCCGACATCAGGTGTTTATTTCTTATGCACACTCCTTTCCCTTTACATATTTAACTCGAGGGCTTTTTCCGACATCAGGTGTTTATTTCTGATGCACACTTCTTTCCCTTTTTCATATTTAACGCGATGGCTTGTTCCGACATCAGGTCTTTATTTCTTTTGCACACTTCTTTCCCTTTACATATTTAACTCGAGGGCTTTTTCC
Organism: Crossaster papposus; assembly: GCA_037893245.1. Taxonomy (NCBI): domain Eukaryota; kingdom Metazoa; phylum Echinodermata; class Asteroidea; order Velatida; family Solasteridae; genus Crossaster; species Crossaster papposus. Next base: position 1,869,684 of record JBAIAA010000176.1, read on the forward strand.
GACATCAGGTGTTTATTTATACTGCACACTTCTTTCCCTTTACATATTTAACTCGAGGGCTTGTTCCGACATCAGGTGTTTATTTCTGATGCACAATTCTTTCCCTTTACATATTTAACTCGAGGGCTTGTTCCGACATCAGGTGTGTATTTCTTATGCACACTTCTTTCCCTTTACATATTTAACTCGAGGGCTTGTTCCGACATCAGTTGTTTATTTCTGATGCACACTTCTTTCCCTTTACATATTTAACTCGAGGTCTTGTTCCGACATCAGGGGTTTATTTCTTATGCACACTTATTTCCCTTCACATATTTAACTCGAGGGCTTGTTCCGACATCAGTTTATTTCTTATGCACACTTCTTTCTCTTTACATATTTATCTCGAGGGCTTGTTCCGACATCAGGTGTTTATTTCTACTGCACACTTCTTTCCCTTTACATATTTAACTCGAGGGCTTGTTCCGACATCAGGTGTTTATTTCTACTGCACACTTCTTTCCCTTTACATATTTAACTCGAGGGCTTGTTCCGACATCAGGTGTTTATTTCTTATGCACACTTCTTTCCCTTTACATATTTAACTCGAGGGCTTTTTCCGACATCAGGTGTTTATTTATACTGCACATTTCTTTCCCTTTACATATTTAACTCGAGGGCTTGTTCCGACATCAGGTGTTTATTTCTTATGCACACTTCTTTCCCTTTACATATTTAACTCGAGGGCTTGTTCCGACATCAGTTTATTTCTTATGCACACTTCTTCCTCTTTACATATTTATCTCGAGGGCTTGTTCCGACATCAGGTGTTTATTTCTACTGCACACTTCTTTCCCTTTACATATTTAACTCGAGGGCTTGTTCCGACATCAGGTGTTTATTTATACTGCACACTTCTTTCCCTTTACATATTTAACTCGAGGGCTTGTTCCGACATCAGGTGTTTATTTCTACTGCACACTTCTTTCCCTTTACATATTTAACTCGAGGGCTTGTTCCGACATCAGGTGTTTATTTCTACTGCACACTCCTTTCCCTTTACATATTTAACTCGAGGGCTTGTTCCGACATCAGTTGTTTATTTCTACTGCACACTTCTTTCCCTTTACATATTTAACTCGAGGGCTTGTTCCGACATCAGTTTATTTCTTATGCACACTTCTTTCTCTTTACATATTTATCTCGAGGGCTTGTTCCGACATCAGGTGTTTATTTCTACTGCACACTTCTTTCCCTTTACATATTTAACTCGAGGGCTTGTTCCGACATCAGGTGTTTATTTCTACTGCACACTTCTTTCCCTTTACATATTTAACTCGAGGGCTTGTTCCGACATCAGGTGTTTATTTCTTATGCACACTTCTTTCCCTTTACATATTTAACTCGAGGGCTTTTTCCGACATCAGGTGTTTATTTATACTGCACATTTCTTTCCCTTTACATATTTAACTCGAGGGCTTGTTCCGACATCAGGTGTTTATTTCTGATGCACACTTCTTTCCCTTTACATATTTAACTCGAGGGCTTGTTCCGACATCAGTTGTTTATTTCTGATGCACACTTCTTTCCCTTTACATATTTAACTCGAGGTCTTGTTCCGACATCAGGTGTTTATTTCTTATGCACACTTATTTTCCTTTACATATTTAACTCGAGGGCTTGTTCCGACATCAGGTGTTTATTTCTTATGCACACTTCTTTCCCTTTACATATTTAACTCGAGGGCTTGTTCCGACATCAGTTTATTTCTTATGCACACTTCTTCCTCTTTACATATTTATCTCGAGGGCTTGTTCCGACATCAGGTGTTTATTTCTACTGCACACTTCTTTCCCTTTACATATTTAACTCGAGGGCTTGTTCCGACATCAGGTGTTTATTTATACTGCACACTTCTTTCCCTTTACATATTTAACTCGAGGGCTTGTTCCGACATCAGGTGTTTATTTCTACTGCACACTTCTTTCCCTTTACATATTTAACTCGAGGGCTTGTTCCGACATCAGGTGTTTATTTCTACTGCACACTCCTTTCCCTTTACATATTTAACTCGAGGGCTTGTTCCGACATCAGTTGTTTATTTCTACTGCACACTTCTTTCCCTTTACATATTTAACTCGAGGGCTTGTTCCGACATCAGGTGTTTATTTCTACTGCACACTTCTTTCCCTTTACATATTTAACTCGAGGGCTTGTTCCGACATCAGGTGTTTATTTCTACTGCACACTTCTTTCTCTTTACATATTTAACTCGAGGGCTTGTTCCGACATCATGTGTTTATTTCTTATGCACACTTCTTTCCCTTTACATATTTAACTCGAGGGCTTGTTCCGACATCAGGTGTTTATTTCTTATGCACACTCCTTTCCCTTTACATATTTAACTCGAGGGCTTTTTCCGACATCAGGTGTTTATTTCTACTGCACACTTCTTTCCCTTTACATATTTAACTCGAGGGCTTGTTCCGACATCAGGTGTTTATTTCTGATGCACACTTCTTTCCCTTTTTCATATTTAACGCGATGGCTTGTTCCGACATCAGGTGTTTATTTCTTATGCACACTTCTTTCCCTTTACATATTTAACTCGAGGGCTTTTTCCGACATCAGGTGTTTATTTATACTGCACACTTCTTTCCCTTTACATATTTAACTCGAGGGCTTGTTCCGACATCAGGTGTTTATTTCTGATGCACACTTCTTTCCCTTTACATATTTAACTCGAGGGCTTGTTCCGACATCAGGTGTGTATTTCTTATGCACACTTCTTTCCCTTTACATATTTAACTCGAGGGCTTGTTCCGACATCAGGTGTTTATTTCTGATGCACACTTCTTTCCCTTTACATATTTAAATCGAGGGCTTGTTCCGACATCAGTTTATTTCTTATGCACACTTCTTCCTCTTTACATATTTATCTCAAGGGCTTGTTCCGACATCAGGTGTTTATTTCTACTGCACACTTCTTTCCCTTTACATATTTAACTCGAGGGCTTGTTCCGACATCAGGTGTTTATTTCTACTGCACACTTCTTTCCCTTTACATATTTAACTCGAGGTATTTTTCCGACATCAGGTGTTTATTTCTTATGCACACTTATTTTCCTTTACATATTTAACTCGAGGGCTTGTTCCGACATCAGGTGTTTATTTCTTATGCACACTTCTTTCCCTTTACATATTTAAATCGAGGGCTTGTTCCGACATCAGTTTATTTCTTATGCACACTTCTTCCTCTTTACATATTTATCTCAAGGGCTTGTTCCGACATCAGGTGTTTATTTCTACTGCACACTTCTTTCCCTTTACATATTTAACTCGAGGGCTTGTTCCGACATCAGGTGTTTATTTCTACTGCACACTTCTTTCTCTTTACATATTTAACTCGAGGTCTTGTTCCGACATCATGTGTTTATTTCTTATGCACACTTCATTCCCTTTACATATTTAACTCGAGGGCTTGTTCCGACATCAGGTGTTTATTTCTTATGCACACTCCTTTCCCTTTACATATTTAACTCGAGGGCTTTTTCCGACATCAGGTGTTTATTTCTGATGCACACTTCTTTCCCTTTTTCATATTTAACGCGATGGCTTGTTCCGACATCAGGTCTTTATTTCTTTTGCACACTTCTTTCCCTTTACATATTTAACTCGAGGGCTTTTTCCGACATCAGGTGTTTATTTATACTGCACACTTCTTTCCCTTTACATATTTAACTCGAGGGCTTGTTCCGACATCAGTTGTTTATTTCTGATGCACAATTCTTTCCCTTTACATATTTAACTCGAGGGCTTGTTCCGACATCAGGTGTGTATTTCTTATGCACACTTCTTTCCCTTTACATATTTAACTCGAGGTCTTGTTCCGACATCAGGGGTTTATTTCTTATGCACACTTATTTCCCTTCACATATTTAACTCGAGGGCTTGTTCCGACATCAGTTTATTTCTTATGCACACTTCTTTCTCTTTACATATTTATCTCGAGGGCTTGTTCCGACATCAGGTGTTTATTTCTACTGCACACTTCTTTCCCTTTACATATTTAACTCGAGGGCTTGTTCCGACATCAGGTGTTTATTTCTACTGCACACTTCTTTCCCTTTACATATTTAACTCGAGGGCTTGTTCCGACATCAGGTGTTTATTTCTTATGCACACTTCTTTCCCTTTACATATTTAACTCGAGGGCTTTTTCCGACATCAGGTGTTTATTTATACTGCACATTTCTTTCCCTTTACATATTTAACTCGAGGGCTTGTTCCGACATCAGGTGTTTATTTCTTATGCACACTTCTTTCCCTTTACATATTTAACTCGAGGGCTTGTTCCGACATCAGTTTATTTCTTATGCACACTTCTTCCTCTTTACATATTTATCTCGAGGGCTTGTTCCGACATCAGGTGTTTATTTCTACTGCACACTTCTTTCCCTTTACATATTTAACTCGAGTGCTTGTTCCGACATCAGGTGTTTATTTATACTGCACACTTCTTTCCCTTTACATATTTAACTCGAGGGCTTGTTCCGACATCAGGTGTTTATTTCTACTGCACACTTCTTTCCCTTTACATATTTAACTCGAGGGCTTGTTCCGACATCAGGTGTTTATTTCTACTGCACACTCCTTTCCCTTTACATATTTAACTCGAGGGCTTGTTCCGACATCAGGTGTTTATTTCTTATGCACACTTATTTCCCTTTACATATTTAACTCGAGGGCTTGTTCCAACATCATGTGTTTATTTCGTATGCACACTTCTTTCCCTTCACATATTTAACTCGAGGGCTTGTTCCGACATCAGGTGTTTATTTTGTATGCACACTTCTTTCCCTTTACATATTTAACTCGAGGGCTTGTTCCGACATCAGGTGTTTATTTCTGATGCACACTTCTTTCCCTTTACATATTTAAATCGAGGGCTTGTTCCGACATCAGTTTATTTCTTATGCACACTTCTTCCTCTTTACATATTTATCTCAAGGGCTTGTTCCGACATCAGGTGTTTATTTCTACTGCACACTTCTTTCCCTTTACATATTTAACTCGAGGGCTTGTTCCGACATCAGGTGTTTATTTCTACTGCACACTTCTTTCCCTTTACATATTTAACTCGAGGTATTTTTCCGACATCAGGTGTTTATTTCTTATGCACACTTATTTTCCTTTACATATTTAACTCGAGGGCTTGTTCCGACATCAGGTGTTTATTTCTTATGCACACTTCTTTCCCTTTACATATTTAAATCGAGGGCTTGTTCCGACATCAGTTTATTTCTTATGCACACTTCTTCCTCTTTACATATTTATCTCAAGGGCTTGTTCCGACATCAGGTGTTTATTTCTACTGCACACTTCTTTCCCTTTACATATTTAACTCGAGGGCTTGTTCCGACATCAGGTGTTTATTTCTACTGCACACTTCTTTCTCTTTACATATTTAACTCGAGGTCTTGTTCCGACATCATGTGTTTATTTCTTATGCACACTTCATTCCCTTTACATATTTAACTCGAGGGCTTGTTCCGACATCAGGTGTTTATTTCTTATGCACACTCCTTTCCCTTTACATATTTAACTCGAGGGCTTTTTCCGACATCAGGTGTTTATTTCTGATGCACACTTCTTTCCCTTTTTCATATTTAACGCGATGGCTTGTTCCGACATCAGGTCTTTATTTCTTTTGCACACTTCTTTCCCTTTACATATTTAACTCGAGGGCATTTTCCGACATCAGGTGTTTATTTATACTGCACACTTCTTTCCCTTTACATATTTAACTCGAGGGCTTGTTCCGACATCAGTTGTTTATTTCTGATGCACAATTCTTTCCCTTTACATATTTAACTCGAGGGCTTGTTCCGACATCAGGTGTGTATTTCTTATGCACACTTCTTTCCCTTTACATATTTAACTCGAGGTCTTGTTCCGACATCAGGGGTTTATTTCTTATGCACACTTATTTCCCTTCACATATTTAACTCGAGGGCTTGTTCCGACATCAGTTTATTTCTTATGCACACTTCTTTCTCTTTACATATTTATCTCGAGGGCTTGTTCCGACATCAGGTGTTTATTTCTACTGCACACTTCTTTCCCTTTACATATTTAACTCGAGGGCTTGTTCCGACATCAGGTGTTTATTTCTACTGCACACTTCTTTCCCTTTACATATTTAACTCGAGGGCTTGTTCCGACATCAGGTGTTTATTTCTTATGCACACTTCTTTCCCTTTACATATTTAACTCGAGGGCTTTTTCCGACATCAGGTGTTTATTTATACTGCACATTTCTTTCCCTTTACATATTTAACTCGAGGGCTTGTTCCGACATCAGGTGTTTATTTCTTATGCACACTTCTTTCCCTTTACATATTTAACTCGAGGGCTTGTTCCGACATCAGTTTATTTCTTATGCACACTTCTTCCTCTTTACATATTTATCTCGAGGGCTTGTTCCGACATCAGGTGTTTATTTCTACTGCACACTTCTTTCCCTTTACATATTTAACTCGAGTGCTTGTTCCGACATCAGGTGTTTATTTATACTGCACACTTCTTTCCCTTTACATATTTAACTCGAGGGCTTGTTCCGACATCAGGTGTTTATTTCTACTGCACACTTCTTTCCCTTTACATATTTAACTCGAGGGCTTGTTCCGACATCAGGTGTTTATTTCTACTGCACACTCCTTTCCCTTTACATATTTAACTCGAGGGCTTGTTCCGACATCAGTTGTTTATTTCTACTGCACACTTCTTTCCCTTTACATATTTAACTCGAGGGCTTGTTCCGACATCAGGTGTTTATTTCTACTGCACACTTCTTTCCCTTTACATATTTAACTCGAGGGCTTGTTCCGACATCAGGTGTTTATTTCTTATGCACACTTCTTTCCCTTTACATATTTAACTCGAGGGCTTTTTCCGACATCAGGTGTTTATTTATACTGCACATTTCTTTCCCTTTACATATTTAACTCGAGGGCTTGTTCCGACATCAGGTGTTTATTTCTTATGCACACTTCTTTCCCTTTACATATTTAACTCGAGGGCTTGTTCCGACATCAGTTTATTTCTTATGCACACTTCTTCCTCTTTACATATTTATCTCGAGGGCTTGTTCCGACATCAGGTGTTTATTTCTACTGCACACTTCTTTCCCTTTACATATTTAACTCGAGGGCTTGTTCCGACATCAGGTGTTTATTTATACTGCACACTTCTTTCCCTTTACATATTTAACTCGAGGGCTTGTTCCGACATCAGGTGTGTATTTCTTATGCACACTTCTTTCCCTTTACATATTTAACTCGAGGTCTTGTTCCGACATCAGGGGTTTATTTCTTATGCACACTTATTTCCCTTCACATATTTAACTCGAGGGCTTGTTCCGACATCAGTTTATTTCTTATGCACACTTCTTTCTCTTTACATATTTATCTCGAGGGCTTGTTCCGACATCAGGTGTTTATTTCTACTGCACACTTCTTTCCCTTTACATATTTAACTCGAGGGCTTGTTCCGACATCAGGTGTTTATTTCTACTGCACACTTCTTTCCCTTTACATATTTAACTCGAGGGCTTGTTCCGACATCAGGTGTTTATTTCTTATGCACACTTCTTTCCCTTTACATATTTAACTCGAGGGCTTTTTCCGACATCAGGTGTTTATTTATACTGCACATTTCTTTCCCTTTACATATTTAACTCGAGGGCTTGTTCCGACATCAGGTGTTTATTTCTTATGCACACTTCTTTCCCTTTACATATTTAACTCGAGGGCTTGTTCCGACATCAGTTTATTTCTTATGCACACTTCTTCCTCTTTACATATTTATCTCGAGGGCTTGTTCCGACATCAGGTGTTTATTTCTACTGCACACTTCTTTCCCTTTACATATTTAACTCGAGGGCTTGTTCCGACATCAGGTGTTTATTTATACTGCACACTTCTTTCCCTTTACATATTTAACTCGAGGGCTTGTTCCGACATCAGGTGTTTATTTCTACTGCACACTTCTTTCCCTTTACATATTTAACTCGAGGGCTTGTTCCGACATCAGGTGTTTATTTCTACTGCACACTCCTTTCCCTTTACATATTTAACTCGAGGGCTTGTTCCGACATCAGTTGTTTATTTCTACTGCACACTTCTTTCCCTTTACATATTTAACTCGAGGGCTTGTTCCGACATCAGGTGTTTATTTCTACTGCACACTTCTTTCCCTTTACATATTTAACTCGAGGGCTTGTTCCGACATCAGGTGTTTATTTCTTATGCACACTTCTTTCCCTTTACATATTTAACTCGAGGGCTTTTTCCGACATCAGGTGTTTATTTATACTGCACATTTCTTTCCCTTTACATATTTAACTCGAGGGCTTGTTCCGACATCAGGTGTTTATTTCTTATGCACACTTCTTTCCCTTTACATATTTAACTCGAGGGCTTGTTCCGACATCAGTTTATTTCTTATGCACACTTCTTCCTCTTTACATATTTATCTCGAGGGCTTGTTCCGACATCAGGTGTTTATTTCTACTGCACACTTCTTTCCCTTTACATATTTAACTCGAGGGCTTGTTCCGACATCAGGTGTTTATTTCTACTGCACACTTCTTTCCCTTTACATATTTAACTCGAGGGCTTGTTCCGACATCAGGTGTTTATTTCTACTGCACACTCCTTTCCCTTTACATATTTAACTCGAGGGCTTGTTCCGACATCAGTTGTTTATTTCTACTGCACACTTCTTTCCCTTTACATATTTAACTCGAGGGCTTGTTCCGACATCAGGTGTTTATTTCTACTGCACACTTCTTTCCCTTTACATATTTAACTCGAGGGCTTGTTCCGACATCAGGTGTTTATTTCTTATGCACACTTCTTTCCCTTTACATATTTAACTCGAGGGCTTTTTCCGACATCAGGTGTTTATTTATACTGCACATTTCTTTCCCTTTACATATTTAACTCGAGGGCTTGTTCCGACATCAGGTGTTTATTTCTTATGCACACTTCTTTCCCTTTACATATTTAACTCGAGGGCTTGTTCCGACATCAGTTTATTTCTTATGCACACTTCTTCCTCTTTACATATTTATCTCGAGGGCTTGTTCCGACATCAGGTGTTTATTTCTACTGCACACTTCTTTCCCTTTACATATTTAACTCGAGGGCTTGTTCCGACATCAGGTGTTTATTTATACTGCACACTTCTTTCCCTTTACATATTTAACTCGAGGGCTTGTTCCGACATCAGGTGTTTATTTCTACTGCACACTTCTTTCCCTTTACATATTTAACTCGAGGGCTTGTTCCGACATCAGGTGTTTATTTCTACTGCACACTCCTTTCCCTTTACATATTTAACTCGAGGGCTTGTTCCGACATCAGTTGTTTATTTCTACTGCACACTTCTTTCCCTTTACATATTTAACTCGAGGGCTTCTTCCGACATCAGGTGTTTATTTCTACTGCACACTTCTTTCCCTTTACATATTTAACTCGAGGGCTTGTTCCGACATCAGGTGTTTATTTCTACTGCACACTTCTTTCCCTTTACATATTTAAATCGAGGGCTTGTTCCGACATCAGGTGTTTATTTCTACTGCACACTTCTTTCCCTTTACATATTTAACTCGAGGGCTTGTTCCGACATCGGGTGTTTATTTCTGATGCACACTTCTTTCCCTTTACATATTTAACTTGAGGGCTTGTTCCGACATCAGGTGTGTATTTCTTATGCACACTTCTTTCCCTTTACATATTTAACTCGAGGGCTTGTTCCGACATCAGGTGTTTATTTCTTATGCACACTTCTTTCCCTTTACATATTTAACTCGAGGGCTTGTTCGGACATCAGGTGTTTATTTCTTATGCACACTTCTTTCCCTTTACATATTTAACTCGAGGGCTTGTTCCGACATCAGGTGTTTATTTCTTATGCATACTTCTTTCCCTTTACATATTTAACTCGAGGGCATGTTCCGACATCAGGTGTTTATTTCTTATGCACACTTCTTACCCTTTACATATTTAACTCGAGGGCTTGTTCCGACATCAGGTGTTTATTTCTTATGCTCACTTCTTTCCCTTTACATATTTAACTCGAGGGCTTGTTCCGACATCAGGTGTTTATTTCTGATGCACACTTCTTTCCCTTTACATATTTAACTCGAGGGCTTGTTCCGACATCAGGTGTTTATTTCTTATGCACACTTCTTTCCCTTTACATATTTAACTCGAGGGCTTGTTCCGACATCAAGTGTTTATTTCTTATGCACACTTCTTTCCCTTTTTCATATTTAACTCGAGGGCTTGTTCCGACATCAGGTGTTTATTTCTTATGCACACTTCTTTCCCTTTACATATTTAACTCGAGGGCTTTTTCCGGCATCAGTTGTTTATTTCTTATGCACACTTCTTTCCCTTTACATATTTAACTCGAGGGCTTGTTCCGACATCAGGTGTTTATTTCTTATGCACACTCCTTTCCCTTTACATATTTAACTCGAGGGCTTTTTCCGACATCAGGTGTTTATTTCTTATGCACACTTATTTCCCTTTACATATTTAACTCGAGGGCTTGTTCCGACATCATGTGTTTATTTCTTATGCACACTTCTTTCCCTTTACATATTTAACTCGAGGGCTTGTTCCGACATCAGGTGTTTATTTTGTATGCACAGTTTTTTCCCCTTACATATTTAACTCGAGGGCTTGTTCGGACATCAGGTGTTTATTTCTTATGCACACTTATTTCCCTTTACATATTTAACTCGAGGGCTTGTTCCGACATCAGGTGTTTATTTCTACTGCACACTCCTTTCCCTTTACATATTTAACTCGAGGGCTTGTTCCGACATCAGTTGTTTATTTCTACTGCACACTTCTTTCCCTTTACATATTTAACTCGAGGGCTTGTTCCGACATCAGGTGTTTATTTCTACTGCACACTTCTTTCCCTTTACATATTTAACTCGAGGGCTTGTTCCGACATCAGGTGTTTATTTCTTATGCACACTTCTTTCCCTTTACATATTTAACTCGAGGGCTTTTTCCGACATCAGGTGTTTATTTATACTGCACATTTCTTTCCCTTTACATATTTAACTCGAGGGCTTGTTCCGACATCAGGTGTTTATTTCTTATGCACACTTCTTTCCCTTTACATATTTAACTCGAGGGCTTGTTCCGACATCAGTTTATTTCTTATGCACACTTCTTCCTCTTTACATATTTATCTCGAGGGCTTGTTCCGACATCAGGTGTTTATTTCTACTGCACACTTCTTTCCCTTTACATATTTAACTCGAGGGCTTGTTCCGACATCAGGTGTTTATTTCTACTGCACACTTCTTTCCCTTTACATATTTAACTCGAGGGCTTGTTCCGACATCAGGTGTTTATTTCTACTGCACACTCCTTTCCCTTTACATATTTAACTCGAGGGCTTGTTCCGACATCAGTTGTTTATTTCTACTGCACACTTCTTTCCCTTTACATATTTAACTCGAGGGCTTGTTCCGACATCAGGTGTTTATTTCTACTGCACACTTCTTTCCCTTTACATATTTAACTCGAGGGCTTGTTCCGACATCAGGTGTTTATTTCTTATGCACACTTCTTTCCCTTTACATATTTAACTCGAGGGCTTTTTCCGACATCAGGTGTTTATTTATACTGCACATTTCTTTCCCTTTACATATTTAACTCGAGGGCTTGTTCCGACATCAGGTGTTTATTTCTACTGCACACTCCTTTCCCTTTACATATTTAACTCGAGGGCTTGTTCCGACATCAGTTGTTTATTTCTACTGCACACTTCTTTCCCTTTACATATTTAACTCGAGGGCTTCTTCCGACATCAGGTGTTTATTTCTACTGCACACTTCTTTCCCTTTACATATTTAACTCGAGGGCTTGTTCCGACATCAGGTGTTTATTTCTACTGCACACTTCTTTCCCTTTACATATTTAAATCGAGGGCTTGTTCCGACATCAGGTGTTTATTTCTACTGCACACTTCTTTCCCTTTACATATTTAACTCGAGGGCTTGTTCCGACATCGGGTGTTTATTTCTGATGCACACTTCTTTCCCTTTACATATTTAACTTGAGGGCTTGTTCCGACATCAGGTGTGTATTTCTTATGCACACTTCTTTCCCTTTACATATTTAACTCGAGGGCTTGTTCCGACATCAGGTGTTTATTTCTTATGCACACTTCTTTCCCTTTACATATTTAACTCGAGGGCTTGTTCGGACATCAGGTGTTTATTTCTTATGCACACTTCTTTCCCTTTACATATTTAACTCGAGGGCTTGTTCCGACATCAGGTGTTTATTTCTTATGCATACTTCTTTCCCTTTACATATTTAACTCGAGGGCATGTTCCGACATCAGGTGTTTATTTCTTATGCACACTTCTTACCCTTTACATATTTAACTCGAGGGCTTGTTCCGACATCAGGTGTTTATTTCTTATGCTCACTTCTTTCCCTTTACATATTTAACTCGAGGGCTTGTTCCGACATCAGGTGTTTATTTCTGATGCACACTTCTTTCCCTTTACATATTTAACTCGAGGGCTTGTTCCGACATCAGGTGTTTATTTCTTATGCACACTTCTTTCCCTTTACATATTTAACTCGAGGGCTTGTTCCGACATCAAGTGTTTATTTCTTATGCACACTTCTTTCCCTTTTTCATATTTAACTCGAGGGCTTGTTCCGACATCAGGTGTTTATTTCTTATGCACACTTCTTTCCCTTTACATATTTAACTCGAGGGCTTTTTCCGGCATCAGTTGTTTATTTCTTATGCACACTTCTTTCCCTTTACATATTTAACTCGAGGGCTTGTTCCGACATCAGGTGTTTATTTCTTATGCACACTCCTTTCCCTTTACATATTTAACTCGAGGGCTTTTTCCGACATCAGGTGTTTATTTCTTATGCACACTTATTTCCCTTTACATATTTAACTCGAGGGCTTGTTCCGACATCATGTGTTTATTTCTTATGCACACTTCTTTCCCTTTACATATTTAACTCGAGGGCTTGTTCCGACATCAGGTGTTTATTTTGTATGCACAGTTTTTTCCCCTTACATATTTAACTCGAGGGCTTGTTCGGACATCAGGTGTTTATTTCTTATGCACACTTATTTCCCTTTACATATTTAACTCGAGGGCTTGTTCCGACATCAGGTGTTTATTTCTGATGCACACTTTTTCCCCTTTACATATTTAACTCGAGGGCTTGTTCCGACATCAGTTTATTTCGTATGCACACTTCTTTCTCTTTACATATTTATCTCGAGGGCTTGTTCCGACATCAGGTGTTTATTTCTACTGCACACTTCTTTCCCTTTACATATTTAACTCGAGGGCTTGTTCCGACATCAGGTGTTTATTTCTACTGCACACTTCTTTCTCTTTACATATTTAACTCGAGGGCTTGTTCCGACATCAGGTGTTTATTTCTTATGCACACTTGTTTCCCCTTACATATTTAACTCGAGGGCTTGTTCCGACATCAGGTGTTTATTTTGTATGCACACTTCTTTCCCCTTACATATTTAACTCGAGGGCTTGTTCGGACATCAGTTGTTTATTTCTACTGCACACTTCTTTCCCTTTACATATTTAACTCGAGGGCTTGTTCCGACATCAGGTGTTTATTTCTTATGCACACTTCTTTCCCTTTACATATTTAACTCGAGGGCTTGTTCCGACATCAGGTGTTTATTTCTTATGCACACTTCTTACCCTTTACATATTTAACTCGAGGGCTTGTTCCGACATCAGGTGTTTATTTCTTATGCTCACTTCTTTCCCTTTACATATTTAACTCGAGGGCTTGTTCCGACATCAGGTGTTTATTTCTGATGCACACTTCTTTCCCTTTACATATTTAACTCGGGGGCTTGTTCCGACATCAGGTGTTTATTTCTTATGCACACTTCTTTCCCTTTACATATTTAACTCGAGGGCTTGTTCCGACATCGGGTGTTTATTTCTGATGCACACTTCTTTCCCTTTACATATTTAACTCGAGGGCTTGTTCCGACATCAGTTTATTTCTTATGCACACTTCTTCCTCTTTACATATTTATCTCGAGGGCTTGTTCCGACATCAGGTGTTTATTTCTACTGCACACTTCTTTCCCTTTACATATTTAACTCGAGGGCTTGTTCCGACATCAGGTGTTTATTTATACTGCACACTTCTTTCCCTTTACATATTTAACTCGAGGGCTTGTTCCGACATCAGGTGTTTATTTCTTATGCACACTTCTTACCCTTTACATATTTAACTCGAGGGCTTGTTCCGACATCAGGTGTTTATTTCTTATGCTCACTTCTTTCCCTTTACATATTTAACTCGAGGGCTTGTTCCGACATCAGGTGTTTATTTCTGATGCACACTTCTTTCCCTTTACATATTTAACTCGAGGGCTTGTTCCGACATCAGGTGTTTATTTCTTATGCACACTTCTTTCCCTTTACATATTTAACTCGAGGGCTTGTTCCGACATCAAGTGTTTATTTCTTATGCACACTTCTTTCCCTTTTTCATATTTAACTCGAGGGCTTGTTCCGACATCAGGTGTTTATTTCTTATGCACACTTCTTTCCCTTTACATATTTAACTCGAGGGCTTTTTCCGGCATCAGTTGTTTATTTCTTATGCACACTTCTTTCCCTTTACATATTTAACTCGAGGGCTTGTTCCGACATCAGGTGTTTATTTCTTATGCACACTCCTTTCCCTTTACATATTTAACTCGAGGGCTTTTTCCGACATCAGGTGTTTATTTCTTATGCACACTTATTTCCCTTTACATATTTAACTCGAGGGCTTGTTCCGACATCATGTGTTTATTTCTTATGCACACTTCTTTCCCTTTACATATTTAACTCGAGGGCTTGTTCCGACATCAGGTGTTTATTTTGTATGCACACTTTTTTCCCCTTACATATTTAACTCGAGGGCTTGTTCGGACATCAGGTGTTTATTTCTTATGCACACTTATTTCCCTTTACATATTTAACTCGAGGGCTTGTTCCGACATCAGGTGTTTATTTCTGATGCACACTTTTTCCCCTTTACATATTTAACTCGAGGGCTTGTTCCGACATCAGTTTATTTCGTATGCACACTTCTTTCTCTTTACATATTTATCTCGAGGGCTTGTTCCGACATCAGGTGTTTATTTCTACTGCACACTTCTTTCCCTTTACATATTTAACTCGAGGGCTTGTTCCGACATCAGGTGTTTATTTCTACTGCACACTTCTTTCTCTTTACATATTTAACTCGAGGGCTTGTTCCGACATCAGGTGTTTATTTCTTATGCACACTTGTTTCCCCTTACATATTTAACTCGAGGGCTTGTTCCGACATCAGGTGTTTATTTTGTATGCACACTTCTTTCCCCTTACATATTTAACTCGAGGGCTTGTTCGGACATCAGTTGTTTATTTCTACTGCACACTTCTTTCCCTTTACATATTTAACTCGAGGGCTTGTTCCGACATCAGGTGTTTATTTCTTATGCACACTTCTTTCCCTTTACATATTTAACTCGAGGGCTTGTTCCGACATCAGGTGTTTATTTCTTATGCACACTTCTTACCCTTTACATATTTAACTCGAGGGCTTGTTCCGACATCAGGTGTTTATTTCTTATGCTCACTTCTTTCCCTTTACATATTTAACTCGAGGGCTTGTTCCGACATCAGGTGTTTATTTCTGATGCACACTTCTTTCCCTTTACATATTTAACTCGGGGGCTTGTTCCGACATCAGGTGTTTATTTCTTATGCACACTTCTTTCCCTTTACATATTTAACTCGAGGGCTTGTTCCGACATCGGGTGTTTATTTCTGATGCACACTTCCTTCCCTTTACATATTTAACTCGAGGGCTTGTTCCGACATCAGTTTATTTCTTATGCACACTTCTTCCTCTTTACATATTTATCTCGAGGGCTTGTTCCGACATCAGGTGTTTATTTCTACTGCACACTTCTTTCCCTTTACATATTTAACTCGAGGGCTTGTTCCGACATCAGGTGTTTATTTATACTGCACACTTCTTTCCCTTTACATATTTAACTCGAGGGCTTGTTCCGACATCAGGTGTTTATTTCTACTGCACACTTCTTTCCCTTTACATATTTAACTCGAGGGCTTGTTCCGACATCAGGTGTTTATTTCTACTGCACACTCCTTTCCCTTTACATATTTAACTCGAGGGCTTGTTCCGACATCAGTTGTTTATTTCTACTGCACACTTCTTTCCCTTTACATATTTAACTCGAGGGCTTGTTCCGACATCAGGTGTTTATTTCTACTGCACACTTCTTTCCCTTTACATATTTAACTCGAGGGCTTGTTCCGACATCAGGTGTTTATTTCTACTGCACACTTCTTTCCCTTTACATATTTAAATCGAGGGCTTGTTCCGACATCAGGTGTTTATTTCTACTGCACACTTCTTTCCCTTTACATATTTAACTCGAGGGCTTGTTCCGACATCGGGTTTTTATTTCTGATGCACACTTCTTTCCCTTTACATATTTAACTCGAGGGCTTGTTCCGACATCAGGTGTGTATTTCTTATGCACACTTCTTTCCCTTTACATATTTAACTCGAGGGCTTGTTCCGACATCAGGTGTTTATTTCTTATGCACACTTCTTTCCCTTTACATATTTAACTCGAGGGCTTGTTCCGACATCAGGTGTTTATTTCTTATGCACACTTCTTTCCCTTTACATATTTAACTCGAGGGCTTGTTCCGACATCAGGTGTTTATTTCTTATGCACACTTCTTACCCTTTACATATTTAACTCGAGGGCTTGTTCCGACATCAGGTGTTTATTTCTTATGCTCACTTCTTTCCCTTTACATATTTAACTCGAGGGCTTGTTCCGACATCAGGTGTTTATTTCTGATGCACACTTCTTTCCCTTTACATATTTAACTCGGGGGCTTGTTCCGACATCAGGTGTTTATTTCTTATGCACACTTCTTTCCCTTTACATATTTAACTCGAGGGCTTGTTCCGACATCGGGTGTTTATTTCTGATGCACACTTCTTTCCCTTTACATATTTAACTCGAGGGCTTGTTCCGACATCAGTTTATTTCTTATGCACACTTCTTCCTCTTTACATATTTATCTCGAGGGCTTGTTCCGACATCAGGTGTTTATTTCTACTGCACACTTCTTTCCCTTTACATATTTAACTCGAGGGCTTGTTCCGACATCAGGTGTTTATTTATACTGCACACTTCTTTCCCTTTACATATTTAACTCGAGGGCTTGTTCCGACATCAGGTGTTTATTTCTACTGCACACTTCTTTCCCTTTACATATTTAACTCGAGGGCTTGTTCCGACATCAGGTGTTTATTTCTACTGCACACTCCTTTCCCTTTACATATTTAACTCGAGGGCTTGTTCCGACATCAGTTGTTTATTTCTACTGCACACTTCTTTCCCTTTACATATTTAACTCGAGGGCTTGTTCCGACATCAGGTGTTTATTTCTACTGCACACTTCTTTCCCTTTACATATTTAACTCGAGGGCTTGTTCCGACATCAGGTGTTTATTTCTACTGCACACTTCTTTCCCTTTACATATTTAAATCGAGGGCTTGTTCCGACATCAGGTGTTTATTTCTACTGCACACTTCTTTCCCTTTACATATTTAACTCGAGGGCTTGTTCCGACATCGGGTTTTTATTTCTGATGCACACTTCTTTCCCTTTACATATTTAACTCGAGGGCTTGTTCCGACATCAGGTGTGTATTTCTTATGCACACTTCTTTCCCTTTACATATTTAACTCGAGGGCTTGTTCCGACATCAGTTGTTTATTTCTTATGCACACTTCTTTCCCTTTACATATTTAACTCGAGGGCTTGTTCGGACATCAGGTGTTTATTTCTTATGCACACTTCTTTCCCTTTACATATTTAACTCGAGGGCTTGTTCCGACATCAGGTGTTTATTTCTTATGCATACTTCTTTCCCTTTACATATTTAACTCGAGGGCTTGTTCCGACATCAGGTGTTTATTTCTTATGCACACTTCTTACCCTTTACATATTTAACTCGAGGGCCTGTTCCGACATCAGGTGTTTATTTCTTATGCTCACTTCTTTCCCTTTACATATTTAACTCGAGGGCTTGTTCCGACATCAGGTGTTTATTTCTGATGCACACTTCTTTCCCTTTACATATTTAACTCGAGGGCTTGTTCCGACATCAGGTGTTTATTTCTTATGCACACTTCTTTCCCTTTACATATTTAACTCGAGGGCTTGTTCCGACATCAAGTGTTTATTTCTTATGCACACTTCTTTCCCTTTACATATTTAACTCGAGGGCTTTTTCCGGCATCAGTTGTTTATTTCTTATGCACACTTCTTTCCCTTTACATATTTAACTCGAGGGCTTGTTCCGACATCAGGTGTTTATTTCTTATGCACACTCCTTTCCCTTTACATATTTAACTCGAGGGCTTTTTCCGACATCAGGTGTTTATTTCTTATGCACACTTATTTCCCTTTACATATTTAACTCGAGGGCTTGTTCCGACATCATGTGTTTATTTCTTATGCACACTTCTTTCCCTTTACATATTTAACTCGAGGGCTTGTTCCGACATCAGGTGTTTATTTTGTATGCACACTTTTTTCCCCTTACATATTTAACTCGAGGGCTTGTTCGGACATCAGGTGTTTATTTCTTATGCACACTTATTTCCCTTTACATATTTAACTCGAGGGCTTGTTCCGACATCAGGTGTTTATTTCTGATGCACACTTTTTCCCCTTTACATATTTAACTCGAGGGCTTGTTCCGACATCAGTTTATTTCGTATGCACACTTCTTTCTCTTTACATATTTATCTCGAGGGCTTGTTCCGACATCAGGTGTTTATTTCTACTGCACACTTCTTTCCCTTTACATATTTAACTCGAGGGCTTGTTCCGACATCAGGTGTTTATTTCTACTGCACACTTCTTTCTCTTTACATATTTAACTCGAGGGCTTGTTCCGACATCAGGTGTTTATTTCTTATGCACACTTGTTTCCCCTTACATATTTAACTCGAGGGCTTGTTCCGACATCAGGTGTTTATTTTGTATGCACACTTCTTTCCCCTTACATATTTAACTCGAGGGCTTGTTTGGACATCAGTTGTTTATTTATACTGCACACTTCTTTCCCTTTACATATTTAACTCGAGGGCTTGTTCCGACATCAGGTGTTTATTTCTTATGCACACTTCTTTCCCTTTACATATTTAACTCGAGGGCTTGTTCCGACATCAGGTGTTTATTTCTTATGCACACTTCTTACCCTTTACATATTTAACTCGAGGGTTTTTTACGACATCAGGTGTTTATTTCTTATGCTCACTTATTTCCCTTTACATATTTAACTCGAGGGCTTGTTCCGACATCAGGTGTTTATTTCTGATGCACACTTCTTTCCCTTTACATATTTAACTCGAGGGCTTGTTCCGACATCAGGTGTTTATTTCTTATGCACACTTCTTTCCCTTTACATATTTAACTCGAGGGCTTGTTCCGACATCGGGTGTTTATTTCTGATGCACACTTCTTTCCCTTTACATATTAACTCGAGGGCTTGTTCCGACATCGGGTGTGTATTTCTTATGCACACTTCTTTCCCTTTACATATTTAACTCGAGGGCTTGTTCCGACATCAGGTGTTTATTTCTTATGCACACTTCTTTCCCTTTACATATTTAACTCGAGGGCTTGTTCCGACATCAGGTGTTTATTTCTTATGCACACTTCTTTCCCGTTACATATTTAACTCGAGGGCTTGTTCCGACATCAGGTGTTTATTTCTTATGCATACTTCTTTCCCTTTACATATTTAACTCGAGGGCTTGTTCCGACATCAGGTGTTTATTTCTTATGCACACTTCTTACCCTTTACATATTTAACTCGAGGGCGTGTGTTCCGACATCAGGTGTTTATTTCTTATGCTCACTTCTTTCCCTTTACATATTTAACTCGAGGGCTTGTTCCGACATCAGGTGTTTATTTCTGATGTACACTTCTTTCCCTTTACATATTTAACTCGAGGGCTTGTTCCGACATCAGGTGTTTATTTCTTATGCACACTTCTTTCCCTTTACATATTTAACTCGAGGGCTTGTTCCGACATCAAGTGTTTATTTCTTATGCACACTTCTTTCCCTTTTTCATATTTAACTCGAGGGCTTGTTCCGACATCAGGTGTTTATTTCTTATGCACACTTCTTTCCCTTTACATATTTAACTCGAGGGCTTTTTCCGGCATCAGTTGTTTATTTCTTATGCACACTTCTTTCCCTTTACATATTTAACTCGAGGGCTTGTTCCGACATCAGGTGTTTATTTCTTATGCACACTCCTTTCCCTTTACATATTTAACTCGAGGGCTTTTTCCGACATCAGGTGTTTATTTCTTATGCACACTTATTTCCCTTTACATATTTAACTCGAGGGCTTGTTCCGACATCATGTGTTTATTTCTTATGCACACTTCTTTCCCTTTACATATTTAACTCGAGGGCTTGTTCGGACATCAGGTGTTTATGTCTGATGCACACTTATTTCCCTTTACATATTTAACTCGAGGGCTTGTTCCGACATCAGTTTATTTCGTATGCACACTTCTTTCTCTTTACATATTTATCTCGAGGGCTTGTTCCGACATCAGGTGTTTATTTCTACTGCACACTTCTTTCCCTTTACATATTTAACTCGAGGGCTTGTTCCGACATCAGGTGTTTATTTCTACTGCACACTTCTTTCTCTTTACATATTTAACTCGAGGGCTTGTTCCGACATCAGGTGTTTATTTCTTATGCACACTTTTTTCCCCTTACATATTTAACTCGAGGGCTTGTTCCGACATCAGGTGTTTATTTTGTATGCACACTTCTTTCCCCTTACATATTTAACTCGAGGGCTTGTTCGGACATCAGTTGTTTATTTCTACTGCACACTTCTTTCCCTTTACATATTTAACTCGAGGGCTTGTTCCGACATCAGGTGTTTATTTCTTATGCACACTTCTTTCCCTTTACATATTTAACTCGAGGGCTTGTTCCGACATCAGGTGTTTATTTCTTATGCACACTTATTTCCCTTAACATATTTAACTCGAGGGCGTGTTCCGACATCATGTGTTTATTTCTTATGCACACTTTTTTCCCTTTACATATTTAACTCGAGGGCTTGTTCCGACATCAGTTTATTTCTTATGCACACTTCTTTCTCTTTACATATTTAACTCGAGGGCTTGTTCCGACATCAGGTGTTTATTATTGATGGACACTTCTTTCCCTTTACATATTTAACTCGAGGGCTTGTTCCGACATCAGGTGTTTATTTCGTATGCACACTTCTTTCCCCTTACATATTTAACTCGAGGGCTTGTTCCGACATCAGGTGTTTATTTCTTATGCACATTTCTTTCCCTTTACATATTTAACCCGAGGGCTTGTTCCGACATCAGGTGTTTATTTCTTATGCACACTTCTTTCCCTTTACACATTTAACTCGAGGGCTTGTTCCGACATCAGGTGTTTATTTCTTATGCACACTTCTTTCCCTTTACATATTTAACTCGAGGGCTTGTTCCGACATCAGTTTATTTCTTATGCACACTTCTTTCTCTTTACATATTTATCTCGAGGGCTTGTTCCGACACCAGGTGTTTATTTATACTGCACACTTCTTTCCCTTTACATAGTTAACTCGAGGGCTTGTTCCGACATCAGGTGTTTATTTCTACTGCACACTTCTTTCCCTTTACATATTTAACTCGAGGGCTTGTTCCGACATCAGGTGTTTATTTCTACTGCACACTTCTTTCCATTTACATATTTAACTCGAGGGCTTGTTCCGACATCAGGTGTTTATTTTGTATGCACACTTGTTTCCCATTACATATTTAACTCGAGGGCTTGTTCGGACATCAGGTGTTTATTTCTTATGCACACTTATTTCCCTTTACATATTTAACTCGAGGGCTTGTTCCGACATCAGGTGTTTATTTCTTATGCACACTTTTTCCCCTTTACATATTTAACTCGAGGGCTTGTTCCGACATCAGTTTATTTCGTATGCACACTTCTTTCTCTTTACATATTTATCTCGAGGGCTTGTTCCGACATCAGGTGTTTATTTCTACTGCACACTTCTGTCCCTTTACATATTTAACTCGAGGGCTTGTTCCGACATCAGGTGTTTATTTCTACTGCACACTTCTTTCTCTTTACATATTTAACTCGAGGGCTTGTTCCGACATCAGTTGTTTATTTCTACTGCACACTTCTTTCCCTTTACATATTTAACTCGAGGGCTTGTTCCGACATCAGGTGTTTATTTCTTATGCACACTTCTTTCCCTTTACATATTTAACTCGAGGGCTTGTTCCGACATCAGGTGTTTATTTCTTATGCACACTTATTTCCCTTAACATATTTAACTCGAGGGCTTGTTCCGACATCATGTGTTTATTTCTTATGCACACTTTTTTCCCTTTACATATTTAACTCGAGGGCTTGTTCCGACATCAGTTTATTTCTGATGCACACTTCTTTCTCTTTACATATTTAACTCGAGGGCTTGTTCCGACATCAGGTGTTTATTATTGATGGACACTTCTTTCCCTTTACATATTTAACTCGAGGGCTTGTTCCGACATCAGGTTTTTATTTCGTATGCACACTTCTTTCCCCTTAAATATTTAACTCGAGGGCTTGTTCCGACATCAGGTGTTTATTTCTTATGCACATTTCTTTCCCTTTACATATTTAACCCGAGGGCTTGTTCCGACATCAGGTGTTTATTTCTTATGCACACTTCTTTCCCTTTACACATTTAACTCGAGGGCTTGTTCCGACATCAGGTGTTTATTTCTTATGCACACTTCTTTCCCTTTACATATTTAACTCGAGGGCTTGTTCCGACATCAGTTTATTTCTTATGCACACTTCTTTCTCTTTACATATTTATCTCGAGGGCTTGTTCCGACACCAGGTGTTTATTTATACTGCACACTTCTTTCCCTTTACATAGTTAACTCGAGGGCTTGTTCCGACATCAGGTGTTTATTTCTACTGCACACTTCTTTCCCTTTACATATTTAACTCGAGGGCTTGTTCCGACATCAGGTGTTTATTTCTACTGCACACTTCTTTCCCTTTATATATTTAACTCGAGGGCTTGTTCCGACAACAGGTGTTTATTTCTTATGCACACTTCTTTCCCTTTACATATTTAACTCGAGGACTTGTTCCGACATCAGGTGTTTAATTCTGATGCACACTTCTTTCCCTTTACATATTTAACTCGAGGGCTTTTTCCGACATCAGGTGTTTATTTCTTATGCACACTTATTTCCCTTTACATATTTAACTCGAGGGCTTGTTCCGACATCATGTGTTTATTTCTTATGCACACTTCTTTCCCTTTACATATTTAACTCGAGGGCTTGTTCCGACATCAGGTGTTTATTTCGTATGCACACTTCTTTCCCCTTACATATTTAACTCGAGGGCTTGTTCCGACATCAGGTGTTTATTTCTTATGCACACTTATTTCCCTTTACATATTTAACTCGAGGGCTTGTTCCGACATCAGGTGTTTATTTCTGATGCACACTTATTTCCCTTTACATATTTAACTCGAGGGATTGTTTCGACATCAGGTGTTTATTTCTTATGCACACTTCTTTCCCTTTACATATTTAACCCGAGGGCTTGTTCCGACATCAGGTGTTTATTTCTGATGCACGCTTCTTTCCCTTTACACATTTAACTCGAGGGCTTGTTCCGACATCAGGTGTTTATTTCGTATGCACACTTCTTTCCCCTTACATATTTAACTCGAGGGCTTGTTCCGACATCAGGTGTTTATTTCTTATGCACATTTCTTTCCCTTTACATATTTAACCCGAGGGCTTGTTCCGACATCAGGTGTTTATTTCTTATGCACACTTCTTTCCCTTTACACATTTAACTCGAGGGCTTGTTCCGACATCAGGTGTTTATTTCTTATGCACACTTCTTTCCCTTTACATATTTAACTCGAGGGCTTGTTCCGACATCAGTTTATTTCTTATGCACACTTCTTTCTCTTTACATATTTATCTCGAGGGCTTGTTCCGACACCAGGTGTTTATTTATACTGCACACTTCTTTCCCTTTACATAGTTAACTCGAGGGCTTGTTCCGACATCAGGTGTTTATTTCTACTGCACACTTCTTTCCCTTTACATATTTAACTCGAGGGCTTGTTCCGACATCAGGTGTTTATTTCTACTGCACACTTCTTTCCATTTACATATTTAACTCGAGGGCTTGTTCCGACATCAGGTGTTTATTTTGTATGCACACTTGTTTCCCATTACATATTTAACTCGAGGGCTTGTTCGGACATCAGGTGTTTATTTCTTATGCACACTTATTTCCCTTTACATATTTAACTCGAGGGCTTGTTCCGACATCAGGTGTTTATTTCTTATGCACACTTTTTCCCCTTTACATATTTAACTCGAGGGCTTGTTCCGACATCAGTTTATTTCGTATGCACACTTCTTTCTCTTTACATATTTATCTCGAGGGCTTGTTCCGACATCAGGTGTTTATTTCTACTGCACACTTCTGTCCCTTTACATATTTAACTCGAGGGCTTGTTCCGACATCAGGTGTTTATTTCTACTGCACACTTCTTTCTCTTTACATATTTAACTCGAGGGCTTGTTCCGACATCAGTTGTTTATTTCTACTGCACACTTCTTTCCCTTTACATATTTAACTCGAGGGCTTGTTCCGACATCAGGTGTTTATTTCTTATGCACACTTCTTTCCCTTTACATATTTAACTCGAGGGCTTGTTCCGACATCAGGTGTTTATTTCTTATGCACACTTATTTCCCTTAACATATTTAACTCGAGGGCTTGTTCCGACATCATGTGTTTATTTCTTATGCACACTTTTTTCCCTTTACATATTTAACTCGAGGGCTTGTTCCGACATCAGTTTATTTCTGATGCACACTTCTTTCTCTTTACATATTTAACTCGAGGGCTTGTTCCGACATCAGGTGTTTATTATTGATGGACACTTCTTTCCCTTTACATATTTAACTCGAGGGCTTGTTCCGACATCAGGTTTTTATTTCGTATGCACACTTCTTTCCCCTTAAATATTTAACTCGAGGGCTTGTTCCGACATCAGGTGTTTATTTCTTATGCACATTTCTTTCCCTTTACATATTTAACCCGAGGGCTTGTTCCGACATCAGGTGTTTATTTCTTATGCACACTTCTTTCCCTTTACACATTTAACTCGAGGGCTTGTTCCGACATCAGGTGTTTATTTCTTATGCACACTTCTTTCCCTTTACATATTTAACTCGAGGGCTTGTTCCGACATCAGTTTATTTCTTATGCACACTTCTTTCTCTTTACATATTTATCTCGAGGGCTTGTTCCGACACCAGGTGTTTATTTATACTGCACACTTCTTTCCCTTTACATAGTTAACTCGAGGGCTTGTTCCGACATCAGGTGTTTATTTCTACTGCACACTTCTTTCCCTTTACATATTTAACTCGAGGGCTTGTTCCGACATCAGGTGTTTATTTCTACTGCACACTTCTTTCCCTTTATATATTTAACTCGAGGGCTTGTTCCGACAACAGGTGTTTATTTCTTATGCACACTTCTTTCCCTTTACATATTTAACTCGAGGACTTGTTCCGACATCAGGTGTTTAATTCTGATGCACACTTCTTTCCCTTTACATATTTAACTCGAGGGCTTTTTCCGACATCAGGTGTTTATTTCTTATGCACACTTATTTCCCTTTACATATTTAACTCGAGGGCTTGTTCCGACATCATGTGTTTATTTCTTATGCACACTTCTTTCCCTTTACATATTTAACTCGAGGGCTTGTTCCGACATCAGGTGTTTATTTCGTATGCACACTTCTTTCCCCTTACATATTTAACTCGAGGGCTTGTTCCGACATCAGGTGTTTATTTCTTATGCACACTTATTTCCCTTTACATATTTAACTCGAGGGCTTGTTCCGACATCAGGTGTTTATTTCTGATGCACACTTATTTCCCTTTACATATTTAACTCGAGGGATTGTTTCGACATCAGGTGTTTATTTCTTATGCACACTTCTTTCCCTTTACATATTTAACCCGAGGGCTTGTTCCGACATCAGGTGTTTATTTCTGATGCACGCTTCTTTCCCTTTACACATTTAACTCGAGGGCTTGTTCCGACATCAGGTGTTTATTTCTTATGCACACTTCTTTCCCTTTACATATTTAACTCGAGGGCTTGTTCCGACATCAGTTTATTTCTTATGCACACTTCTTTCTCTTTACATATTTATCTCGAGGGCTTGTTCCGACATCAGGTGTTTATTTCTACTGCACACTTCTTTCCCTTTACATATTTAACTCGAGGGCTTGTTCCGACATCAGGTGTTTATTTCTACTGCACACTTCTTTCCCTTTACATATTTAACTCGAGGGCTTGTTCCGACATCAGGTGTTTATTTATTATGCACACTTCTTTCCCTTTACATATTTAACTCGAGGGCTTGTTCCGACATCAGGTGTTTATTTCTTATGCACACTTCGTTCCCTTTACATATTTAACTCGAGGGCTTGTTCCGACAACAGGTGTTTATTTCTTATGCACACTTATTTCCCTTTACATATTTAACTCGAGGACTTGTTCCGACATCAGATGTTTATTTCTGATGCACACTTCTTTCCCTTTACATATTTAACTCGAGGGCTTGTTCCGACATCAGGTGTGTATTTCTTATGCACACTTCTTTTCCTTTACATATTTAACTCGAGGGCTTGTTCCGACATCAGGTGTTTATTTCTTATGCACACTCCTTTCCCTTTACATATTTAACTCGAGGGCTTTTTCCGACATCAGGTGTTTATTTATTATGCACACTTATTTCCCTTTACATATTTAACTCGAGGGCTTGTTCCGACATCATGTGTTTATTTCTTATGCACACTTCTTTCCCTTTACATATTTAACTCGAGGGCTTGTTCCGACAGCAGGTGTTTATGTTGTATGCACACTTCTTTCCCCTTACATATTTAACTCGAGGGCTTGTTCGGACATCAGGTGTTTATTTCTTATGCACACTTATTTCCCTTTACATATTTATCTCAAGGGCTTGTTCCGACATCAGGTGTTTATTTCTACTGCACACTTCTTTCCCTTTACATATTTAACTCGAGGGCTAGTTCCGACATCAGGTGTTTATTTTGTATGCACACTTCTTTCCCTTTACATATTTAACTCGAGGGCTTGTTCCGACATCAGGTGTTTATTTCTTATGCACACTTTTGTCCCATTACATATTTAACTCGAGGGCTTGTTCCGACATCAGGTGTTTATTTTGTATGCACACTTCTTTCCCCTTACATATTTAACTCGAGGGCTTGTTCGGACATCAGGTGTTTATTTCTTATGCACACTTATTTCCCTTTACATATTTAACTCGAGGGTTTGTTCCGACATGAGGTGTTTATTTCTTATGCACACTTCTTTCTCTTTACATATTTAACTCGAGGGCTTGTTCCGACATCAGTTTATTTCTTATGCACACTTCTTTCTCTTTACATATTTATCTCGAGGGCTTGTTCCGACATCAGGTGTTTATTTCTACTGCACACTTCTTTCCCTTTACATATTTAACTCGAGGGATTGTTCCGACATCAGGTGTTTATTTCTTATGCACACTTCTTTTCCTTTACATATTTAACTGGAGGGCTTGTTCCGACATCAGGTGTTTATTTCTTATGCACACTCCTTCCCCTTTACATACTTAACTCGAGGGCTTTTTCCGACATCAGGTGTTTATTTATTATGCACACTTATTTCCCTTTACATATTTAACTCGAGGGCTTGTTCCGACATCATGTGTTTATTTCTTATGCACACTTCTTTCCCTTTACATATTTAACTCGAGGGCTTGTTCCGACATCAGGTGTTTATGTTGTATGCACACTTCTTCCCCCTTACATATTTAACTCGAGGGCTTGTTCGGACATCAGGTGTTATTTCTTATGCACACTTATTTCCCTTTACATATTTATCTCGAGGGCTTGTTCCGACATCAGGTGTTTATTTCTACTGCACACTTCTTTCCCTTTACATATTTAACTCGAGGGCTAGTTCCGACATCAGGTGTTTATTTTGTATGCACACTTCTTTCCCTTTACATATTTAACTCGAGGGCTTGTTCCGACATCAGGTGTTTATTTCTTATGCACACTTTTGTCCCATTACATATTTAACTCGAGGGCTTGTTCCGACATCAGGTGTTTATTTTGTATGCACACTTCTTTCCCCTTACATATTTAACTCGAGGGCTTGTTCGGACATCAGGTGTTTATTTCTTATGCACACTTATTTCCCTTTACATATTTAACTCGAGGGTTTGTTCCGACATGAGGTGTTTATTTCTTATGCACACTTCTTTCTCTTTACATATTTAACTCGAGGGCTTGTTCCGACATCAGTTTATTTCTTATGCACACTTCTTTCTCTTTACATATTTATCTCGAGGGCTTGTTCTGACATCAGGTGTTTATTTCTACTGCACACTTCTTTCCCTTTACATATTTAACTCGAGGGATTGTTCCGACATCAGGTGTTTATTTCTTATGCACACTTCTTTTCCTTTACATATTTAACTGGAGGGCTTGTTCCGACATCAGGTGTTTATTTCTTATGCACACTCCTTCCCCTTTACATACTTAACTCGAGGGCTTTTTCCGACATCAGGTGTTTATTTATTATGCACACTTATTTCCCTTTACATATTTAACTCGAGGGCTTGTTCCGACATCATGTGTTTATTTCTTATGCACACTTCTTTCCCTTTACATATTTAACTCGAGGGCTTGTTCCGACATCAGGTGTTTATGTTGTATGCACACTTCTTTCCCCTTACATATTTAACTCGAGGGCTTGTTCGGACATCAGGTGTTATTTCTTATGCACACTTATTTCCCTTTACATATTTATCTCGAGGGCTTGTTCCGACATCAGGTGTTTATTTCTACTGCACACTTCTTTCCCTTTACATATTTAACTCGAGGGATTGTTCCGACATCAGGTGTTTATTTCTTATGCACACTTCTTTTCTTTTACATATTTAACTGGAGGGCTTGTTCCGACATCAGGTGTTTATTTCTTATGCAC
This sequence comes from Crossaster papposus, assembly GCA_037893245.1. Taxonomy (NCBI): domain Eukaryota; kingdom Metazoa; phylum Echinodermata; class Asteroidea; order Velatida; family Solasteridae; genus Crossaster; species Crossaster papposus. The sequence goes on from JBAIAA010000176.1 coordinate 1,899,019, forward strand.
ACTTACTTCCCTTTACATATTTAACTCGAGGGCTTGTTCCGACATCATGTGTTTATTTCTTATGCACACTTCTTTCCCTTTACATATTTAACTCGAGGGCGTGTTCCGACATCAGGTGTTTATGTTGTATGCACACTTCTTTCCCCTTACATATTTAACTCGAGGGCTTGTTCCGACATAAGGTGTTTATTTCTACTGCACACTTCTTTCCCTTTACATATTTAACTCGAGGGATTGTTCCGACATCAGGTGTTTATTTCTACTGCACACTTCTTTCTCTTTACATATTTAACTCGAGGGCTTTTTCCGACATCAGGTGTTTATTTATACTGCACACTTCTTTCCCTTTACATATTTAACTCGAGGGCTTGTTCCGGCATCAGGTGTTTATTTCTACTGCACACTTCTTTCCCTTTACATATTTAACTCGAGGGTTTGTTCCGACATGAGGTGTTTATTTCTTATGCACACTTCTTTCTCTTTACATACTTAACTCGAGGGCTTGTTCCGACATCAGTTTATTTCTTATGCACACTTCTTTCTCTTTACATATTTATCTCGAGGGATTGTTCCGACATCAGGTGTTTATTTCTACTGCACACTTCTTTCTCTTTACATATTTAACTCGAGGGCTTGTTCCGACATCAGGTGTTTATTTATACTGCACACTTCTTTCCCTTTACATATTTAACTCGAGGGCTTGTTCCGGCATCAGGTGTTTATTTCTACTGCACACTTCTTTCCCTTTACATATTTAACTCGAGGGCTTGTTCCGACATCAGGTATTTATTTCTACTGCACACTCCTTTCCCTTTACATATTTAACTCGAGGGCTTGTTCCGACATCAGTTGTTTATTTCTTATGCACACTTCTTTCCCTTTACATATTTAACTCGAGGGCTTGTTCCCACATCAGGTGTTTATTTCTTATGCACACTTCTTTCCCTTTACATAGTTAACCCGAGGGCTTGTTCCGACATCAGGTGTTTATTTCTTATGCACACTTCTTTCCCTTTACACATTTAACTCGAGGGCTTGTTCCGACATCAGGTGTTTATTTCTTATGCACACTTCTTTCCCTTTACATATTTAAATCGAGGGCTTGTTCCGACATCAGTTTATTTCTTATGCACACTTCTTTCTCTTTACATATTTAACTCGAGGGCTTGTTCCGACATCAGGTGTTTATTTCTTATGCACACTTTTGTCCCCTTACATATTTAACTCGAGGGCTTGTTCCGACATCAGGTGTTTATTTTGTATGCACACTTCTTTCCCCTTACATATTTAACTCGAGGGCTTGTTCGGACATCAGGTGTTTATTTCTTATGCACACTTATTTCCCTTTACATATTTAACTCGAGGGCTTGTTCCGACATGAGGTGTTTATTTCTTATGCACACTTCTTTCTCTTTACATATTTAACTCGAGGGCTTGTTCCGACATCAGTTTATTTCTTATGTACACTTCTTTCTCTTTACATATTTATCTCGAGGGCTTGTTCCGACATCAGGTGTTTATTTCTACTGCACACTTCTTTCCCTTTACATATTTAACTCGAGGGATTGTTCCGACATCAGGTGTTTATTTCTACTGCACACTTCTTTCTCTTTACATATTTAACTCGAGGGCTTGTTCCGACATCAGGTGTTTATTTATACTGCACACTTCTTTCCCTTTACATATTTAACTCGAGGGCTTGTTCCGACATCAGGTATTTATTTATACTGCACACTCCTTTCCCTTTACATATTTAACTCGAGGGCTTGTTCCGACATCAGTTGTTTATTTCTACTGCACACTTCTTTCCCTTTACATATTTAACTCGAGGGCTTGTTCCGACATCAGATGTTTATTTCTACTGCACACTTCTTTCCCTTTACATATTTAACTCAAGGGCTTGTTCCGACATCAGGTGTTTATTATTGATGGACACTTCTTTCCCTTTACATATTTAACTCGAGGGCTTGTTCCGACATCAGGTGTTTATTTCTTATGCACACTTATTTCCCTTTACATATTTAACTCGAGGGCTTGTTCCGACATGAGGTGTTTATTTCTTATGCACACTTCTTTCTCTTTACATATTTATCTCGAGGGCTTGTTCCGACATCAGGTGTTTATTTCTACTGCACACTTCTTTCCCTTTACATATTTAACTCGAGGGATTGTTCCGACATCAGGTGTTTATTTCTACTGCACACTTCTTTCTCTTTACATATTTAACTCGAGGGCTTGTTCCGACATCAGGTGTTTATTTATACTGCACACTTCTTTCCCTTTACCTATTTAACTCGAGGGCTTGTTCCGACATCAGGTGTTTATTTATTATGCACACTTCTTTCCCTTTACATATTTAACTCGAGGGCTTGTTCCGACATCAGGTGTTTATTTCTTATGCACACTTCGTTCCCTTTACATATTTAACTCGAGGGCTTGTTCCGACAACAGGTGTTTATTTCTTATGCACACTTATTTCCCTTTACATATTTAACTCGAGGACTTGTTCCGACATCAGGTGTTTATTTCTTATGCACACTTATTTCCCTTTACATATTTAACTCGAGGGCTTTTTCCGACATCAGGTGTTTATTTCTTATGCACACTTATTTCCCTTTACATATTTAACTCGAGGGCTTGTTCCGACATCATGTGTTTATTTCTTATGCACACTTCTTTCCCGTTACATATTTAACTCGAGGGCTTGTTCCGACATCAGGTGTTTATTTTGTATGCACACTTCTTTCCCCTTAAATATTTAACTCGAGGGCTTGTTCGGACATCAGGTGTTTATTTCTTATGCACACTTATTTCCCTTTACATATTTATCTCGAGGGCTTGTTCCGACATCAGGTGTTTATTTCTACTGCACACTTCTTTCCCTTTACATATTTAACTCGAGGGATAGTTCCGACATCAGGTGTTTATTTCTACTGCACACTTCTTTCCCTTTACATATTTAACTCGAGGGCTTGTTCCGACATCAGGTGTTTATTTCTTATGCACACTTTTGTCCCCTTACATATTTAACTCGAGGGCTTGTTCCGACATCAGGTGTTTATTTTGTATGCACACTTCTTTCCCCTTACATATTTAACTCGAGGGCTTGTTCGGACATCAGGTGTTTATTTCTTATGCACACTTATTTCCCTTTACATATTTAACTCGAGGGCTTGTTCCGACATGAGGTGTTTATTTCTTATGCACACTTCTTTCTCTTTACATATTTAACTCGAGGGCTTGTTCCGACATCAGTTTATTTCTTATGCACACTTCTTTCTCTTTACATATTTATCTCGAGGGCTTGTTCCGACATAAGGTGTTTATTTCTACTGCACACTTCTTTCCCTTTACATATTTAACTCGAGGGATTGTTCCGACATCAGGTGTTTATTTCTACTGCACACTTCTTTCTCTTTACATATTTAACTCGAGGGCTTTTTCCGACATCAGGTGTTTATTTATACTGCACACTTCTTTCCCTTTACATATTTAACTCGAGGGCTTGTTCCGGCATCAGGTGTTTATTTCTACTGCACACTTCTTTCCCTTTACATATTTAACTCGAGGGCTTGTTCCGACATCAGGTATTTATTTCTACTGCACACTCCTTTCCCTTTACATATTTAACTCGAGGGCTTGTTCCAACATCAGTTGTTTATTTCTTATGCACACTTCTTTCCCTTTACATATTTAACTCGAGGGCTTGTTCCCACATCAGGTGTTTATTTCTTATGCACACTTCTTTCCCTTTACATAGTTAACCCGAGGGCTTGTTCCGACATCAGGTGTTTATTTCTTATGCACACTTCTTGCCCTTTACACATTTAACTCGAGGGCTTGTTCCGACATCAGGTGTTTATTTCTTATGCACACTTCTTTCCCTTTACATATTTAACTCGAGGGCTTGTTCCGACATCAGTTTATTTCTTATGCACACTTCTTTCTCTTTACATATTTATCTCGAGGGCTTGTTCCGACACCAGGTGTTTATTTCTACTGCACACTTCTTTCCCTTTACATAGTTAACTCGAGGGCTTGTTCCGACATCAGGTGTTTAGTTCTACTGCACACTTCTTTCCCTTTACATATTTAACTCGAGGGCTTGTTCCGACATCAGGTGTTTATTTCTACTGCACACTTCTTTCCCTTTACATATTTAACTCGAGGGCTTGTTCCGACATCAGGTGTTTATTTATTATGCACACTTCTTTCCCTTTACATATTTAACTCGAGGGCTTGTTCCGACATCAGGTGTTTATTTCTTATGCACACTTCGTTCCCTTTACATATTTAACTCGAGGGCTTGTTCCGACAACAGGTGTTTATTTCTTATGCACACTTCTTTCCCTTTACATATTTAACTCGAGGACTTGTTCCGACATCAGGTGTTTATTTCTGATGCACACTTCTTTCCCTTTACATATTTAACTCGAGGGCTTGTTCCGACATCAGGTGTGTATTTCTTGTGCACACTTCTTTTCCTTTACATATTTAACTCGAGGGCTTGTTCCGACATCAGGTGTTTATTTCTTATGCACACTCCTTTCCCTTTACATATTTAACTCGAGGGCTTTTTCCGACATCAGGTGTTTATTTCTTATACACACTTATTTCCCTTTACATATTTAACTCGAGGGCTTGTTCCGACATCATGTGTTTATTTCTTATGCACACTTCTTTCCCTTTACATATTTAACTCGAGGGCTTGTTCCGACATCAGGTGTTTATTTTGTATGCACACTTCTTTCCCTTTACATATTTAACTCGAGGGCTTGTTCGGACATCAGGTGTTTATTTCTTATGCACACTTATTTCCCTTTACATATTTATCTCGAGGGCTTGTTCCGACATCAGGTGTTTATTTCTACTGCACACTTCTTTCCCTTTACATATTTAACTCGAGGGCTTTTTCCGACATCAGGTGTTTATTTCTTATGCACACTTATTTCCCTTTACATATTTAACTCGAGGGCTTGTTCCAACATCATGTGTTTATTTCGTATGCACACTTCTTTCCCTTCACATATTTAACTCGAGGGCTTGTTCCGACATCAGGTGTTTATTTTGTATGCACACTTCTTTCCCCTTACATATTTAACTCGAGGGCTTGTTCGGACATCAGGTGTTTATTTCTTATGCACACTTATTTCCCTTTACATATTTATCTCGAGGGCTTGTTCCGACATCAGGTGTTTATTTCTACTGCACACTTCTTTCCCTTTACATATTTAACTCGAGGGCTAGTTCCGACATCAGGTGTTTATTTCTACTGCACACTTCTTTCCCTTTACATATTTAACTCGAGGGCTTGTTCCGACATCAGGTGTTTATTTCTTATGCACACTTTTGTCCCCTTACATATTTAACTCGAGGGCTTGTTCCGACATCAGGTGTTTATTTCTTATGCACACTTCTTGCCCTTTACACATTTAACTCGAGGGCTTGTTCCGACATCAGGTGTTTATTTCTTATGCACACTTCTTTCCCTTTACATATTTAACTCGAGGGCTTGTTCCGACATCAGTTTATTTCTTATGCACACTTCTTTCTCTTTACATATTTATCTCGAGGGCTTGTTCCGACACCAGGTGTTTATTTCTACTGCACACTTCTTTCCCTTTACATAGTTAACTCGAGGGCTTGTTCCGACATCAGGTGTTTAGTTCTACTGCACACTTCTTTCCCTTTACATATTTAACTCGAGGGCTTGTTCCGACATCAGGTGTTTATTTCTACTGCACACTTCTTTCCCTTTACATATTTAACTCGAGGGCTTGTTCCGACATCAGGTGTTTATTTATTATGCACACTTCTTTCCCTTTACATATTTAACTCGAGGGCTTGTTCCGACATCAGGTGTTTATTTCTTATGCACACTTCGTTCCCTTTACATATTTAACTCGAGGGCTTGTTCCGACAACAGGTGTTTATTTCTTATGCACACTTCTTTCCCTTTACATATTTAACTCGAGGACTTGTTCCGACATCAGGTGTTTATTTCTGATGCACACTTCTTTCCCTTTACATATTTAACTCGAGGGCTTGTTCCGACATCAGGTGTGTATTTCTTGTGCACACTTCTTTTCCTTTACATATTTAACTCGAGGGCTTGTTCCGACATCAGGTGTTTATTTCTTATGCACACTCCTTTCCCTTTACATATTTAACTCGAGGGCTTTTTCCGACATCAGGTGTTTATTTCTTATGCACACTTATTTCCCTTTACATATTTAACTCGAGGGCTTGTTCCGACATCATGTGTTTATTTCTTATGCACACTTCTTTCCCTTTACATATTTAACTCGAGGGCTTGTTCCGACATCAGGTGTTTATTTTGTATGCACACTTCTTTCCCTTTACATATTTAACTCGAGGGCTTGTTCGGACATCAGGTGTTTATTTCTTATGCACACTTATTTCCCTTTACATATTTATCTCGAGGGCTTGTTCCGACATCAGGTGTTTATTTCTACTGCACACTTCTTTCCCTTTACATATTTAACTCGAGGGCTTTTTCCGACATCAGGTGTTTATTTCTTATGCACACTTATTTCCCTTTACATATTTAACTCGAGGGCTTGTTCCAACATCATGTGTTTATTTCGTATGCACACTTCTTTCCCTTCACATATTTAACTCGAGGGCTTGTTCCGACATCAGGTGTTTATTTTGTATGCACACTTCTTTCCCCTTACATATTTAACTCGAGGGCTTGTTCGGACATCAGGTGTTTATTTCTTATGCACACTTATTTCCATTTACATATTTATCTCGAGGGCTTGTTCCGACATCAGGTGTTTATTTCTACTGCACACTTCTTTCCCTTTACATATTTAACTCGAGGGCTAGTTCCGACATCAGGTGTTTATTTCTACTGCACACTTCTTTCCCTTTACATATTTAACTCGAGGGCTTGTTCCGACATCAGGTGTTTATTTCTTATGCACACTTTTGTCCCCTTACATATTTAACTCGAGGGCTTGTTCCGACATCAGGTGTTTATTTTGTATGCACACTTCTTTCCCCTTACATATTTAACTCGAGGGCTTGTTCGGACATCAGGTGTTTATTTCTTATGCACACTTATTTCCCTTTACATATTTAACTCGAGGGCTTGTTCCGACATGAGGTGTTTATTTCTTATGTACACTTCTTTCTCTTTACATATTTAACTCGAGGGCTTGTTCCGACATCAGTTTATTTCTTATGCACACTTCTTTTTCTTTACATATTTATCTCGAGGGCTTGTTCCGACATCAGGTGTTTATTTCTACTGCACACTTCTTTCCCTTTACATATTTAACTCGAGGGATTGTTCCGACATCAGGTGTTTATTTCTACTGCACACTTCTTTCTCTTTACATATTTAACTCGAGGGCTTGTTCCGACATCAGGTGTTTATTTATACTGCACACTTCTTTCCCTTTACATATTTAACTCGAGGGCTTGTTCCGACATCAGGTGTTTATTTCTACTGCACACTTCTTTCCCTTTACATATTTAACTCGAGGGCTTGTTCCGACATCAGGTATTTATTTATACTGCACACTCCTTTCCCTTTACATATTTAACTCGAGGGCTTGTTCAGACATCAGTTGTTTATTTCTACTGCACACTTCTTTCCCTTTACATATTTAACTCGAGGGCTTGTTCCGACATCAGGTGTTTATTTCTACTGCACACTTCTTTCCCTTTACATATTTAACTCGAGGGCTTGTTCCGACATCAGGTGTTTATTATTGATGGACACTTCTTTCCCTTTACATATTTAACTCGAGGGCTTGTTCCGACATCAGGTGTTTATTTCTTATGCACACTTATTTCCCTTTACATATTTAACTCGAGGGCTTGTTCCGACATGAGGTGTTTATTTCTTATGCACACTTCTTTCTCTTTACATATTTAACTCGAGGGCTTGTTCCGACATCAGTTTATTTCTTATGCACACTTCTTTCTCTTTACATATTTATCTCGAGGGCTTGTTCCGACATCAGGTGTTTATTTCTACTGCACACTTCTTTCCCTTTACATATTTAACTCGAGGGATTGTTCCGACATCAGGTGTTTATTTCTACTGCACACTTCTTTCTCTTTACATATTTAACTCGAGGGCTTGTTCCGACATCAGGTGTTTATTTATACTGCACACTTCTTTCCCTTTACATATTTAACTCGAGGGCTTGTTCCGACATCAGGTGTTTATTTCTACTGCACACTTCTTTCCCTTTACATATTTAACTCGAGGGCTTGTTCCGACATCAGGTATTTATTTCTACTGCACACTCCTTTCCCTTAACATATTTAACTCGAGGGCTTGTTCCGACATCAGTTGTTTATTTCTTATGCACACTTCTTTCCCTTTACATATTTAACTCGAGGGCTTGTTCCCACATCAGGTGTTTATTTCTTATGCACACTTCTTTCCCTTTACATATTTAACCCGAGGGCTTGTTCCGACATCAGGTGTTTATTTCTTATGCACACTTCTTTCACTTTACACATTTAACTGGAGGGCTGGTTCCGACATCAGGTGTTTATTTCTTATTCACACTTCTTTCCCTTTACATATTTAACTCGAGGGCTTGTTCCGACATCAGTTTATTTCTTATGCACACTTCTTTCTTTGTACATATTTATCTCGAGGGCTTGTTCCGACACCAGGTGTTTATTTCTACTGCACACTTATTTCCCTTTACATAGTTAACTCGAGGGCTTGTTCCGACATCAGGTGTTTATTTCTACTGCACACTTATTTCCCTTTACATAGTTAACTCGAGGGCTTGTTCCGACATCAGGTGTTTATTTCTACTGCACACTTCTTTCCCTTTACATATTTAACTCGAGGGCTTGTTCCGACATCAGGTGTTTATTATTGATGGACACTTCTTTCCCTTTACATATTTAACTCGAGGGCTTGTTCCGACATCAGGTGTTTATTTCTTATGCACACTTATTTCCCTTTACATATTTAACTCGAGGGCTTGTTCCGACATCAGGTGTTTATTTCTTATGCACACTTCTTTCCCTTTACATATTTAACTCGAGGGCTTGTTCCGACATCAGTTTATTTCTTATGCACACTTCTTTCTCTTTACATATTTATCTCGAGGGCTTGTTCCGACACCAGGTGTTTATTTCTACTGCACACTTCTTTCCCTTTACATAGTTAACTCGAGGGCTTGTTCCGACATCAGGTGTTTAGTTCTACTGCACACTTCTTTCCCTTTACATATTTAACTCGAGGGCTTGTTCCGACATCAGGTGTTTATTTCTACTGCACACTTCTTTCCCTTTACATATTTAACTCGAGGGCTTGTTCCGACATCAGGTGTTTATTTATTATGCACACTTCTTTCCCTTTACATATTTAACTCGAGGGCTTGTTCCGACATCAGGTGTTTATTTCTTATGCACACTTCGTTCCCTTTACATATTTAACTCGAGGGCTTGTTCCGACAACAGGTGTTTATTTCTTATGCACACTTCTTTCCCTTTACATATTTAACTCGAGGACTTGTTCCGACATCAGGTGTTTATTTCTGATGCACACTTCTTTCCCTTTACATATTTAACTCGAGGGCTTGTTCCGACATCAGGTGTGTATTTCTTGTGCACACTTCTTTTCCTTTACATATTTAACTCGAGGGCTTGTTCCGACATCAGGTGTTTATTTCTTATGCACACTCCTTTCCCTTTACATATTTAACTCGAGGGCTTTTTCCGACATCAGGTGTTTATTTCTTATGCACACTTATTTCCCTTTACATATTTAACTCGAGGGCTTGTTCCGACATCATGTGTTTATTTCTTATGCACACTTCTTTCCCTTTACATATTTAACTCGAGGGCTTGTTCCGACATCAGGTGTTTATTTTGTATGCACACTTCTTTCCCTTTACATATTTAACTCGAGGGCTTGTTCGGACATCAGGTGTTTATTTCTTATGCACACTTATTTCCCTTTACATATTTATCTCGAGGGCTTGTTCCGACATCAGGTGTTTATTTCTACTGCACACTTCTTTCCCTTTACATATTTAACTCGAGGGCTTTTTCCGACATCAGGTGTTTATTTCTTATGCACACTTATTTCCCTTTACATATTTAACTCGAGGGCTTGTTCCAACATCATGTGTTTATTTCGTATGCACACTTCTTTCCCTTCACATATTTAACTCGAGGGCTTGTTCCGACATCAGGTGTTTATTTTGTATGCACACTTCTTTCCCCTTACATATTTAACTCGAGGGCTTGTTCGGACATCAGGTGTTTATTTCTTATGCACACTTATTTCCATTTACATATTTATCTCGAGGGCTTGTTCCGACATCAGGTGTTTATTTCTACTGCACACTTCTTTCCCTTTACATATTTAACTCGAGGGCTAGTTCCGACATCAGGTGTTTATTTCTACTGCACACTTCTTTCCCTTTACATTTTTAACTCGAGGGCTTGTTCCGACATCAGGTGTTTATTTCTTATGCACACTTTTGTCCCCTTACATATTTAACTCGAGGGCTTGTTCCGACATCAGGTGTTTATTTTGTATGCACACTTCTTTCCCCTTACATATTTAACTCGAGGGCTTGTTCGGACATCAGGTGTTTATTTCTTATGCACACTTATTTCCCTTTACATATTTAACTCGAGGGCTTGTTCCGACATGAGGTGTTTATTTCTTATGTACACTTCTTTCTCTTTACATATTTAACTCGAGGGCTTGTTCCGACATCAGTTTATTTCTTATGCACACTTCTTTCTCTTTACATATTTATCTCGAGGGCTTGTTCCGACATCAGGTGTTTATTTCTACTGCACACTTCTTTCCCTTTACATATTTAACTCGAGGGATTGTTCCGACATCAGGTGTTTATTTCTACTGCACACTTCTTTCTCTTTACATATTTAACTCGAGGGCTTGTTCCGACATCAGGTGTTTATTTATACTGCACACTTCTTTCCCTTTACATATTTAACTCGAGGGCTTGTTCCGACATCAGGTGTTTATTTCTACTGCACACTTCTTTCCCTTTACATATTTAACTCGAGGGCTTGTTCCGACATCAGGTATTTATTTATACTGCACACTCCTTTCCCTTTACATATTTAACTCGAGGGCTTGTTCAGACATCAGTTGTTTATTTCTACTGCACACTTCTTTCCCTTTACATATTTAACTCGAGGGCTTGTTCCGACATCAGGTGTTTATTTCTACTGCACACTTCTTTCCCTTTACATATTTAACTCGAGGGCTTGTTCCGACATCAGGTGTTTATTATTGATGGACACTTCTTTCCCTTTACATATTTAACTCGAGGGCTTGTTCCGACATCAGGTGTTTATTTCTTATGCACACTTATTTCCCTTTACATATTTAACTCGAGGGCTTGTTCCGACATGAGGTGTTTATTTCTTATGCACACTTCTTTCTCTTTACATATTTAACTCGAGGGCTTGTTCCGACATCAGTTTATTTCTTATGCACACTTCTTTCTCTTTACATATTTATCTCGAGGGCTTGTTCCGACATCAGGTGTTTATTTCTACTGCACACTTCTTTCCCTTTACATATTTAACTCGAGGGATTGTTCCGACATCAGGTGTTTATTTCTACTGCACACTTCTTTCTCTTTACATATTTAACTCGAGGGCTTGTTCCGACATCAGGTGTTTATTTATACTGCACACTTCTTTCCCTTTACATATTTAACTCGAGGGCTTGTTCCGACATCAGGTGTTTATTTCTACTGCACACTTCTTTCCCTTTACATATTTAACTCGAGGGCTTGTTCCGACATCAGGTATTTATTTCTACTGCACACTCCTTTCCCTTAACATATTTAACTCGAGGGCTTGTTCCGACATCAGTTGTTTATTTCTTATGCACACTTCTTTCCCTTTACATATTTAACTCGAGGGCTTGTTCCCACATCAGGTGTTTATTTCTTATGCACACTTCTTTCCCTTTACATATTTAACCCGAGGGCTTGTTCCGACATCAGGTGTTTATTTCTTATGCACACTTCTTTCACTTTACACATTTAACTGGAGGGCTGGTTCCGACATCAGGTGTTTATTTCTTATTCACACTTCTTTCCCTTTACATATTTAACTCGAGGGCTTGTTCCGACATCAGTTTATTTCTTATGCACACTTCTTTCTTTGTACATATTTATCTCGAGGGCTTGTTCCGACACCAGGTGTTTATTTCTACTGCACACTTATTTCCCTTTACATAGTTAACTCGAGGGCTTGTTCCGACATCAGGTGTTTATTTCTACTGCACACTTATTTCCCTTTACATAGTTAACTCGAGGGCTTGTTCCGACATCAGGTGTTTATTTCTACTGCACACTTCTTTCCCTTTACATATTTAACTCGAGGGCTTGTTCCGACATCAGGTGTTTATTATTGATGGACACTTCTTTCCCTTTACATATTTAACTCGAGGGCTTGTTCCGACATCAGGTGTTTATTTCTTATGCACACTTATTTCCCTTTACATATTTAACTCGAGGGCTTGTTCCGACATGAGGTGTTTATTTCTTATGCACACTTCTTTCTCTTTACATATTTAACTCGAGGGCTTGTTCCGACATCAGTTTATTTCTTATGCACACTTCTTTCTCTTTACATATTTATCTCGAGGGCTTGTTCCGACATCAGGTGTTTATTTCTACTGCACACTTCTTTCCCTTTACATATTTAACTCGAGGGATTGTTCCGACATCAGGTGTTTATTTCTACTGCACACTTCTTTCTCTTTACATATTTAACTCGAGGGCTTGTTCCGACATCAGGTGTTTATTTATACTGCACACTTCTTTCCCTTTACATATTTAACTCGAGGGCTTGTTCCGACATCAGGTGTTTATTTCTACTGCACACTTCTTTCCCTTTACATATTTAACTCGAGGGCTTGTTCCGACATCAGGTATTTATTTCTACTGCACACTCCTTTCCCTTAACATATTTAACTCGAGGGCTTGTTCCGACATCAGTTGTTTATTTCTTATGCACACTTCTTTCCCTTTACATATTTAACTCGAGGGCTTGTTCCCACATCAGGTGTTTATTTCTTATGCACACTTCTTTCCCTTTACATATTTAACCCGAGGGCTTGTTCCGACATCAGGTGTTTATTTCTTATGCACACTTCTTTCACTTTACACATTTAACTGGAGGGCTGGTTCCGACATCAGGTGTTTATTTCTTATTCACACTTCTTTCCCTTTACATATTTAACTCGAGGGCTTGTTCCGACATCAGTTTATTTCTTATGCACACTTCTTTCTTTGTACATATTTATCTCGAGGGCTTGTTCCGACACCAGGTGTTTATTTCTACTGCACACTTATTTCCCTTTACATAGTTAACTCGAGGGCTTGTTCCGACATCAGGTGTTTATTTCTACTGCACACTTCTTTCCCTTTACATATTTAACTCGAGGGCTTGTTCCGACATCAGGTGTTTATTTATTATGCACACTTCTTTCCCTTTACATATTTAACTCGAGGGCTTGTTCCGACATCAGGTGTTTATTTCTTATGCACACGTCGTTCCCTTTACATATTTAACTCGAGGGCTTGTTCCGACAACAGGTGTTTATTTCTTATGCACACTTATTTCCCTTTACATATTTAACTCGAGGACTTGTTCCGACATCAGGTGTTTATTTCTGATGCATACTTCTTTCCCTTTACATATTTAACTCGAGGGCTTGTTCCGACATCAGGTGTTTATTTCTACTGCACACTTCTTTCCCTTTACATATTTAACTCGAGGGCTTGTTCCGACATCAGGTATTTATTTCTACTGCACACTCCTTTCCCTTTACATATTTAACTCGAGGGCTTGTTCAGACATCAGTTGTTTATTTCTACTGCACACTTCTTTCCCTTTACATATTTAACTCGAGGGCTTGTTCCGACATCTGGTGTTTATTTTGTATGCACACTTCTTTCCCTTTACATATTTAACTCGAGGGCTTGTTCGGACATCAGGTGTTTATTTCTTATGCACACTTATTTCCCTTTACATATTTATCTCGAGGGCTTGTTCCGACATCAGGTGTTTATTTCTACTGCACACTTCTTTCCCTTTACATATTTAACTCGAGGGCTTTTTCCGACATCAGGTGTTTATTTCTTATGCACACTTATTTCCCTTTACATATTTAACTCGAGGGCTTGTTCCAACATCATGTGTTTATTTCGTATGCACACTTCTTTCCCTTCACATATTTAACTCGAGGGCTTGTTCCGACATCAGGTGTTTATTTTGTATGCACACTTCTTTCCCCTTACATATTTAACTCGAGGGCTTGTTCGGACATCAGGTGTTTATTTCTTATGCACACTTATTTCCCTTTACATATTTATCTCGAGGGCTTGTTCCGACATCAGGTGTTTATTTCTACTGCACACTTCTTTCCCTTTACATATTTAACTCGAGGGCTAGTTCCGACATCAGGTGTTTATTTCTACTGCACACTTCTTTCCCTTTACATATTTAACTCGAGGGCTTGTTCCGACATCAGGTGTTTATTTCTTATGCACACTTTTGTCCCCTTACATATTTAACTCGAGGGCTTGTTCCGACATCAGGTGTTTATTTTGTATGCACTCTTCTTTCCCCTTACATATTTAACTCGAGGGCTTGTTCGGACATCAGGTGTTTTTTTCTTATGCACACTTATTTCCCTTTACATATTTAACTCGAGGGCTTGTTCCGACATGAGGTGTTTATTTCTTATGTACACTTCTTTCTCTTTACATATTTAACTCGAGGGCTTGTTCCGACATCAGTTTATTTCTTATGCACACTTCTTTCTCTTTACATATTTATCTCGAGGGCTTGTTCCGACATCAGGTGTTTATTTCTACTGCACACTTCTTTCTCTTTACATATTTAACTCGAGGGCTTGTTCCGACATCAGGTGTTTATTTATACTGCACACTTCTTTCCCTTTACATATTTAACTCGAGGGCTTGTTCCGACATCAGGTGTTTATTTCTACTGCACACTTCTTTCCCTTTACATATTTAACTCGAGGGCTTGTTCCGACATCAGGTATTTATTTATACTGCACACTCCTTTCCCTTTACATATTTAACTCGAGGGCTTGTTCAGACATCAGTTGTTTATTTATACTGCACACTTCTTTCCCTTTACATATTTAACTCGAGGGCTTGTTCCGACATCAGGTGTTTATTTCTACTGCACACTTCTTTCCCTTTACATATTTAACTCGAGGGCTTGTTCCGACATCAGGTGTTTATTATTGATGGACACTTCTTTCCTTTTACATATTTAACTCGAGGGCTTGTTCCGACATCAGGTGTTTATTTCTTATGCACACTTATTTCCCTTTACATATTTAACTCGAGGGCTTGTTCCGACATGAGGTGTTTATTTCTTATGCACACTTCTTTCTCTTTACATATTTAACTCGAGGGCTTGTTCCGACATCAGTTTATTTCTTATGCACACTTCTTTCTCTTTACATATTTATCTCGAGGGCTTGTTCCGACATCAGGTGTTTATTTTTACTGCACACTTCTTTCCCTTTACATATTTAACTCGAGGGATTGTTCCGACATCAGGTGTTTATTTCTACTGCACACTTCTTTCTCTTTACATATTTAACTCGAGGGCTTGTTCCGACATCAGGTGTTTATTTATACTGCACACTTCTTTCCCTTTACATATTTAACTCGAGGGCTTGTTCCGACATCAGGTGTTTATTTCTACTGCACACTTCTTTCCCTTTACATATTTAACTCGAGGGCTTGTTCCGACATCAGGTATTTATTTCTACTGCACACTCCTTTCCCTTAACATATTTAACTCGAGGGCTTGTTCCGACATCAGTTGTTTATTTCTTATGCACACTTCTTTCCCTTTACATATTTAACTCGAGGGATTGTTCCCACATCAGGTGTTTATTTCTTATGCACACTTCTTTCCCTTTACATATTTAACCCGAGGGCTTGTTCCGACATCAGGTGTTTATTTCTTATGCACACTTCTTTCCCTTTACACATTTAACTCGAGGGCTGGTTCCGACATCAGGTGTTTATTTCTTATTCACACTTCTTTCCCTTTACATATTTAACTCGAGGGCTTGTTCCGACATCAGTTTATTTCTTATGCACACTTCTTTCTTTGTACATATTTATCTCGAAGGCTTGTTCCGACACCAGGTGTTTATTTCTACTGCACACTTATTTCCCTTTACATAGTTAACTCGAGGGCTTGTTCCGACATCAGGTGTTTATTTCTACTGCACACTTCTTTCCCTTTACATATTTAACTCGAGGGCTTGTTCCGACATCAGGTGTTTATTTATTATGCACACTTCTTTCCCTTTACATATTTAACTCGAGGGCTTGTTCCGACATCAGGTGTTTATTTCTTATGCACACGTCGTTCCCTTTACATATTTAACTCGAGGGCTTGTTCCGACAACAGGTGTTTATTTCTTATGCACACTTATTTCCCTTTACATATTTAACTCGAGGACTTGTTCCGACATCAGGTGTTTATTTCTGATGCATACTTCTTTCCCTTTACATATTTAACTCGAGGGCTTGTTCCGACATCAGGTGTTTATTTCTACTGCACACTTCTTTCCCTTTACATATTTAACTCGAGGGCTTGTTCCGACATCAGGTATTTATTTCTACTGCACACTCCTTTCCCTTTACATATTTAACTCGAGGGCTTGTTCAGACATCAGTTGTTTATTTCTACTGCACACTTCTTTCCCTTTACATATTTAACTCGAGGGCTTGTTCCGACATCAGGTGTTTATTTCTACTGCACACTTCTTTCCCTTTACATATTTAACTCGAGGGCTTGTTCCGACATCAGGTGTTTATTATTGATGGACACTTCTTTCCCTTTACATATTTAACTCGAGGGCTTGTTCCGACATCAGGTGTTTATTTCTTATGCACACTTATTTCCCTTTACATATTTAACTCGAGGGCTTGTTCCGACATGAGGTGTTTATTTCTTATGCACACTTCTTTCTCTTTACATATTTAACTCGAGGGCTTGTTCCGACATCAGTTTATTTCTTATGCACACTTCTTTCTCTTTACATATTTATCTCGAGGGCTTGTTCCGACATCAGGTGTTTATTTCTACTGCACACTTCTTTCCCTTTACATATTTAACTCGAGGGATTGTTCCGACATCAGGTGTTTATTTCTACTGCACACTTCTTTCTCTTTACATATTTAACTCGAGGGCTTGTTCCGACATCAGGTGTTTATTTATACTGCACACTTCTTACCCTTTACATATTTAACTCGAGGGCTTGTTCCGACATCAGGTATTTATTTCTACTGCACACTCCTTTCCCTTAACATATTTAACTCGAGGGCTTGTTCCGACATCAGTTGTTTATTTCTTATGCACACTTCTTTCCCTTTACATATTTAACTCGAGGGCTTGTTCCCACATCAGGTGTTTATTTCTTATGCACACTTCTTTCCCTTTACATATTTAACCCGAGGGCTTGTTCCGACATCAGGTGTTTATTTCTTATGCACACTTCTTTCCCTTTACACATTTAACTCGAGGGCTGGTTCCGACATCAGGTGTTTATTTCTTATTCACACTTCTTTCCCTTTACATATTTAACTCGAGGGCTTGTTCCGACATCAGTTTATTTCTGATGCACACTTCTTTCATTTTACATATTTATCTCGAGGGCTTGTTCCGACACCAGGTGTTTATTTCTACTGCACACTTCTTTCCCTTTACATAGTTAACTCGAGGGCTTGTTCCGACATCAGGTGTTTATTTCTACTGCACAGTTCTTTCCCTTTACATATTTAACTCGAGGGCTTGTTCCGACATCAGGTGTTTATTTCTACTGCACACTTCTTTCCCTTTACATATTTAACTCGAGGGCTTGTTCCGACATCAGGTGTTTATTTATTATGCACACTTCTTTCCCTTTACATATTTAACTCGAGGGCTTGTTCCGACATCAGGTGTTTATTTCTTATGCAGACTTCGTTCCCTTTACATATTTAACTCGAGGGCTTGTTCCGACAACAGGTGTTTATTTCTTATGCACACTTATTTCCCTTTACATATTTAACTCGAGGACTTGTTCCGACATCAGGTGTTTATTTCTGATGCATACTTCTTTCCCTTTACATATTTAACTCGAGGGCTTTTTCCGACATCAGGTGTTTATTTCTTATGCACACTTATTTCCCTTTACATATTTAACTCGAGGGCTTGTTCCGACATCATGTGTTTATTTCTTATGCACACTTTTTTCCCCTTACATATTTAACTCGAGGGCTTGTTCGGACATCAGGTGTTTATTTCTTATGCACACTTATTTCCCTTTACATATTTAACTCGAGGGCTTGTTCCGACATCAGGTGTTTATTTCTACTGCACACTTCTTTCCCTTTACATATTTAACTCGAGGGCCCTCGAGTTAAATATGTAAAGGGAAATAAGTGTGCATAAGAAATAAACACATGATGTGGGAACAAGCCCTCGAGTTAAATATGTAAAGGGAAAGAAGTGAGCATAAGAAATAAACACATGATGTCGGAACAAGCCCTCGAGATAAATATGTAAAGGGAAAGAAGTGTGCATAAGAAATAAACACATGATGTGGGAACAAGCCCTCGAGTTAAATATGTAAAGGGAAAGAAGTGTCCATAAGAAATATGTAAAGGGAAAGAAGTGTGCATAAGAAATAAACACCTGATGTCGGAACAAGCCCTCGAGTTAAATATGTAAAGGGAAAGAAGTGTGCATAAGAAATAAACACATGATGTGGGAACAAGCCCTCGAGTTAAATATGTAAAGGGAAAGAAGTGAGCATAAGAAATAAAAACATGATGTCGGAACAAGCCCTCGAGTTAAATATGTAAAGGGAAAGAAGTGTGCATAAGAAATAAACACATGATGTGGGAACAATCCCTCGAGTTAAATATGTAAAGGGAAGGAAGTGTCCATAAGAAATATGTAAAGGAAAAGAAGTGTGCATAAGAAATAAACACCTGATGTCGGAACAAGCCCTCGAGTTAAATATGTAAAGGGAAAGAAGTGTGCATAAGAAATAAACACATGATGTGGGAACAAGCCCTCGAGTTAAATATGTAAAGGGAAAGAAGTGAGCATAAGAAATAAACACATGATGTCGGAACAAGCCCTCGAGTTAAATATGTAAAGGGAAAGAAGTGTGCATAAGAAATAAACACATGATGTGGGAACAAGCCCTCGAGTTAAATATGTAAAGGGAAAGAAGTGTCCATAAGAAATATGTAAAGGGAAAGAAGTGTGCATAAGAAATAAACACCTGATGTCGGAACAAGCCCTCGAGTTAAATATGTAAAGGGAAAGAAGTGTGCATAAGAAATAAACACATGATGTGGGAACAAGCCCTCGAGTTAAATATGTAAAGGGAAAGAAGTGAGCATAAGAAATAAACACATGATGTCGGAACAAGCCCTCGAGTTAAATATGTAAAGGGAAAGAAGTGTGCATAAGAAATATGTAAAGGGAAAGAAGTGTGCATAAGAAATATGTAAAGGGAAAGAAGTGTGCATAAGAAATAAACACATGATGTGGGAACAAGCCCTCGAGTTAAATATGTAAAGGGAAAGAAGTGTGCATAAGAAATATGTAAAGGGAAAGAAGTGTGCATAAGAAATATGTAAAGGGAAAGAAGTGTGCATAAGAAATATGTAAAGGGAAAGAAGTGTGCATAAGAAATAAACACATGATGTGGGAACAAGCCCTCGAGTTAAATATGTAAAGGGAAAGAAGTGTGCATAAGAAATATGTAAAGGGAAAGAAGTGTGCATAAGAAATAAACACATGATGTGGGAACAAGCCCTCGAGTTAAATATGTAAAGGGAAAGAAGTGTGCATAAGAAATATGTAAAGGGAAAGAAGTGTGCATAAGAAATAAACACATGGTGTGGGAACAAGCCCTCGAGTTAAATATGTAAAGGGAAAGAAGTGAGCATAAGAATCAAACACATGATGTCGGAACAAGCCCTCGAGTTAAATATGTAAAGGGAAAGAAGTGTGCATAAGAAATAAACACATGATGTGGGAACAAGCCCTCGAGTTAAATATGTAAAGGGAAAGAAGTGTCCATAAGAAATATGTAAAGGGAAAGAAGTGTGCATAAGAAATAAACACCTGATGTCGGAACAAGCCCTCGAGTTAAATATGTAAAGGGAAAGAAGTGTGCATAAGAAATAAACACATGATGTGGGAACAAGCCCTCGAGTTAAATATGTAAAGGGAAAGAAGTGAGCATAAGAAATAAACACATGATGTCGGAACAAGCCCTCGAGTTAAATATGTAAAGGGAAAGAAGTGTGCATAAGAAATAAACACATGATGTGGGAACAATCCCTCGAGTTAAATATGTAAAGGGAAGGAAGTGTCCATAAGAAATATGTAAAGGAAAAGAAGTGTGCATAAGAAATAAACACCTGATGTCGGAACAAGCCCTCGAGTTAAATATGTAAAGGGAAGGAAGTGTCCATAAGAAATATGTAAAGGAAAAGAAGTGTGCATAAGAAATAAACACCTGATGTCGGAACAAGCCCTCGAGTTAAATATGTAAAGGGAAAGAAGTGTGCATAAGAAATAAACACATGATGTGGGAACAAGCCCTCGAGTTAAATATGTAAAGGGAAAGAAGTGAGCATAAGAAATAAACACATGATGTCGGAACAAGCCCTCGAGTTAAATATGTAAAGGGAAAGAAGTGTGCATAAGAAATAAACACATGATGTGGGAACAAGCCCTCGAGTTAAATATGTAAAGGGAAAGAAGTGTCCATAAGAAATATGTAAAGGGAAAGAAGTGTGCATAAGAAATAAACACCTGATGTCGGAACAAGCCCTCGAGTTAAATATGTAAAGGGAAAGAAGTGTGCATAAGAAATAAACACATGATGTGGGAACAAGCCCTCGAGTTAAATATGTAAAGGGAAAGAAGTGAGCATAAGAAATAAACACATGATGTCGGAACAAGCCCTCGAGTTAAATATGTAAAGGGAAAGAAGTGTGCATAAGAAATATGTAAAGGGAAAGAAGTGTGCATAAGAAATATGTAAAGGGAAAGAAGTGTGCATACGAAATAAACACATGATGTGGGAACAAGCCCTCGAGTTAAATATGCAAAGGGAAAGAAGTGTGCATAAGAAATAAACACATGATGTCGGAACAAGCCCTCGAGTTAAATATGTAAAGGGAAAGAAGTGAGCATAAGAAATAAACACATGATGTGGGAACAAGCCCTCGAGTTAAATATGTAAAGGGAAAGAAGTGTGCATAAGAAATATGTAAAGGGAAAGAAGTGTGCATAAGAAATATGTAAAGGGAAAGAAGTGTGCATAAGAAATATGTAAAGGGAAAGAAGTGTGCATAAGAAATAAACACATGATGTGGGAACAAGCCCTCGAGTTAAATATGTAAAGGGAAAGAAGTGTGCATAAGAAATATGTAAAGGGAAAGAAGTGTGCATAAGAAATAAACACATGATGTGGGAACAAGCCCTCGAGTTAAATATGTAAAGGGAAAGAAGTGTGCATAAGAAATATGTAAAGGGAAAGAAGTGTGCATAAGAAATAAACACATGATGTGGGAACAAGCCCTCGAGTTAAATATGTAAAGGGAAAGAAGTGTGCATAAGAAATATGTAAAGGGAAAGAAGTGTGCATAAGAAATATGTAAAGGGAAAGAAGTGTGCATAAGAAATATGTAAAGGGAAAGAAGTGTGCATAAGAAATAAACACATGATGTGGGAACAAGCCCTCGAGTTAAATATGTAAAGGGAAAGAAGTGTGCATAAGAAATATGTAAAGGGAAAGAAGTGTGCATAAGAAATATGTAAAGGGAAAGAAGTGTGCATAAGAAATATGTAAAGGGAAAGAAGTGTGCATAAGAAATAAACACATGATGTCGGAACAAGCCCTCCAGTTAAATATGTAAAGGGAAAGAAGTGTGCATAAGAAATATGTAAAGGGAAAGAAGTGTGCATAAGAAATATGTAAAAGGAAAGAAGTGTGCATAAGAAATATGTAAAGGGAAAGAAGTGTGCATAAGAAATAAACACATGATGTGGGAACAAGCCCTCGAGTTAAATATGTAAAGGGAAAGAAGTGTGCATAAGAAATATGTAAAGGGAAAGAAGTGTGCATAAGAAATATGTAAAGGGAAAGAAGTGTGCATAAGAAATATGTAAAGGGAAAGAAGTGTGCATAAGAAATATGTAAAGGGAAAGAAGTGTGCATAAGAAATATGTAAAGGGAAAGAAGTGTGCATAAGAAATAAACACATGATGTGGGAACAAGCCCTCGAGTTAAATATGTAAAGGGAAAGAAGTGTGCATAAGAAATATGTAAAGGGAAAGAAGTGTGCATAAGAAATATGTAAAGGGAAAGAAGTGTGCATAAGAAATATGTAAAGGGAAAGAAGTGTGCATAAGAAATATGTAAAGGGAAAGAAGTGTGCATAAGAAATATGTAAAGGGAAAGAAGTGTGCATAAGAAATATGTAAAGGGAAAGAAGTGTGCATAAGACATATGTAAAGGGAAAGAAGTGTGCATAAGAAATATGTAAAGGGAAATAAGTGTGCATAAGAAATATGTAAAGGGAAAGAAGTGTGCATAAGAAATATGTAAAGGGAAAGAAGTGTGCATAAGAAATATGTAAAGGGAAAGAAGTGTGCATAAGAAATATGTAAAGGGAAAGAAGTGTGCATAAGAAATATGTAAAGGGAAAGAAGTGTGCATAAGAAATATGTAAAGGGAAAGAAGTGTGCATAATAAATATGTAAAGGGAAAGAAGTGAGCATAAGAAATAAACACATGATGTCGGAACAAGCCCTCGAGTTAAATATGTAAAGGGAAAGAAGTGTGCATAAGAAATATGTAAAGGGAAAGAAGTGTGCATAAGAAATATGTAAAGAGAAAGAAGTGTGCATAAGAAATATGTAAAGGGAAAGAAGTGTGCATAAGAAATATGTAAAGGGAAAGAAGTGTGCATAAGAAATAAACACATGATGTCGGGACAAGCCCTCGAGTTAAATATGTAAAGGGAAAGAAGTGTGCATAAGAAATATGTAAAGGGAAAGAAGTGTGCATAAGAAATATGTAAAGGGAAAGAAGTGTGCATAAGAAATAAACACCTGATGTGGGAACAAGCCCTCGAGTGAAATATGTAAAGGGAAAGAAGTGTGCATAAGAAATAAACACATGATGTCGGAACAAGCCCTCCAGTTAAATATGTAAAGGGAAAGAAGTGTGCATAAGAAATATGTAAAGGGAAAGAAGTGTGCATAAGAAATATGTAAAGGGAAAGAAGTGTGCATAATAAATATGTAAAGGGAAAGAAGTGTGCATAAGAAATAAACACATGATGTGGGAACAAGCCCTCGAGTTAAATATGTAAAGGGAAAGAAGTGTGCATAAGAAATAATAAAGGGAAAGAAGTGTGCATAAGAAATATGTAAAGGGAAAGAAGTGTGCATAAGAAATAAACACATGATGTGGGAACAAGCCCTCGAGTTAAATATGTAAAGGGAAAGAAGTGTGCATAAGAAATATGTAAAGGGAAAGAAGTGTGCATAAGAAATAAACACATGATGTCGGAACAAGCCCTCCTGTTAAATATGTAAAGGGAAAGAAGTGTGCATAAGAAATATGTAAAGGGAAAGAAGTGTGCATAAGAAATATGTAAAGGGAAAGAAGTGTGCATAAGAAATATGTAAAGGGAAAGAAGTGTGCATAAGAAATATGTAAAGGGAAAGAAGTGTGCATAAGAAATATGTAAATGGAAAGAAGTTTGCATAAGAAATATGTAAAGGGAAAGAAGTGTGCATAATAAATAAACACATGATGTCGGGACAAGCCCTCGAGTTAAATATGTAAAGGGAAAGAAGTGTGCATAAGAAATAAACACATGATGTGGGAACAAGCCCTCCAGTTAAATATGTAAAGGGAAAGAAGTGTGCATAAGAAATATGTAAAGGGAAAGAAGTGTGCATAAGAAATAAACACATGATGTCGGAACAAGCCCTCCAGTTAAATATGTAAAGGGAAAGAAGTGTGCATAAGAAATATGTAAAGGGAAAGAAGTGTGCATAAGAAATAATAAAGGGAAAGAAGTGTGCATAATAAATATGTAAAGGGAAAGAAGTGTGCATAAGAAATATGTAAAGGGAAAGAAGTGTGCATAAGAAATATGTAAAGGGAAAGAAGTGTGCATAAGAAATATGTAAAGGGAAAGAAGTGTGCATAAG
Organism: Crossaster papposus; assembly: GCA_037893245.1. Taxonomy (NCBI): domain Eukaryota; kingdom Metazoa; phylum Echinodermata; class Asteroidea; order Velatida; family Solasteridae; genus Crossaster; species Crossaster papposus. Next base: position 1,923,331 of record JBAIAA010000176.1, read on the forward strand.
AAATATGTAAAGGGAAAGAAGTGTGCATAAGAAATAAACACATGATGTGGGAACAAGCCCTCGAGTTAAATATGTAAAGGGAAAGAAGTGTGCATAAGAAATATGTAAAGGGAAAGAAGTGTGCATGAGAAATATGTAAAGGGAAAGAAGTGTGCATAAGAAATATGTAAAGGGAAAGAAGTGTGCATAAGAAATATGTAAAGGGAAAGAAGTGTGCATAAGAAATATGTAAAGGGAAAGAAGTGTGCATAAGAAATATGTAAAGGGAAAGAAGTGTGCATAAGAAATATGTAAAGGGAAAGACGTGTGCATAAGAAATATGTAAAGGGAAAGAAGTGTGCATAAGAAATAATAAAGGGAAAGAAGTGTGCATAAGAAATATGTAAAGGGAAAGAAGTGTGCATAAGAAATAAACACCTGATGTCGGAACAAGCCCTCCAGTTAAATATGTAAAGGGAAAGAAGTGTGCATAAGAAATATGTAAAGGGAAAGAAGTGTGCATAAGAAATAAACACATGATGTCGGAACAAGCCCTCCAGTTAAATATGTAAAGGGAAAGAAGTGTGCATAAGAAATATGTAAAGGGAAAGAAGTGTGCATAAGAAATAAACACATGATGTCGGAACAAGCCCTCGAGTTAAATATGTAAAGGGAAAGAAGTGTCCATAAGAAATATGTAAAGGGAAAGAAGTGTGCATAAGAAATAAACACATGATGTCGGAACAAGCCCTCGAGTTAAATATGTAAAGGGAAAGAAGTGTGCATAAGAAATATGTAAAGGGAAAGAAGTGTGCATAAGAAATATGTAAAGGGAAAGAAGTGTGCATAAGAAATAAACACATGATGTGGGAACAAGCCCTCGAGATAAATATGTAAAGGGAAAGAAGTGTGCATAAGAAATATGTAAAGGGAAAGAAGTGTGCATAAGAAATATGTAAAGGGAAAGAAGTGTGCATAAGAAATATGTAAAGGGAAAGAAGTGTGCATACGAAATATGTAAAGGGAAAGAAGTGTGCATAAGAAATATGTAAAGGGAAAGAAGTGTGCATAAGAAATATGTAAAGGGAAAGAAGTGTGCATAAGAAATATGTAAAGGGAAAGAAGTGTGCATAAGAAATATGTAAAGGGAAAGAAGTGTGCATAAGAAATAAACACATGATGTCGGAACAAGCCCTCGAGTTAAATATGTAAAGGGAAAGAAGTGTGCATAAGAAATAAACACATGATGTCGGAACAAGCCCTCGAGTTAAATATGTAAAGGGAAAGAAGTGTGCATAAGAAATATGTAAAGGGAAAGAAGTGTGCATAAGAAATAAACACATGATGTGGGAACAAGCCCTCCAGTTAAATATGTAAAGGGAAAGAAGTGTGCATCAGAAATATGTAAAGTGAAAGAAGTGTGCATAAGAAATATGTAAAGGGAAAGAAGTGAGCATAAGAAATAAACACATGATGTCGGAACAAGCCCTCGAGTTAAATATGTAAAGGGAAAGAAGTGTGCATAAGAAATATGTAAAGGGAAAGAAGTGTGCATAAGAAATATGTAAAGGGAAAGAAGTGTGCATAAGAAATAATAAAGGGAAAGAAGTGTGCTTAAGAAATATGTAAAGGGAAAGAAGTGTGCATAAGAAATATGTAAAGGGAAAGAAGTGTGCATAAGAAATAATAAAGGGAAAGAAGTGTGCATAAGAAATATGTAAAGGGAAAGAAGTGTGCATAAGAAATAAACACATGATGTGGGAACAAGCCCTCCAGTTAAATATGTAAAGGGAAAGAAGTGTGCATAAGAAATATGTAAAGGGAAAGAAGTGTGCATAAGAAATATGTAAAGGGAAAGAAGTGTGCATAAGAAATAAACACATGATGTGGGAACAAGCCCTCGAGTTAAATATGTAAAGGGAAAGAAGTGTGCATAAGAAATATGTAAAGGGAAAGAAGTGTGCATAAGAAATATGTAAAGGGAAAGAAGTGTGCATAAGAAATATGTAAAGGGAAAGAAGTGTGCATAAGAAATATGTAAAGGGAAAGAAGTGTGCATAAGAAATAAACAAATGATGTCGGGACAAGCCCTCCAGTTAAATATGTAAAGGGAAAGAAGTGTTTATAAGAAATATGTAAAGGGAAAGAAGTGTGCATAAGAAATATGTAAAGGGAAAGAAGTGTGCATAAGAAATAAACACATGATGTCGGAACAAGCCCTCGAGTTAAATATGTAAAGGGAAAGAAGTGTCCATAAGAGATATGTAAAGGGAAAGAAGTGTGCATAAGAAATAAACACATGATGTCGGAACAAGCCCTCGAGTTAAATATGTAAAGGGAAAGAAGTGTGCATAAGAAATATGTAAAGGGAAAGAAGTGTGCATAAGAAATATGTAAAGGGAAAGAAGTGTGCATAAGAAATATGTAAAGGGAAAGAAGTGTGCATAAGAAATAATAAAGGGAAAGAAGTGTGCATAAGAAATATGTAAAGGGAAAGAAGTGTGCATAAGAAATAAACACATGATGTGGGAACAAGCCCTCGAGTTAAATATGTAAAGGGAAAGAAGTGTGCATAAGAAATATGTAAAGGGAAAGAAGTGTGCATAAGAAATAAACACATGATGTCGGAACAAGCCCTCCAGTTAAATATGTAAAGGGAAAGAAGTGTGCATAAGAAATATGTAAAGGGAAAGAAGTGTGCATAAGAAATAATAAAGGGAAAGAAGTGTGCATAAGAAATATGTAAAGGGAAAGAAGTGTGCATAAGAAATAAACACATGATGTGGGAACAAGCCCTCGAGTTAAATATGTAAAGGGAAAGAAGTGTGCATAAGAAATAAACACATGATGTCGGAACAAGCCCTCGAGTTAAATATGTAAAGGGAAAGAAGTGTGCATAAGAAATAATAAAGGGAAAGAAGTGTGTATAAGAAATATGTAAAGGGAAAGAAGTGTGCATAAGAAATAAACACATGATGTGGGAACAAGCCCTCGAGTTAAATATGTAAAGGGAAAGAAGTGTGCATAAGAAATATGTAAAGGGAAAGAAGTGTGCATAAGAAATAAACACATGATGTGGGAACAAGCCCTCGAGTTAAATATGTAAAGGGAAATAAGTGTGCATAAGAAATAAACACATGATGTCGGAACAAGCCCTCGAGTTAAATATGTAAAGGGAAAGAAGTGTGCATAAGAAATAATAAAGGGAAAGAAGTGTGCATAAGAAATATGTAAAGGGAAAGAAGTGTGCATAAGAAATAAACACATGATGTCGGAACAAGCCCTCGAGTTAAATATGTAAAGGGAAAGAAGTGTGCATAAGAAATAAACACATGATGTGGGAACAAGCCCTCGAGTTAAATATGTAAAGGGAAAGAAGTGTGCATAAGAAATAAACACATGATGTCGGAACAAGCCCTCCAGTTAAATATGTAAAGGGAAAGAAGTGAGCATAAGAAATAAACACATGATGTGGGAACAAGCCCTCGAGTTAAATATGTAAAGGGAAAGAAGTGTGCATAAGAAATAAACACATGATGTCGGAACAAGCCCTCGAGTTAAATATGTAAAGGGAAAGAAGTGTGCATAAGAAATATGTAAAGGGAAAGAAGTGTGCATAAGAAATATGTAAAGGGAAAGAAGTGTGCATAAGAAATATCTAAAGGGAAAGAAGTGTGCATAAGAAATATGTAAAGGGAAAGAAGTGTGCATAAGAAATATGTAAAGGGAAAGAAGTGTGCATAAGAAATATGTAAAGGGAAAGAAGTGTGCATAAGAAATAAACACATGATGTGGGAACAAGCCCTCGAGTTAAATATGTAAAGGGAAAGAAGTGTGCATAAGAAATATGTAAAGGGAAAGAAGTGTGCATAAGAAATAAACACATGATGTGGGAACAAGCCCTCGAGTTAAATATGTAAAGGGAAAGAAGTGTGCATAAGAAATATGTAAAGGGAAAGAAGTGTGCATAAGAAATAAACACATGATGTGGGAACAAGCCCTCGAGTTAAATATGTAAAGGGAAAGAAGTGTGCATAAGAAATAATAAAGGGAAAGAAGTGTGCATAAGAAATATGTAAAGGGAAAGAAGTGTGCATAAGAAATAAACACATGATGTGGGAACAAGCCCTCGAGTTAAATATGTAAAGGGAAAGAAGTGTGCATAAGAAATATGTAAAGGGAAAGAAGTGTGCATAAGAAATAAACACATGATGTCGGAACAAGCCCTCCAGTTAAATATGTAAAGGGAAAGAAGTGTGCATAAGAAATATGTAAAGGGAAAGAAGTGTGCATAAGAAATAATAAAGGGAAAGAAGTGTGCATAAGAAATATGTAAAGGGAAAGAAGTGTGCATAAGAAATAAACACATGATGTGGGAACAAGCCCTCGAGTTAAATATGTAAAGGGAAAGAAGTGTGCATAAGAAATAAACACATGATGTCGGAACAAGCCCTCGAGTTAAATATGTAAAGGGAAAGAAGTGTGTATAAGAAATATGTAAAGGGAAAGAAGTGTGCATAAGAAATAATAAAGGGAAAGAAGTGTGCATAAGAAATATGTAAAGGGAAAGAAGTGTGCATAAGAAATAAACACATGATGTGGGAACAAGCCCTCGAGTTAAATATGTAAAGGGAAAGAAGTGTGCATAAGAAATAAACACATGATGTCGGAACAAGCCCTCGAGTTAAATATGTAAAGGGAAAGAAGTGTGTATAAGAAATATGTAAAGGGAAAGAAGTGTGCATAAGAAATATGTAAAGGGAAAGAAGTGTGCATAAGAAATATCTAAAGGGAAAGAAGTGTGCATAAGAAATATGTAAAGGGAAAGAAGTGTGCATAAGAAATATGTAAAGGGAAAGAAGTGTGCATAAGAAATATGTAAAGGGAAAGAAGTGTGCATAAGAATTAAACACATGATGTGGGAACAAGCCCTCGAGTTAAATATGTAAAGGGAAAGAAGTGTGCATAAGAAATATGTAAAGGGAAAGAAGTGTGCATAAGAAATAAACACATGATGTGGGAACAAGCCCTCGAGTTAAATATGTAAAGGGAAAGAAGTGTGCATAAGAAATATGTAAAGGGAAAGAAGTGTGCATAAGAAATAAACACATGATGTGGGAACAAGCCCTCGAGTTAAATATGTAAAGGGAAAGAAGTGTGCATAAGAAATAATGAAGGGAAAGAAGTGTGCATAAGAAATATGTAAAGGGAAAGAAGTGTGCATAAGAAATAAACACATGATGTGGGAACAAGCCCTCGAGTTAAATATGTAAAGGGAAAGAAGTGTGCATAAGAAATATGTAAAGGGAAAGAAGTGTGCATAAGAAATAAACACATGATGTCGGAACAAGCCCTCCAGTTAAATATGTAAAGGGAAAGAAGTGTGCATAAGAAATATGTAAAGGGAAAGAAGTGTGCATAAGAAATAATAAAGGGAAAGAAGTGTGCATAAGAAATATGTAAAGGGAAAGAAGTGTGCATAAGAAATAAACACATGATGTGGGAACAAGCCCTCGAGTTAAATATGTAAAGGGAAAGAAGTGTGCATAAGAAATAAACACATGATGTCGGAACAAGCCCTCGAGTTAAATATGTAAAGGGAAAGAAGTGTGTATAAGAAATATGTAAAGGGAAAGAAGTGTGCATAAGAAATAAACACATGATGTGGGAACAAGCCCTCGAGTTAAATATGTAAAGGGAAAGAAGTGTGCATAAGAAATAAACACATGATGTCGGAACAAGCCCTCGAGTTAAATATGTAAAGGGAAAGAAGTGTGTATAAGAAATATGTAAAGGGAAAGAAGTGTGCATAAGAAATAAACACATGATGTGGGAACAAGCCCTCGAGTTAAATATGTAAAGGGAAAGAAGTGTGCATAAGAAATATGTAAAGGGAAAGAAGTGTGCATAAGAAATAAACACATGATGTGGGAACAAGCCCTCGAGTTAAATATGTAAAGGGAAATAAGTGTGCATAAGAAATAAACACATGATGTCGGAACAAGCCCTCGAGTTAAATATGTAAAGGGAAAGAAGTGTGCATAAGAAATAATAAAGGGAAAGAAGTGTGCATAAGAAATATGTAAAGGGAAAGAAGTGTGCATAAGAAATATGTAAAGGGAAAGAAGTGTGCATAAGAAATAAACACATGATGTGGGAACAAGCCCTCGAGTTAAATATGTAAAGGGAAAGAAGTGTGCATAAGAAATAAACACATGATGTCGGAACAAGCCCTCGAGTTAAATATGTAAAGGGAAAGAAGTGTGTATAAGAAATATGTAAAGGGAAAGAAGTGTGCATAAGAAATAATAAAGGGAAAGAAGTGTGCATAAGAAATATGTAAAGGGAAAGAAGTGTGCATAAGAAATAAACACATGATGTGGGAACAAGCCCTCGAGTTAAATATGTAAAGGGAAAGAAGTGTGCATAAGAAATAAACACATGATGTCGGAACAAGCCCTCGAGTTAAATATGTAAAGGGAAAGAAGTGTGTATAAGAAATATGTAAAGGGAAAGAAGTGTGCATAAGAAATAAACACATGATGTGGGAACAAGCCCTCGAGTTAAATATGTAAAGGGAAAGAAGTGTGCATAAGAAATAAACACATGATGTCGGAACAAGCCCTCGAGTTAAATATGTAAAGGGAAAGAAGTGTGCATAAGAAATATGTAAAGGGAAAGAAGTGTGCATAAGAAATATGTAAAGGGAAAGAAGTGTGCATAAGAAATATCTAAAGGGAAAGAAGTGTGCATAAGAAATATGTAAAGGGAAAGAAGTGTGCATAAGAAATATGTAAAGGGAAAGAAGTGTGCATAAGAAATATGTAAAGGGAAAGAAGTGTGCATAAGAAATAAACACATGATGTGGGAACAAGCCCTCGAGTTAAATATGTAAAGGGAAAGAAGTGTGCATAAGAAATATGTAAAGGGAAAGAAGTGTGCATAAGAAATAAACACATGATGTGGGAACAAGCCCTCGAGTTAAATATGTAAAGGGAAAGAAGTGTGCATAAGAAATATGTAAAGGGAAAGAAGTGTGCATAAGAAATAAACACATGATGTGGGAACAAGCCCTCGAGTTAAATATGTAAAGGGAAAGAAGTGTGCATAAGAAATAATAAAGGGAAAGAAGTGTGCATAAGAAATATGTAAAGGGAAAGAAGTGTGCATAAGAAATAAACACATGATGTGGGAACAAGCCCTCGAGTTAAATATGTAAAGGGAAAGAAGTGTGCATAAGAAATATGTAAAGGGAAAGAAGTGTGCATAAGAAATAAACACATGATGTCGGAACAAGCCCTCCAGTTAAATATGTAAAGGGAAAGAAGTGTGCATAAGAAATATGTAAAGGGAAAGAAGTGTGCATAAGAAATAATAAAGGGAAAGAAGTGTGCATAAGAAATATGTAAAGGGAAAGAAGTGTGCATAAGAAATAAACACATGATGTGGGAACAAGCCCTCGAGTTAAATATGTAAAGGGAAAGAAGTGTGCATAAGAAATAAACACATGATGTCGGAACAAGCCCTCGAGTTAAATATGTAAAGGGAAAGAAGTGTGTATAAGAAATATGTAAAGGGAAAGAAGTGTGCATAAGAAATAAACACATGATGTGGGAACAAGCCCTCGAGTTAAATATGTAAAGGGAAAGAAGTGTGCATAAGAAATAAACACATGATGTCGGAACAAGCCCTCGAGTTAAATATGTAAAGGGAAAGAAGTGTGTATAAGAAATATGTAAAGGGAAAGAAGTGTGCATAAGAAATAAACACATGATGTGGGAACAAGCCCTCGAGTTAAATATGTAAAGGGAAAGAAGTGTGCATAAGAAATATGTAAAGGGAAAGAAGTGTGCATAAGAAATAAACACATGATGTGGGAACAAGCCCTCGAGTTAAATATGTAAAGGGAAATAAGTGTGCATAAGAAATAAACACATGATGTCGGAACAAGCCCTCGAGTTAAATATGTAAAGGGAAAGAAGTGTGCATAAGAAATAATAAAGGGAAAGAAGTGTGCATAAGAAATATGTAAAGGGAAAGAAGTGTGCATAAGAAATATGTAAAGGGAAAGAAGTGTGCATAAGAAATAAACACATGATGTGGGAACAAGCCCTCGAGTTAAATATGTAAAGGGAAAGAAGTGTGCATAAGAAATAAACACATGATGTCGGAACAAGCCCTCCAGTTAAATATGTAAAGGGAAAGAAGTGAGCATAAGAAATAAACACATGATGTGGGAACAAGCCCTCGAGTTAAATATGTAAAGGGAAAGAAGTGTGCATAAGAAATAAACACATGATGTCGGAACAAGCCCTCGATTTAAATATGTAAAGGGAAAGAAGTGTGCATAAGAAATATGTAAAGGGAAAGAAGTGTGCATAAGAAATATGTAAAGGGAAAGAAGTGTGCATAAGAAATATCTAAAGGGAAAGAAGTGTGCATAAGAAATATGTAAAGGGAAAGAAGTGTGCATAAGAAATATGTAAAGGGAAAGAAGTGTGCATAAGAAATATGTAAAGGGAAAGAAGTGTGCATAAGAAATAAACACATGATGTGGGAACAAGCCCTCGAGTTAAATATGTAAAGGGAAAGAAGTGTGCATAAGAAATATGTAAAGGGAAAGAAGTGTGCATAAGAAATAAACACATGATGTGGGAACAAGCCCTCGAGTTAAATATGTAAAGGGAAAGAAGTGTGCATAAGAAATATGTAAAGGGAAAGAAGTGTGCATAAGAAATAAACACATGATGTGGGAACAAGCCCTCGAGTTAAATATGTAAAGGGAAAGAAGTGTGCATAAGAAATAATAAAGGGAAAGAAGTGTGCATAAGAAATATGTAAAGGGAAAGAAGTGTGCATAAGAAATAAACACATGATGTGGGAACAAGCCCTCGAGTTAAATATGTAAAGGGAAAGAAGTGTGCATAAGAAATATGTAAAGGGAAAGAAGTGTGCATAAGAAATAAACACATGATGTCGGAACAAGCCCTCCAGTTAAATATGTAAAGGGAAAGAAGTGTGCATAACAAATATGTAAAGGGAAAGAAGTGTGCATAAGAAATAATAAAGGGAAAGAAGTGTGCATAAGAAATATGTAAAGGGAAAGAAGTGTGCATAAGAAATAAACACATGATGTGGGAACAAGCCCTCGAGTTAAATATGTAAAGGGAAAGAAGTGTGCATAAGAAATAAACACATGATGTCGGAACAAGCCCTCGAGTTAAATATGTAAAGGGAAAGAAGTGTGTATAAGAAATATGTAAAGGGAAAGAAGTGTGCATAATAAATAAACACATGATGTGGGAACAAGCCCTCGAGTTAAATATGTAAAGGGAAAGAAGTGTGCATAAGAAATATGTAAAGGGAAAGAAGTGTGCATAAGAAATAAACACATGATGTGGGAACAAGCCCTCGAGTTAAATATGTAAAGGGAAATAAGTGTGCATAAGAAATAAACACATGATGTCGGAACAAGCCCTCGAGTTAAATATGTAAAGGGAAAGAAGTGTGCATAAGAAATAATAAAGGGAAAGAAGTGTGCATAAGAAATATGTAAAGGCAAAGAAGTGTGCATAAGAAATATGTAAAGGGAAAGAAGTGTGCATAAGAAATAAACACATGATGTGGGAACAAGCCCTCGAGTTAAATATGTAAAGGGAAAGAAGTGTGCATAAGAAATATGTAAAGGGAAAGAACTGTGCATAAGAAAAAAACACATGATGTGGGAACAAGCCCTCGAGTTAAATATGTAAAGGGAAAGAAGTGTGCATAAGAAATAATAAAGGGAAAGAAGTGTGCATAAGAAATATGTAAAGGGAAAGAAGTGTGCATAAGAAATAAACACATGATGTGGGAACAAGCCCTCGAGTTAAATATGTAAAGGGAAAGAAGTGTGCATAAGAAATATGTAAAGGGAAAGAAGTGTGCATAAGAAATATGTAAAGGGAAAGAAGTGTGCATAAGAAATATGTAAAGGGAAAGAAGTGTGCATAAGAAATATGTAAAGGGAAAGAAGTGTGCATAAGAAATATGTAAAGGGAAAGAAGTGTGCATAAGAAATATGTAAAGGGAAAGAAGTGTGCATAAGAAATAATAAAGGGAAAGAAGTGTGCATAAGAAATATGTAAAGGGAAAGAAGTGTGCATAATAAATATGTAAAGGGAAAGAAGTGTGCATAAGAAATATGTAAAGGGAAAGAAGTGTGCATAAGAAATAAACACATGATGTGGGAACAAGCCCTCGAGTTAAATATGTAAAGGGAAAGAAGTGTGCATAAGAAATATGTAAAGGGAACGAAGTGTGCATAAGAAATATGTAAAGGGAAAGAAGTGTGCATAAGAAATATGTAAAGGGAAAGAAGTGTGCATAAGAAATAAACACATGATGTCGGAACAAGCCCTCGATTTAAATATGTAAAGGGAAAGAAGTGTGCATAAGAAATATGTAAAGGGAAAGAAGTGTGCATAAGAAATATGTAAAGGGAAAGAAGTGTGCATAAGAAATATCTAAAGGGAAAGAAGTGTGCATACGAAATATGTAAAGGGAAAGAAGTGTGCATAAGAAATATGTAAAGGGAAAGAAGTGTGCATAAGAAATATGTAAAGGGAAAGAAGTGTGCATAAGAAATAAACACATGATGTGGGAACAAGCCCTCGAGTTAAATATGTAAAGGGAAAGAAGTGTGCATAAGAAATATGTAAAGGGAAAGAAGTGTGCATAAGAAATAAACACATGATGTGGGAACAAGCCCTCGAGTTAAATATGTAAAGGGAAAGAAGTGTGCATAAGAAATATGTAAAGGGAAAGAAGTGTGCATAAGAAATAAACACATGATGTGGGAACAAGCCCTCGAGTTAAATATGTAAAGGGAAAGAAGTGTGCATAAGAAATAATAAAGGGAAAGAAGTGTGCATAAGACATATGTAAAGGGAAAGAAGTGTGCATAAGAAATAAACACATGATGTGGGAACAAGCCCTCGAGTTAAATATGTAAAGGGAAAGAAGTGTGCATAAGAAATATGTAAAGGGAAAGAAGTGTGCATAAGAAATAAACACATGATGTCGGAACAAGCCCTCCAGTTAAATATGTAAAGGGAAAGAAGTGTGCATAAGAAATATGTAAAGGGAAAGAAGTGTGCATAAGAAATAATAAAGGGAAAGAAGTGTGCATAAGAAATATGTAAAGGGAAAGAAGTGTGCATAAGAAATAAACACATGATGTGGGAACAAGCCCTCGAGTTAAATATGTAAAGGGAAAGAAGTGTGCATAAGAAATAAACACATGATGTCGGAACAAGCCCTCGAGTTAAATATGTAAAGGGAAAGAAGTGTGTATAAGAAATATGTAAAGGGAAAGAAGTGTGCATAATAAATAAACACATGATGTGGGAACAAGCCCTCGAGTTAAATATGTAAAGGGAAAGAAGTGTGCATAAGAAATATGTAAAGGGAAAGAAGTGTGCATAAGAAATAAACACATGATGTGGGAACAAGCCCTCGAGTTAAATATGTAAAGGGAAATAAGTGTGCATAAGAAATAAACACATGATGTCGGAACAAGCCCTCGAGTTAAATATGTAAAGGGAAAGAAGTGTGCATAAGAAATAATAAAGGGAAAGAAGTGTGCATAAGAAATATGTAAAGGCAAAGAAGTGTGCATAAGAAATATGTAAAGGGAAAGAAGTGTGCATAAGAAATAAACACATGATGTGGGAACAAGCCCTCGAGTTAAATATGTAAAGGGAAAGAAGTGTGCATAAGAAATATGTAAAGGGAAAGAACTGTGCATAAGAAAAAAACACATGATGTGGGAACAAGCCCTCGAGTTAAATATGTAAAGGGAAAGAAGTGTGCATAAGAAATAATAAAGGGAAAGAAGTGTGCATAAGAAATATGTAAAGGGAAAGTAGTGTGCATAAGAAATAAACACATGATGTGGGAACAAGCCCTCGAGTTAAATATGTAAAGGGAAAGAAGTGTGCATAAGAAATATGTAAAGGGAAAGAAGTGTGCATAAGAAATAAACACATGATGTGGGAACAAGCCCTCGAGTTAAATATGTAAAGGGAAAGAAGTGTGCATAAGAAATATGTAAAGGGAAAGAAGTGTGCATAAGAAATATGTAAAGGGAAAGAAGTGTGCATAAGAAATATGTAAAGGGAAAGAAGTGTGCATAAGAAATATGTAAAGGGAAAGAAGTGTGCATAAGAAATATGTAAAGGGAAAGAAGTGTGCATAAGAAATATGTAAAGGGAAAGAAGTGTGCATAAGAAATAAACACATGATGTCGGAACAAGCCCTCGATTTAAATATGTAAAGGGAAAGAAGTGTGCATAAGAAATATGTAAAGGGAAAGAAGTGTGCATAAGAAATATGTAAAGGGAAAGAAGTGTGCATAAGAAATATCTAAAGGGAAAGAAGTGTGCATAAGAAATATGTAAAGGGAAAGAAGTGTGCATAAGAAATATGTAAAGGGAAAGAAGTGTGCATAAGAAATATGTAAAGGGAAAGAAGTGTGCATAAGAAATAAACACATGATGTGGGAACAAGCCCTCGAGTTAAATATGTAAAGGGAAAGAAGTGTGCATAAGAAATATGTAAAGGGAAAGAAGTGTGCATAAGAAATAAACACATGATGTGGGAACAAGCCCTCGAGTTAAATATGTAAAGGGAAAGAAGTGTGCATAAGAAATATGTAAAGGGAAAGAAGTGTGCATAAGAAATAAACACATGATGTGGGAACAAGCCCTCGAGTTAAATATGTAAAGGGAAAGAAGTGTGCATAAGAAATAATAAAGGGAAAGAAGTGTGCATAAGAAATATGTAAAGGGAAAGAAGTGTGCATAAGAAATAAACACATGATGTGGGAACAAGCCCTCGAGTTAAATATGTAAAGGGAAAGAAGTGTGCATAAGAAATATGTAAAGGGAAAGAAGTGTGCATAAGAAATAAACACATGATGTCGGAACAAGCCCTCCAGTTAAATATGTAAAGGGAAAGAAGTGTGCATAAGAAATATGTAAAGGGAAAGAAGTGTGCATAAGAAATAATAAAGGGAAAGAAGTGTGCATAAGAAATATGTAAAGGGAAAGAAGTGTGCATAAGAAATAAACACATGATGTGGGAACAAGCCCTCGAGTTAAATATGTAAAGGGAAAGAAGTGTGCATAAGAAATAAACACATGATGTCGGAACAAGCCCTCGAGTTAAATATGTAAAGGGAAAGAAGTGTGTATAAGAAATATGTAAAGGGAAAGAAGTGTGCATAATAAATAAACACATGATGTGGGAACAAGCCCTCGAGTTAAATATGTAAAGGGAAAGAAGTGTGCATAAGAAATATGTAAAGGGAAAGAAGTGTGCATAAGAAATAAACACATGATGTGGGAACAAGCCCTCGAGTTAAATATGTAAAGGGAAATAAGTGTGCATAAGAAATAAACACATGATGTCGGAACAAGCCCTCGAGTTAAATATGTAAAGGGAAAGAAGTGTGCATAAGAAATAATAAAGGGAAAGAAGTGTGCATAAGAAATATGTAAAGGCAAAGAAGTGTGCATAAGAAATATGTAAAGGGAAAGAAGTGTGCATAAGAAATAAACACATGATGTGGGAACAAGCCCTCGAGTTAAATATGTAAAGGGAAAGAAGTGTGCATAAGAAATATGTAAAGGGAAAGAACTGTGCATAAGAAAAAAACACATGATGTGGGAACAAGCCCTCGAGTTAAATATGTAAAGGGAAAGAAGTGTGCATAAGAAATAATAAAGGGAAAGAAGTGTGCATAAGAAATATGTAAAGGGAAAGAAGTGTGCATAAGAAATAAACACATGATGTGGGAACAAGCCCTCGAGTTCAATATGTAAAGGGAAAGAAGTGTGCATAAGAAATATGTAAAGGGAAAGAAGTGTGCATAAGAAATAAACACATGATGTGGGAACAAGCCCTCGAGTTAAATATGTAAAGGGAAAGAAGTGTGCATAAGAAATATGTAAAGGGAAAGAAGTGTGCATAAGAAATATGTAAAGGGAAAGAAGTGTGCATAAGAAATATGTAAAGGGAAAGAAGTGTGCATAAGAAATATGTAAAGGGAAAGAAGTGTGCATAAGAAATATGTAAAGGGAAAGAAGTGTGCATAAGAAATATGTAAAGGGAAAGAAGTGTGCATAAGAAATAATAAAGGGAAATAAGTGTGCATAAGAAATATGTAAAGGGAAAGAAGTGTGCATAATAAATATGTAAAGGGAAAGAAGTGTGCATAAGAAATATGTAAAGGGAAAGAAGTGTGCATAAGAAATAAACACATGATGTGGGAACAAGCCCTCGAGTTAAATATGTAAAGGGAAAGAAGTGTGCATAAGAAATAAACACATGATGTGGGAACAAGCCCTCGAGTTAAATATGTAAAGGGAAAGAAGTGTGCATAAGAAATACACACATGATGTGGGAACAAGCCCTCGAGTTAAATATGTAAAGGGAAAAAAGTGTGCATAAGAAATAAACACATGATGTCGGAACAAGCCCTCGAGTTAAATATGTAAAGGGAAAGAAGTGTGCATAAGAAATATGTAAAGGGAAAGAAGTGTGCATAAGAAATATGTAAAGGGAAAGAAGTGTGCATAAGAAATATGTAAAGGGAAAGAAGTGTGCATAAGTAATAAACACATGATGTGGGAACAAGCCCTAGAGTTAAATATGTAAAGGGAAAGAAGTGTGCATAAGAAATAAACACATGATGTCGGAACAAGCCCTCGAGTTAAATATGTAAAGGGAAAGAAGTGTGCATCACAAATAAACACCTGATGTCGGAACAAGCCCTCGAGTTAAATATGTAAAGGGAAAGAAGTGTGCATAACAAATAAACACCTGATGTCGGAACAAGCCCTCGAGTTAAATATGTAAAGGGAAAGAAGTGTGCATAAGAAATAAACACATGATTTAGGAACAAGCCCTCGAGTTAAATATGTAAAGGGAAAGAAGTGTGCATAAGAAATATGTAAAGGGAAAGAAGTGTGCATAAGAAATAAACACATGATGTCGGAACAAGCCCTCCAGTTAAATATGTAAAGGGAAAGAAGTGTGCATAAGAAATATGTAAAGGGAAAGAAGTGTGCATAAGAAATAATAAAGGGAAAGAAGTGTGCATAATAAATATGTAAAGGGAAAGAAGTGTGCATAAGAAATATGTAAAGGGAAAGAAGTGTGCATAAGAAATATGTAAAGGGAAAGAAGTGTGCATAAGAAATATGTAAAGGGAAAGAAGTGTGCATAAGAAATATGTAAAGGGAAAGAAGTGTGCATAAGAAATAAACACATGATGTGGGAACAAGCCCTCGAGTTAAATATGTAAAGGGAAAGAAGTGTGCATAAGAAATATGTAAAGGGGAAGAAGTGTGCATAAGAAATATGTAAAGGGAAAGAAGTGTGCATAAGAAATAAACACATGATGTGGGAACAAGCCCTCGAGTTAAATATGTAAAGGGAAAGAAGTGTGCATAAGAAATATGTAAAGGGAAAGAAGTGTGCCTAAGAAATATGTAAAGGGAAAGAAGTGTGCATAAGAAATATGTAAAGGGAAAGAAGTGTGCATAAGAAATATGTAAAGGGAAAGAAGTGTGCATAAGAAATAAACACATGATGTGGGAACAAGCCCTCGAGTTAAATATGTAAAGGGAAAGAAGTGTGCATAAGAAATATGTAAAGGGAAAGAAGTGTGCATAAGAAATAATAAAGGGAAAGAAGTGTGCATAAGAAATATGTAAAGGGAAAGAAGTGTGCATAAGAAATAAACACCTGATGTCGGAACAAGCCCTCGAGTTAAATATGTAAAGGGAAATAAGTGTGCATAAGAAATAAACACATGATGTCGGAACAAGCCCTCGAGTTAAATATGTAAAGGGAAAGAAGTGTGTATAAGAAATATGTAAAGGGAAAGAAGTGTGCATAAGAAATAAACACATGATGTGGGAACAAGCCCTCGAGTTAAATATGTAAAGGGAAAGAAGTGTGCATAAGAAATAAACACATGATGTCGGAACAAGCCCTCGAGTTAAATATGTAAAGGGAAAGAAGTGTGTATAAGAAATATGTAAAGGGAAAGAAGTGTGCATAAGAAATAAACACATGATGTGGGAACAAGCCCTCGAGTGAAATATGTAAAGGGAAAGAAGTGTGCATAAGAAATATGTAAAGGGAAAGAAGTGTGCATAAGAAATAAACACATGATGTGGGAACAAGCCCTCGAGTTAAATATGTAAAGGGAAATAAGTGTGCATAAGAAATAAACACATGATGTCGGAACAAGCCCTCGAGTTAAATATGTAAAGGGAAAGAAGTGTGCATAAGAAATAATAAAGGGAAAGAAGTGTGCATAAGAAATATGTAAAGGGAAAGAAGTGTGCATAAGAAATATGTAAAGGGAAAGAAGTGTGCATAAGAAATAAACACATGATGTGGGAACAAGCCCTCGAGTTAAATATGTAAAGGGAAAGAAGTGTGCATAAGAAATAAACACATGATGTCGGAACAAGCCCTCCAGTTAAATATGTAAAGGGAAAGAAGTGAGCATAAGAAATAAACACATGATGTGGGAACAAGCCCTCGAGTTAAATATGTAAAGGGAAAGAAGTGTGCATAAGAAATAAACACATGATGTCGGAACAAGCCCTCGATTTAAATATGTAAAGGGAAAGAAGTGTGCATAAGAAATATGTAAAGGGAAAGAAGTGTGCATAAGAAATATGTAAAGGGAAAGAAGTGTGCATAAGAAATATCTAAAGGGAAAGAAGTGTGCATAAGAAATATGTAAAGGGAAAGAAGTGTGCATAATAAATATGTAAAGGGAAAGAAGTGTGCATAAGAAATATGTAAAGGGAAAGAAGTGTGCATAAGAAATAAACACATGATGTGGGAACAAGCCCTCGAGTTAAATATGTAAAGGGAAAGAAGTGTGCATAAGAAATATGTAAAGGGAAAGAAGTGTGCATAAGAAATAAACACATGATGTGGGAACAAGCCCTCGAGTTAAATATGTAAAGGGAAAGAAGTGTGCATAAGAAATATGTAAAGGGAAAGAAGTGTGCATAAGAAATAAACACATGATGTGGGAACAAGCCCTCGAGTTAAATATGTAAAGGGAAAGAAGTGTGCATAAAAAATAATAAAGGGAAAGAAGTGTGCATAAGAAATATGTAAAGGGAAAGAAGTGTGCATAAGAAATAAACACATGATGTGGGAACAAGCCCTCGAGTTAAATATGTAAAGGGAAAGAAGTGTGCATAAGAAATATGTAAAGGGAAAGAAGTGTGCATAAGAAATAAACACATGATGTCGGAACAAGCCCTCCAGTTAAATATGTAAAGGGAAAGAAGTGTGCATAAGAAATATGTAAAGGGAAAGAAGTGTGCATAAGAAATAATAAAGGGAAAGAAGTGTGCATAAGAAATATGTAAAGGGAAAGAAGTGTGCATAAGAAATAAACACATGATGTGGGAACAAGCCCTCGAGTTAAATATGTAAAGGGAAAGAAGTGTGCATAAGAAATAAACACATGATGTCGGAACAAGCCCTCGAGTTAAATATGTAAAGGGAAAGAAGTGTGTATAAGAAATATGTAAAGGGAAAGAAGTGTGCATAATAAATAAACACATGATGTGGGAACAAGCCCTCGAGTTAAATATGTAAAGGGAAAGAAGTGTGCATAAGAAATATGTAAAGGGAAAGAAGTGTGCATAAGAAATAAACACATGATGTGGGAACAAGCCCTCGAGTTAAATATGTAAAGGGAAATAAGTGTGCATAAGAAATAAACACATGATGTCGGAACAAGCCCTCGAGTTAAATATGTAAAGGGAAAGAAGTGTGCATAAGAAATAATAAAGGGAAAGAAGTGTGCATAAGAAATATGTAAAGGCAAAGAAGTGTGCATAAGAAATATGTAAAGGGAAAGAAGTGTGCATAAGAAATAAACACATGATGTGGGAACAAGCCCTCGAGTTAAATATGTAAAGGGAAAGAAGTGTGCATAAGAAATATGTAAAGGGAAAGAAGTGTGCATAAGAAATAAACACATGATGTCGGAACAAGCCCTCCAGTTAAATATGTAAAGGGAAAGAAGTGTGCATAAGAAATATGTAAAGGGAAAGAAGTGTGCATAAGAAATAATAAAGGGAAAGAAGTGTGCATAAGAAATATGTAAAGGGAAAGAAGTGTGCATAAGAAATAAACACATGATGTGGGAACAAGCCCTCGAGTTAAATATGTAAAGGGAAAGAAGTGTGCATAAGAAATAAACACATGATGTCGGAACAAGCCCTCGAGTTAAATATGTAAAGGGAAAGAAGTGTGTATAAGAAATATGTAAAGGGAAAGAAGTGTGCATAAGAAATAAACACATGATGTGGGAACAAGCCCTCGAGTTAAATATGTAAAGGGAAAGAAGTGTGCATAAGAAATATGTAAAGGGAAAGAAGTGTGCATAAGAAATAAACACATGATGTGGGAACAAGCCCTCGAGTTAAATATGTAAAGGGAAATAAGTGTGCATAAGAAATAAACACATGATGTCGGAACAAGCCCTCGAGTTAAATATGTAAAGGGAAAGAAGTGTGCATAAGAAATAATAAAGGGAAAGAAGTGTGCATAAGAAATATGTAAAGGGAAAGAAGTGTGCATAAGAAATATGTAAAGGGAAAGAAGTGTGCATAAGAAATAAACACATGATGTCGGAACAAGCCCTCCAGTTAAATATGTAAAGGGAAAGAAGTGAGCATAAGAAATAAACACATGATGTGGGAACAAGCCCTCGAGTTAAATATGTAAAGGGAAAGAAGTGTGCATAAGAAATAAACACATGATGTCGGAACAAGCCCTCGATTTAAATATGTAAAGGGAAAGAAGTGTGCATAAGAAATATGTAAAGGGAAAGAAGTGTGCATAAGAAATATGTAAAGGGAAAGAAGTGTGCATAAGAAATATCTAAAGGGAAAGAAGTGTGCATAAGAAATATGTAAAGGGAAAGAAGTGTGCATAAGAAATATGTAAAGGGAAAGAAGTGTGCATAAGAAATATGTAAAGGGAAAGAAGTGTGCATAAGAAATAAACACATGATGTGGGAACAAGCCCTCGAGTTAAATATGTAAAGGGAAAGAAGTGTGCATAAGAAATATGTAAAGGGAAAGAAGTGTGCATAAGAAATAAACACATGATGTGGGAACAAGCCCTCGAGTTAAATATGTAAAGGGAAAGAAGTGTGCATAAGAAATATGTAAAGGGAAAGAAGTGTGCATAAGAAATAAACACATGATGTGGGAACAAGCCCTCGAGTTAAATATGTAAAGGGAAAGAAGTGTGCATAAAAAATAATAAAGGGAAAGAAGTGTGCATAAGAAATATGTAAAGGGAAAGAAGTGTGCATAAGAAATAAACACATGATGTGGGAACAAGCCCTCGAGTTAAATATGTAAAGGGAAAGAAGTGTGCATAAGAAATATGTAAAGGGAAAGAAGTGTGCATAAGAAATAAACACATGATGTCGGAACAAGCCCTCCAGTTAAATATGTAAAGGGAAAGAAGTGTGCATAAGAAATATGTAAAGGGAAAGAAGTGTGCATAAGAAATAATAAAGGGAAAGAAGTGTGCATAAGAAATATGTAAAGGGAAAGAAGTGTGCATAAGAAATAAACACATGATGTGGGAACAAGCCCTCGAGTTAAATATGTAAAGGGAAAGAAGTGTGCATAAGAAATAAACACATGATGTCGGAACAAGCCCTCGAGTTAAATATGTAAAGGGAAAGAAGTGTGTATAAGAAATATGTAAAGGGAAAGAAGTGTGCATAATAAATAAACACATGATGTGGGAACAAGCCCTCGAGTTAAATATGTAAAGGGAAATAAGTGTGCATAAGAAATAAACACATGATGTCGGAACAAGCCCTCGAGTTAAATATGTAAAGGGAAAGAAGTGTGCATAAGAAATAATAAAGGGAAAGAAGTGTGCATAAGAAATATGTAAAGGCAAAGAAGTGTGCATAAGAAATATGTAAAGGGAAAGAAGTGTGCATAAGAAATAAACACATGATGTGGGAACAAGCCCTCGAGTTAAATATGTAAAGGGAAAGAAGTGTGCATAAGAAATATGTAAAGGGAAAGAAGTGTGCATAAGAAATAAACACATGATGTCGGAACAAGCCCTCCAGTTAAATATGTAAAGGGAAAGAAGTGTGCATAAGAAATATGTAAAGGGAAAGAAGTGTGCATAAGAAATAATAAAGGGAAAGAAGTGTGCATAAGAAATATGTAAAGGGAAAGAAGTGTGCATAAGAAATAAACACATGATGTGGGAACAAGCCCTCGAGTTAAATATGTAAAGGGAAAGAAGTGTGCATAAGAAATAAACACATGATGTCGGAACAAGCCCTCGAGTTAAATATGTAAAGGGAAAGAAGTGTGTATAAGAAATATGTAAAGGGAAAGAAGTGTGCATAATAAATAAACACATGATGTGGGAACAAGCCCTCGAGTTAAATATGTAAAGGGAAAGAAGTGTGCATAAGAAATATGTAAAGGGAAAGAAGTGTGCATAAGAAATAAACACATGATGTGGGAACAAGCCCTCGAGTTAAATATGTAAAGGGAAATAAGTGTGCATAAGAAATAAACACATGATGTCGGAACAAGCCCTCGAGTTAAATATGTAAAGGGAAAGAAGTGTGCATAAGAAATAATAAAGGGAAAGAAGTGTGCATAAGAAATATGTAAAGGCAAAGAAGTGTGCATAAGAAATATGTAAAGGGAAAGAAGTGTGCATAAGAAATAAACACTTGATGTGGGAACAAGCCCTCGAGTTAAATATGTAAAGGGAAAGAAGTGTGCATAAGAAATATGTAAAGGGAAAGAACTGTGCATAAGAAAAAAACACATGATGTGGGAACAAGCCCTCGAGTTAAATATGTAAAGGGAAAGAAGTGTGCATAAGAAATAATAAAGGGAAAGAAGTGTGCATAAGAAATATGTAAAGGGAAAGAAGTGTGCATAAGAAATAAACACATGATGTGGGAACAAGCCCTCGAGTTAAATATGTAAAGGGAAAGAAGTGTGCATAAGAAATATGTAAAGGGAAAGAAGTGTGCATAAGAAATAAACACATGATGTGGGAACAAGCCCTCGAGTTAAATATGTAAAGGGAAAGAAGTGTGCATAAGAAATATGTAAAGGGAAAGAAGTGTGCATAAGAAATAAACACATGATGTCGGAACAAGCCCTCCAGTTAAATATGTAAAGGGAAAGAAGTGTGCATAAGAAATATGTAAAGGGAAAGAAGTGTGCATAAGAAATAATAAAGGGAAAGAAGTGTGCATAAGAAATATGTAAAGGGAAAGAAGTGTGCATAAGAAATAAACACATGATGTGGGAACAAGCCCTCGAGTTAAATATGTAAAGGGAAAGAAGTGTGCATAAGAAATAAACACATGATGTCGGAACAAGCCCTCGAGTTAAATATGTAAAGGGAAAGAAGTGTGTATAAGAAATATGTAAAGGGAAAGAAGTGTGCATAATAAATAAACACATGATGTGGGAACAAGCCCTCGAGTTAAATATGTAAAGGGAAAGAAGTGTGCATAAGAAATATGTAAAGGGAAAGAAGTGTGCATAAGAAATAAACACATGATGTGGGAACAAGCCCTCGAGTTAAATATGTAAAGGGAAATAAGTGTGCATAAGAAATAAACACATGATGTCGGAACAAGCCCTCGAGTTAAATATGTAAAGGGAAAGAAGTGTGCATAAGAAATAATAAAGGGAAAGAAGTGTGCATAAGAAATATGTAAAGGCAAAGAAGTGTGCATAAGAAATATGTAAAGGGAAAGAAGTGTGCATAAGAAATAAACACATGATGTGGGAACAAGCCCTCGAGTTAAATATGTAAAGGGAAAGAAGTGTGCATAAGAAATATGTAAAGGGAAAGAACTGTGCATAAGAAAAAAACACATGATGTGGGAACAAGCCCTCGAGTTAAATATGTAAAGGGAAAGAAGTGTGCATAAGAAATAATAAAGGGAAAGAAGTGTGCATAAGAAATATGTAAAGGGAAAGAAGTGTGCATAAGAAATAAACA
Organism: Crossaster papposus; assembly: GCA_037893245.1. NCBI lineage: Eukaryota > Metazoa > Echinodermata > Asteroidea > Velatida > Solasteridae > Crossaster > Crossaster papposus. The sequence goes on from JBAIAA010000176.1 coordinate 1,945,426, forward strand.
CATGATGTGGGAACAAGCCCTCGAGTTAAATATGTAAAGGGAAAGAAGTGTGCATAAGAAATATGTAAAGGGAAAGAAGTGTGCATAAGAAATAAACACATGATGTGGAAACAAGCCCTCGAGTTAAATATGTAAAGGGAAAGAAGTGTGCATAAGAAATATGTAAAGGGAAAGAAGTGTGCATAAGAAATATGTAAAGGGAAAGAAGTGTGCATGAGAAATATGTAAAGGGAAAGAAGTGTGCATAAGAAATATGTAAAGGGAAAGAAGTGTGCATAAGAAATATGTAAAGGGAAAGAAGTGTGCATAAGAAATATGTAAAGGGAAAGAAGTGTGCATAAGAAATAATAAAGGGAAAGAAGTGTGCATAAGAAATATGTAAAGGGAAAGAAGTGTGCATAATAAATATGTAAAGGGAAAGAAGTGTGCATAAGAAATATGTAAAGGGAAAGAAGTGTGCATAAGAAATAAACACATGATGTGGGAACAAGCCCTCGAGTTAAATATGTAAAGGGAAAGAAGTGTGCATAAGAAATAAACACATGATGTGGGAACAAGCCCTCGAGTTAAATATGTAAAGGGAAAGAAGTGTGTATAAGAAATACACACATGATGTGGGAACAAGCCCTCGAGTTAAATATGTAAAGGGAAAGAAGTGTGCATAAGAAATAAACACATGATGTCGGAACAAGCCCTCGAGTTAAATATGTAAAGGGAAAGAAGTGTGCATAAGAAATATGTAAAGGGAAAGAAGTGTGCATAAGAAATATGTAAAGGGAAAGAAGTGTGCATAAGAAATATGTAAAGGGAAAGAAGTGTGCATAAGTAATAAACACATGATGTGGGAACAAGCCCTAGAGTTAAATATGTAAAGGGAAAGAAGTGTGCATAAGAAATAAACACATGATGTCGGAACAAGCCCTCGAGTTAAATATGTAAAGGGAAAGAAGTGTGCATCAGAAATAAACACCTGATGTCGGAACAAGCCCTCGAGTTAAATATGTAAAGGGAAAGAAGTGTGCATAACAAATAAACACCTGATGTCGGAACAAGCCCTCGAGTTAAATATGTAAAGGGAAAGAAGTGTGCATAAGAAATAAACACATGATGTAGGAACAAGCCCTCGAGTTAAATATGTAAAGGGAAAGAAGTGTGCATAAGAAATATGTAAAGGGAAAGAAGTGTGCATAAGAAATAAACACATGATGTCGGAACAAGCCCTCCAGTTAAATATGTAAAGGGAAAGAAGTGTGCATAAGAAATATGTAAAGGGAAAGAAGTGTGCATAAGAAATAATAAAGGGAAAGAAGTGTGCATAATAAATATGTAAAGGGAAAGAAGTGTGCATAAGAAATATGTAAAGGGAAAGAAGTGTGCATAAGAAATATGTAAAGGGAAAGAAGTGTGCATAAGAAATATGTAAAGGGAAAGAAGTGTGCATAAGAAATATGTAAAGGGAAAGAAGTGTGCATAAGAAATATGTAAAGGGAAAGAAGTGTGCATAAGAAATAAACACATGATGTGGGAACAAGCCCTCGAGTTAAATATGTAAAGGGAAATAAGTGTGCATAAGAAATATGTAAAGGGGAAGAAGTGTGCATAAGAAATATGTAAAGGGAAAGAAGTGTGCATAAGAAATAAACACATGATGTGCGAACAAGCCCTCGAGTTAAATATGTAAAGGGAAAGAAGTGTGCATAAGAAATATGTAAAGGGAAAGAAGTGTGCATAAGAAATATGTAAAGGGAAAGAAGTGTGCATAAGAAATATGTAAAGGGAAAGAAGTGTGCATAAGAAATATGTAAAGGGAAAGAAGTGTGCATAAGAAATAAACACATGATGTGGGAACAAGCCCTCGAGTTAAATATGTAAAGGGAAAGAAGTGTGCATAAGAAATATGTAAAGGGAAAGAAGTGTGCATAAGAAATAATAAAGGGAAAGAAGTGTGCATAAGAAATATGTAAAGGGAAAGAAGTGTGCATAAGAAATAAACACCTGATGTCGGAACAAGCCCTCCAGTTAAATATGTAAAGGGAAATAAGTGTGCATAAGAAATATGTAAAGGGAAATAAGTGTGCATAAGAAATTAACACATGATGTCGCAACAAGCCCTCCAGTTAAATATGTAAAGGGAAAGAAGTGTGCATAAGAAATATGTAAAGGGAAAGAAGTGTGCATAAGAAATAAACACATGATGTCGGAACAAACCCTCGAGTTAAATATGTAAAGGGAAAGAAGTGTCCATAAGAAATATGTAAAGGGAAAGAAGTGTGCATAAGAAATAAACACATGATGTGGGAACAAGCCCTCGAGTTAAATATGTAAAGGGAAAGAAGTGTGCATAAGAAATATGTAAAGGGAAAGAAGTGTGCATAAGAAATATGTAAAGGGAAAGAAGTGTGCATAAGAAATAAACACATGATGTGGGAACAAGCCCTCGAGTTAAATATGTAAAGGGAAAGAAGTGCGCATAAGAAATAAACACATGATGTGGGAACAAGCCCTCGAGTTAAATATGTAAAGGGAAAGAAGTGTGCATAAGAAATAAACACATGATGTCGGAACAAGCCCTCCAGTTAAATATGTAAAGGGAAAGAAGTGTGCATAAGAAATATGTAAAGGGAAAGAAGTGTGCATAAGAAATATGTAAAGGGAAAGAAGTGTGCATAAGAAATATGTAAAGGGAAAGAAGTGTGCATACGAAATATGTAAAGGGAAAGAAGTGTGCATAAGAAATATGTAAAGGGAAAGAAGTGTGCATAAGAAATAAACACATGATGTCGGAACAAGCCCTCGAGTTAAATATGTAAAGGGAAAGAAGTGTGCATAAGAAATATGTAAAGGGAAAGAAGTGTGCATAAGAAATATGTAAAGGGAAAGAAGTGTGCATAAGAAATATGTAAAGGGAAAGAAGTGAGCATAAGAAATATGTAAAGGGAAAGAAGTGTGCATAAGAAATAAACACATGATGTGGGAACAAGCCCTCGAGTTAAATATGTAAAGGGAAAGAAGTGTGCATAAGAAATATGTAAAGGGAAAGAAGTGTGCATAAGAAATATGTAAAGGGAAAGAAGTGTGCATAAGAAATATGTAAAGGGAAAGAAGTGTGCATAAGAAATATGTAAAGGGAAAGAAGTGTGCATAAGAAATAATAAAGGGAAAGAAGTGTGCATAAGAAATAAACACATGATGTCGGAACAAGCCCTCGAGTTAAATATGTAAAGGGAAAGAAGTGTGCATACGAAATAATAAAGGGAAAGAAGTGTGCATAAGAAATATGTAAAGGGAAAGAAGTGTGCATAAGAAATAAACACATGATGTCGGAACAAGCCCTCCAGTTAAATATGTAAAGGGAAAGAAGTGTGCATAAGAAATATGTAAAGGGAAAGAAGTGTGCATAAGAAATATGTAAAGGGAAAGAAGTGTGCATAAGAAATATGTAAAGGGAAAGAAGTGTGCATACGAAATATGTAAAGGGAAAGAAGTGTGCATAAGAAATATGTAAAGGGAAAGAAGTGTGCATAAGAAATAAACACATGATGTCGGAACAAGCCCTCGAGTTAAATATGTAAAGGGAAAGAAGTGTGCATAAGAAATATGTAAAGGGAAAGAAGTGTGCATAAGAAATATGTAAAGGGAAAGAAGTGTGCATAAGAAATATGTAAAGGGAAAGAAGTGAGCATAAGAAATATGTAAAGGGAAAGAAGTGTGCATAAGAAATAAACACATGATGTGGGAACAAGCCCTCGAGTTAAATATGTAAAGGGAAAGAAGTGTGCATAAGAAATATGTAAAGGGAAAGAAGTGTGCATAAGAAATATGTAAAGGGAAAGAAGTGTGCATAAGAAATATGTAAAGGGAAAGAAGTGTGCATAAGAAATATGTAAAGGGAAAGAAGTGTGCATAAGAAATAATAAAGGGAAAGAAGTGTGCATAAGAAATAAACACATGATGTCGGAACAAGCCCTCGAGTTAAATATGTAAAGGGAAAGAAGTGTGCATACGAAATAATAAAGGGAAAGAAGTGTGCATAAGAAATATGTAAAGGGAAAGAAGTGTGCATAAGAAATAAACACAGGATGTGGGAACAAGCCCTCGAGTTAAATATGTAAAGGGAAAGAAGTGTGCATAAGAAATATGTAAAGGGAAAGAAGTGTGCATAAGAAATATGTAAAGAGAAAGAAGTGTGCATAAGAAATATGTAAAGGGAAAGAAGTGTGCATAAGAAATATGTAAAGGGAAAGAAGTGTGCATAAGAAATAATAAAGGGAAAGAAGTGTGCATAAGAAATATGTAAAGGGAAAGAAGTGTGCATAAGAAATATGTAAAGGGAAAGAAGTGTGCATAAGAAATAAACACATGATGTGGGAACAAGCCCTCGAGTTAAATATGTAAAGGGAAAGAAGTGTGCATAAGAAATATGTAAAGGGAAAGAAGTGTGCATAAGAAATATGTAAAGGGAAAGAAGTGTGCATAAGAAATAAACACATGATGTGGGAACAAGCCCTCGAGTTAAATATGTAAAGGGAAAGAAGTGTGCATAAGAAATATGTAAAGGGAAAGAAGTGTGCATAAGAAATAATAAAGGGAAAGAAGTGTGCATAAGAAATATGTAAAGGGAAAGAAGTGTGCATAATAAATATGTAAAGGGAAAGAAGTGTGCATAAGAAATATGTAAAGGGAAAGAAGTGTGCATAAGAAATAAACACATGATGTGGGAACAAGCCCTCGAGTTAAATATGTAAAGGGAAAGAAGTGTGCATAAGAAATATGTAAAGGGAAAGAAGTGTGCATAAGAAATAAACACATGATGTGGGAACAAGCCATCGAGTTAAATATGTAAAGGGAAAGAAGTGTGCATAAGAAATAATAAAGGGAAAGAAGTGTGCATAAGAAATATGTAAAGGGAAAGAAGTGTGCATAAGAAATAAACACATGATGTGGGAACAAGCCCTCGAGTTAAATATGTAAAGGGAAAGAAGTGTGCATAAGAAATATGTAAAGGGAAAGAAGTGTGCATAAGAAATAAACACATGATGTCGGAACAAGCCCTCCAGTTAAATATGTAAAGGGAAAGAAGTGTGCATAAGAAATATGTAAAGGGAAAGAAGTGTGCATAAGAAATAATAAAGGGAAAGAAGTGTGCATAAGAAATATGTAAAGAGAAAGAAGTGTGCATAAGAAATAAACACATGATGTGGGAACAAGCCCTCGAGTTAAATATGTAAAGGGAAAGAAGTGTGCATAAGAAATAAACACATGATGTCGGAACAAGCCCTCGAGTTAAATATGTAAAGGGAAAAAAGTGTGTATAAGAAATATGTAAAGGGAAAGAAGTGTGCATAAGAAATAAACACATGATGTGGGAACAAGCCCTCGAGTTAAATATGTAAAGGGAAAGAAGTGTGCATAAGAAATATGTAAAGGGAAAGAAGTGTGCATAAGAAATAAACACATGATGTGGGAACAAGCCCTCGAGTTAAATATGTAAAGGTAAATAAGTGTGCATAAGAAATAAACACATGATGTCGGAACAAGCCCTCGAGTTAAATATGTAAAGGGAAAGAAGTGTGCATAAGAAATAATAAAGGGAAAGAAGTGTGCATAAGAAATATGTAAAGGGAAAGAAGTGTGCATAAGAAATATGTAAAGGGAAAGAAGTGTGCATAAGAAATAAACACATGATGTGGGAACAAGCCCTCGAGTTAAATATGTAAAGGGAAAGAAGTGTGCATAAGAAATATGTAAAGGGAAAGAAGTGTGCATAAGAAATAAACACATGATGTGGGAACAAGCCCTCGAGTTAAATATGTAAAGGGAAAGAAGTGTGCATAAGAAATAATAAAGGGAAAGAAGTGTGCATAAGAAATAAACACATGATGTCGGAACAAGCCCTCCAGTTAAATATGTAAAGGGAAAGAAGTGTGCATAAGAAATATGTAAAGGGAAAGAAGTGTGCATAAGAAATAATAAAGGGAAAGAAGTGTGCATAAGAAATATGTAAAGAGAAAGAAGTGTGCATAAGAAATAAACACATGATGTGGGAACAAGCCCTCGAGTTAAATATGTAAAGGGAAAGAAGTGTGCATAAGAAATAAACACATGATGTCGGAACAAGCCCTCGAGTTAAATATGTAAAGGGAAAGAAGTGTGTATAAGAAATATGTAAAGGGAAAGAAGTGTGCATAAGAAATAAACACATGATGTGGGAACAAGCCCTCGAGTTAAATATGTAAAGGGAAAGAAGTGTGCATAAGAAATATGTAAAGGGAAAGAAGTGTGCATAAGAAATAAACACATGATGTGGGAACAAGCCCTCGAGTTAAATATGTAAAGGTAAATAAGTGTGCATAAGAAATAAACACATGATGTCGGAACAAGCCCTCGAGTTAAATATGTAAAGGGAAAGAAGTGTGCATAAGAAATAATAAAGGGAAAGAAGTGTGCATAAGAAATATGTAAAGGGAAAGAAGTGTGCATAAGAAATATGTAAAGGGAAAGAAGTGTGCATAAGAAATAAACACATGATGTGGGAACAAGCCCTCGAGTTAAATATGTAAAGGGAAAGAAGTGTGCATAAGAAATATGTAAAGGGAAAGAAGTGTGCATAAGAAATAAACACATGATGTGGGAACAAGCCCTCGAGTTAAATATGTAAAGGGAAAGAAGTGTGCATAAGAAATAATAAAGGGAAAGAAGTGTGCATAAGAAATATGTAAAGGGAAAGAAGTGTGCATAAGAAATAAACACATGATGTGGGAACAAGCCCTCGAGTTAAATATGTAAAGGGAAAGAAGTGTGCATAAGAAATATGTAAAGGGAAAGAAGTGTGCATAAGAAATAAACACATGATGTCGGAACAAGCCCTCCAGTTAAATATGTAAAGGGAAAGAAGTGTGCATAAGAAATATGTAAAGGGAAAGAAGTGTGCATAAGAAATAATAAAGGGAAAGAAGTGTGCATAAGAAATATGTAAAGGGAAAGAAGTGTGCATAAGAAATAAACACATGATGTGGGAACAAGCCCTCGAGTTAAATATGTAAAGGGAAAGAAGTGTGCATAAGAAATAAACACATGATGTCGGAACAAGCCCTCGAGTTAAATATGTAAAGGGAAAGAAGTGTGCATAAGAAATATGTAAAGGGAAAGAAGTGTGCATAAGAAATAAACACATGATGTGGGAACAAGCCCTCGAGTTAAATATGTAAAGGGAAAGAAGTGTGCATAAGAAATAAACACATGATGTCGGAACAAGCCCTCCAGTTAAATATGTAAAGGGAAAGAAGTGTGCATAAGAAATATGTAAAGGGAAAGAAGTGTGCATAAGAAATAATAAAGGGAAAGAAGTGTGCATAAGAAATATGTAAAGGGAAAGAAGTGTGCATAAGAAATAAACACATGATGTGGGAACAAGCCCTCGAGTTAAATATGTAAAGGGAAAGAAGTGTGCATAAGAAATAAACACATGATGTGGGAACAAGCCCTCGAGTTAAATATGTAAAGGGAAAGAAGTGTGCATAAGAAATATGTAAAGGGAAAGAAGTGTGCATAAGAAATAAACACATGATGTGGGAACAAGCCCTCGAGTTAAATATGTAAAGGGAAATAAGTGTGCATAAGAAATAAACACATGATGTCGGAACAAGCCCTCGAGTTAAATATGTAAAGGGAAAGAAGTGTGCATAAGAAATAATAAAGGGAAAGAAGTGTGCATAAGAAATATGTAAAGGGAAAGAAGTGTGCATAAGAAATATGTAAAGGGAAAGAAGTGTGCATAAGAAATAAACACATGATGTGGGAACAAGCCCTCGAGTTAAATATGTAAAGGGAAAGAAGTGTGCATAAGAAATATGTAAAGGAAAAGAAGTGTGCATAAGAAATAAACACATGATGTGGGAACAAGCCCTCGAGTTAAATATGTAAAGGGAAAGAAGTGTGCATAAGAAATAATAAAGGGAAAGAAGTGTGCATAAGAAATATGTAAAGGGAAAGAAGTGTGCATAAGAAATAAACACATGATGTGGGAACAAGCCCTTGAGTTAAATATGTAAAGGGAAAGAAGTGTGCATAAGAAATATGTAAAGGGAAAGAAGTGTGCATAAGAAATAAACACATGATGTGGGAACAAGCCCTCGAGTTAAATATGTAAAGGGAAAGAAGTGTGCATAAGAAATATGTAAAGGGAAAGAAGTGTGCATAAGAAATATGTAAAGGGAAAGAAGTGTGCATAAGAAATATGTAAAGGGAAAGAAGTGTGCATAAGAAATATGTAAAGGGAAAGAAGTGTGCATAAGAAATATGTAAAGGGAAAGAAGTGTGCATAAGAAATATGTAAAGGGAAAGAAGTGTGCATAATAAATAATAAAGGGAAAGAAGTGTGCATAAGAAATATGTAAAGGGAAAGAAGTGTGCATAATAAATATGTAAAGGGAAAGAAGTGTGCATAAGAAATATGTAAAGGGAAAGAAGTGTGCATAAGAAATAAACACATGATGTGGGAACAAGCCCTCGAGTTAAATATGTAAAGGGAAAGAAGTGTGCATAAGAAATAAACACATGATGTGGGAACAAGCCCTCGAGTTAAACATGTAAAGGGAAAGAAGTGTGCATTATAAATAAACACATGATGTGGGAACAAGCCCTCGAGTTAAATATGTAAAGGGAAAGAAGTGTGCATAAGAAATAAACACATGATGTCGGAACAAGCCCTCGAGTTAAATATGTAAAGGGAAAGAAGTGTGCATAAGAAATATGTAAAGGGAAAGAAGTGTGCATAAGTAATAAACACATGATGTGGGAACAAGCCCTAGAGTTAAATATGTAAAGGGAAAGAAGTGTGCATAAGAAATAAACACATGATGTCGGAACAAGCCCTCGAGTTAAATATGTAAAGGGAAAGAAGTGTGCATCAGAAATAAACACCTGATGTCGGAACAAGCCCTCGAGTTAAATATGTAAAGGGAAAGAAGTGTGCATAAGAAATAATAAAGGGAAAGAAGTGTGCATAAGAAATATGTAAAGGGAAAGAAGTGTGCATAAGAAATAAACACATGATGTGGGAACAAGCCCTCGAGTTAAATATGTAAAGGGAAAGAAGTGTGCATAAGAAATATGTAAAGGGAAAGAAGTGTGCATAAGAAATAAACACATGATGTCGGAACAAGCCCTCCAGTTAAATATGTAAAGGGAAAGAAGTGTGCATAAGAAATAATAAAGGGAAAGAAGTGTGCATAAGAAATATGTAAAGGGAAAGAAGTGTGCATAAGAAATAAACACATGATGTGGGAACAAGCCCTCGAGTTAAATATGTAAAGGGAAAGAAGTGTGCATAAGAAATATGTAAAGGGAAAGAAGTGTGCATAAGAAATAAACACATGATGTCGGAACAAGCCCTCCAGTTAAATATGTAAAGGGAAAGAAGTGTGCATAAGAAATATGTAAAGGGAAAGAAGTGTGCATAAGAAATAATAAAGGGAAAGAAGTGTGCATAAGAAATATGTAAAGAGAAAGAAGTGTGCATAAGAAATAAACACATGATGTGGGAACAAGCCCTCGAGTTAAATATGTAAAGGGAAAGAAGTGTGCATAAGAAATAAACACATGATGTCGGAACAAGCCCTCGAGTTAAATATGTAAAGGGAAAGAAGTGTGTATAAGAAATATGTAAAGGGAAAGAAGTGTGCATAAGAAATAAACACATGATGTGGGAACAAGCCCTCGAGTTAAATATGTAAAGGGAAAGAAGTGTGCATAAGAAATATGTAAAGGGAAAGAAGTGTGCATAAGAAATAAACACATGATGTGGGAACAAGCCCTCGAGTTAAATATGTAAAGGGAAATAAGTGTGCATAAGAAATAAACACATGATGTCGGAACAAGCCCTCGAGTTAAATATGTAAAGGGAAAGAAGTGTGCATAAGAAATAATAAAGGGAAAGAAGTGTGCATAAGAAATATGTAAAGGGAAAGAAGTGTGCATAAGAAATATGTAAAGGGAAAGAAGTGTGCATAAGAAATAAACACATGATGTGGGAACAAGCCCTCGAGTTAAATATGTAAAGGGAAAGAAGTGTGCATAAGAAATATGTAAAGGGAAAGAAGTGTGCATAAGAAATAAACACATGATGTGGGAACAAGCCCTCGAGTTAAATATGTAAAGGGAAAGAAGTGTGCATAAGAAATAATAAAGGGAAAGAAGTGTGCATAAGAAATATGTAAAGGGAAAGAAGTGTGCATAAGAAATAAACACATGATGTGGGAACAAGCCCTCGAGTTAAATATGTAAAGGGAAAGAAGTGTGCATAAGAAATATGTAAAGGGAAAGAAGTGTGCATAAGAAATAAACACATGATGTCGGAACAAGCCCTCCAGTTAAATATGTAAAGGGAAAGAAGTGTGCATAAGAAATATGTAAAGGGAAAGAAGTGTGCATAAGAAATATGTAAAGGGAAAGAAGTGTGCATAAGAAATATGTAAAGGGAAAGAAGTGTGCATAAGAAATATGTAAAGGGAAAGAAGTGTGCATAAGAAATAATAAAGGGAAAGAAGTGTGCATAAGAAATAAACACATGATGTCGGAACAAGCCCTCGAGTTAAATATGTAAAGGGAAAGAAGTGTGCATACGAAATAATAAAGGGAAAGAAGTGTGCATAAGAAATATGTAAAGGGAAAGAAGTGTGCATAAGAAATAAACACAGGATGTGGGAACAAGCCCTCGAGTTAAATATGTAAAGGGAAAGAAGTGTGCATAAGAAATATGTAAAGGGAAAGAAGTGTGCATAAGAAATATGTAAAGAGAAAGAAGTGTGCATAAGAAATATGTAAAGGGAAAGAAGTGTGCATAAGAAATATGTAAAGGGAAAGAAGTGTGCATAAGAAATAATAAAGGGAAAGAAGTGTGCATAAGAAATATGTAAAGGGAAAGAAGTGTGCATAAGAAATATGTAAAGGGAAAGAAGTGTGCATAAGAAATAAACACATGATGTGGGAACAAGCCCTCGAGTTAAATATGTAAAGGGAAAGAAGTGTGCATAAGAAATATGTAAAGGGAAAGAAGTGTGCATAAGAAATAAACACATGATGTCGGAACAAGCCCTCCAGTTAAATATGTAAAGGGAAAGAAGTGTGCATAAGAAATAATAAAGGGAAAGAAGTGTGCATAAGAAATATGTAAAGGGAAAGAAGTGTGCATAAGAAATAAACACATGATGTGGGAACAAGCCCTCGAGTTAAATATGTAAAGGGAAAGAAGTGTGCATAAGAAATATGTAAAGGGAAAGAAGTGTGCATAAGAAATAAACACATGATGTCGGAACAAGCCCTCCAGTTAAATATGTAAAGGGAAAGAAGTGTGCATAAGAAATATGTAAAGGGAAAGAAGTGTGCATAAGAAATAATAAAGGGAAAGAAGTGTGCATAAGAAATATGTAAAGAGAAAGAAGTGTGCATAAGAAATAAACACATGATGTGGGAACAAGCCCTCGAGTTAAATATGTAAAGGGAAAGAAGTGTGCATAAGAAATAAACACATGATGTCGGAACAAGCCCTCGAGTTAAATATGTAAAGGGAAAGAAGTGTGTATAAGAAATATGTAAAGGGAAAGAAGTGTGCATAAGAAATAAACACATGATGTGGGAACAAGCCCTCGAGTTAAATATGTAAAGGGAAAGAAGTGTGCATAAGAAATATGTAAAGGGAAAGAAGTGTGCATAAGAAATAAACACATGATGTGGGAACAAGCCCTCGAGTTAAATATGTAAAGGGAAAGAAGTGTGCATAAGAAATAAACACATGATGTCGGAACAAGCCCTCGAGTTAAATATGTAAAGGGAAAGAAGTGTGCATAAGAAATAATAAAGGGAAAGAAGTGTGCATAAGAAATATGTAAAGGGAAAGAAGTGTGCATAAGAAATATGTAAAGGGAAAGAAGTGTGCATAAGAAATAAACACATGATGTGGGAACAAGCCCTCGAGTTAAATATGTAAAGGGAAAGAAGTGTGCATAAGAAATAATAAAGGGAAAGAAGTGTGCATAAGAAATATGTAAAGGGAAAGAAGTGTGCATAAGAAATAAACACATGATGTGGGAACAAGCCCTCGAGTTAAATATGTAAAGGGAAAGAAGTGTGCATAAGAAATATGTAAAGGGAAAGAAGTGTGCATAAGAAATAAACACATGATGTCGGAACAAGCCCTCCAGTTAAATATGTAAAGGGAAAGAAGTGTGCATAAGAAATATGTAAAGGGAAAGAAGTGTGCATAAGAAATATGTAAAGGGAAAGAAGTGTGCATAAGAAATATGTAAAGGGAAAGAAGTGTGCATAAGAAATATGTAAAGGGAAAGAAGTGTGCATAAGAAATAATAAAGGGAAAGAAGTGTGCATAAGAAATAAACACATGATGTCGGAACAAGCCCTCGAGTTAAATATGTAAAGGGAAAGAAGTGTGCATACGAAATAATAAAGGGAAAGAAGTGTGCATAAGAAATATGTAAAGGGAAAGAAGTGTGCATAAGAAATAAACACAGGATGTGGGAACAAGCCCTCGAGTTAAATATGTAAAGGGAAAGAAGTGTGCATAAGAAATATGTAAAGGGAAAGAAGTGTGCATAAGAAATATGTAAAGAGAAAGAAGTGTGCATAAGAAATATGTAAAGGGAAAGAAGTGTGCATAAGAAATATGTAAAGGGAAAGAAGTGTGCATAAGAAATAATAAAGGGAAAGAAGTGTGCATAAGAAATATGTAAAGGGAAAGAAGTGTGCATAAGAAATATGTAAAGGGAAAGAAGTGTGCATAAGAAATAAACACATGATGTGGGAACAAGCCCTCGAGTTAAATATGTAAAGGGAAAGAAGTGTGCATAAGAAATATGTAAAGGGAAAGAAGTGTGCATAAGAAATATGTAAAGGGAAAGAAGTGTGCATAAGAAATAAACACATGATGTGGGAACAAGCCCTCGAGTTAAATATGTAAAGGGAAAGAAGTGTGCATAAGAAATATGTAAAGGGAAAGAAGTGTGCATAAGAAATAATAAAGGGAAAGAAGTGTGCATAAGAAATATGTAAAGGGAAAGAAGTGTGCATAATAAATATGTAAAGGGAAAGAAGTGTGCATAAGAAATATGTAAAGGGAAAGAAGTGTGCATAAGAAATAAACACATGATGTGGGAACAAGCCCTCGAGTTAAATATGTAAAGGGAAAGAAGTGTGCATAAGAAATATGTAAAGGGAAAGAAGTGTGCATAAGAAATAAACACATGATGTGGGAACAAGCCATCGAGTTAAATATGTAAAGGGAAAGAAGTGTGCATAAGAAATAATAAAGGGAAAGAAGTGTGCATAAGAAATATGTAAAGGGAAAGAAGTGTGCATAAGAAATAAACACATGATGTGGGAACAAGCCCTCGAGTTAAATATGTAAAGGGAAAGAAGTGTGCATAAGAAATATGTAAAGGGAAAGAAGTGTGCATAAGAAATAAACACATGATGTCGGAACAAGCCCTCCAGTTAAATATGTAAAGGGAAAGAAGTGTGCATAAGAAATATGTAAAGGGAAAGAAGTGTGCATAAGAAATAATAAAGGGAAAGAAGTGTGCATAAGAAATATGTAAAGAGAAAGAAGTGTGCATAAGAAATAAACACATGATGTGGGAACAAGCCCTCGAGTTAAATATGTAAAGGGAAAGAAGTGTGCATAAGAAATAAACACATGATGTCGGAACAAGCCCTCGAGTTAAATATGTAAAGGGAAAGAAGTGTGTATAAGAAATATGTAAAGGGAAAGAAGTGTGCATAAGAAATAAACACATGATGTGGGAACAAGCCCTCGAGTTAAATATGTAAAGGGAAAGAAGTGTGCATAAGAAATATGTAAAGGGAAAGAAGTGTGCATAAGAAATAAACACATGATGTGGGAACAAGCCCTCGAGTTAAATATGTAAAGGTAAATAAGTGTGCATAAGAAATAAACACATGATGTCGGAACAAGCCCTCGAGTTAAATATGTAAAGGGAAAGAAGTGTGCATAAGAAATAATAAAGGGAAAGAAGTGTGCATAAGAAATATGTAAAGGGAAAGAAGTGTGCATAAGAAATATGTAAAGGGAAAGAAGTGTGCATAAGAAATAAACACATGATGTGGGAACAAGCCCTCGAGTTAAATATGTAAAGGGAAAGAAGTGTGCATAAGAAATATGTAAAGGGAAAGAAGTGTGCATAAGAAATAAACACATGATGTGGGAACAAGCCCTCGAGTTAAATATGTAAAGGGAAAGAAGTGTGCATAAGAAATAATAAAGGGAAAGAAGTGTGCATAAGAAATATGTAAAGGGAAAGAAGTGTGCATAAGAAATAAACACATGATGTGGGAACAAGTCCTCGAGTTAAATATGTAAAGGGAAAGAAGTGTGCATAAGAAATATGTAAAGGGAAAGAAGTGTGCATAAGAAATAAACACATGATGTCGGAACAAGCCCTCCAGTTAAATATGTAAAGGGAAAGAAGTGTGCATAAGAAATATGTAAAGGGAAAGAAGTGTGCATAAGAAATAATAAAGGGAAAGAAGTGTGCATAAGAAATATGTAAAGGGAAAGAAGTGTGCATAAGAAATAAACACATGATGTGGGAACAAGCCCTCGAGTTAAATATGTAAAGGGAAAGAAGTGTGCATAAGAAATAAACACATGATGTCGGAACAAGCCCTCGAGTTAAATATGTAAAGGGAAAGAAGTGTGTATAAGAAATATGTAAAGGGAAAGAAGTGTGCATAAGAAATAAACACATGATGTGGGAACAAGCCCTCGAGTTAAATATGTAAAGGGAAAGAAGTGTGCATAAGAAATATGTAAAGGGAAAGAAGTGTGCATAAGAAATAAACACATGATGTGGGAACAAGCCCTCGAGTTAAATATGTAAAGGGAAATAAGTGTGCATAAGAAATAAACACATGATGTCGGAACAAGCCCTCGAGTTAAATATGTAAAGGGAAAGAAGTGTGCATAAGAAATAATAAAGGGAAAGAAGTGTGCATAAGAAATATGTAAAGGGAAAGAAGTGTGCATAAGAAATATGTAAAGGGAAAGAAGTGTGCATAAGAAATAAACACATGATGTGGGAACAAGCCCTCGAGTTAAATATGTAAAGGGAAAGAAGTGTGCATAAGAAATATGTAAAGGAAAAGAAGTGTGCATAAGAAATAAACACATGATGTGGGAACAAGCCCTCGAGTTAAATATGTAAAGGGAAAGAAGTGTGCATAAGAAATAATAAAGGGAAAGAAGTGTGCATAAGAAATATGTAAAGGGAAAGAAGTGTGCATAAGAAATAAACACATGATGTGGGAACAAGCCCTTGAGTTAAATATGTAAAGGGAAAGAAGTGTGCATAAGAAATATGTAAAGGGAAAGAAGTGTGCATAAGAAATAAACACATGATGTGGGAACAAGCCCTCGAGTTAAATATGTAAAGGGAAAGAAGTGTGCATAAGAAATATGTAAAGGGAAAGAAGTGTGCATAAGAAATATGTAAAGGGAAAGAAGTGTGCATAAGAAATATGTAAAGGGAAAGAAGTGTGCATAAGAAATATGTAAAGGGAAAGAAGTGTGCATAAGAAATATGTAAAGGGAAAGAAGTGTGCATAAGAAATATGTAAAGGGAAAGAAGTGTGCATAATAAATAATAAAGGGAAAGAAGTGTGCATAAGAAATATGTAAAGGGAAAGAAGTGTGCATAATAAATATGTAAAGGGAAAGAAGTGTGCATAAGAAATATGTAAAGGGAAAGAAGTGTGCATAAGAAATAAACACATGATGTGGGAACAAGCCCTCGAGTTAAATATGTAAAGGGAAAGAAGTGTGCATAAGAAATAAACACATGATGTGGGAACAAGCCCTCGAGTTAAATATGTAAAGGGAAAGAAGTGTGCATTAGAAATAAACACATGATGTGGGAACAAGCCCTCGAGTTAAATATGTAAAGGGAAAGAAGTGTGCATAAGAAATAAACACATGATGTCGGAACAAGCCCTCGAGTTAAATATGTAAAGGGAAAGAAGTGTGCATAAGAAATATGTAAAGGGAAAGAAGTGTGCATAAGTAATAAACACATGATGTGGGAACAAGCCCTAGAGTTAAATATGTAAAGGGAAAGAAGTGTGCATAAGAAATAAACACATGATGTCGGAACAAGCCCTCGAGTTAAATATGTAAAGGGAAAGAAGTGTGCATCAGAAATAAACACCTGATGTCGGAACAAGCCCTCGAGTTAAATATGTAAAGGGAAAGAAGTGTGCATAAGAAATAATAAAGGGAAAGAAGTGTGCATAATAAATATGTAAAGGGAAAGAAGTGTGCATAAGAAATAAACACATGATGTGGGAACAAGCCCTCGAGTTAAATATGTAAAGGGAAAGAAGTGTGCATAAGAAATATGTAAAGGGAAAGAAGTGTGCATAAGAAATAAACACATGATGTCGGAACAAGCCCTCCAGTTAAATATGTAAAGGGAAAGAAGTGTGCATAAGAAATATGTAAAGGGAAAGAAGTGTGCATAAGAAATAATAAAGGGAAAGAAGTGTGCATAAGAAATATGTAAAGAGAAAGAAGTGTGCATAAGAAATAAACACATGATGTGGGAACAAGCCCTCGAGTTAAATATGTAAAGGGAAAGAAGTGTGCATAAGAAATATGTAAAGGGAAAGAAGTGTGCATAAGAAATAAACACATGATGTGGGAACAAGCCCTCGAGTTAAATATGTAAAGGGAAAGAAGTGTGCATAAGAAATAAACACATGATGTCGGAACAAGCCCTCGAGTTAAATATGTAAAGGGAAAGAAGTGTGTATAAGAAATATGTAAAGGGAAAGAAGTGTGCATAAGAAATAAACACATGATGTGGGAACAAGCCCTCGAGTTAAATATGTAAAGGGAAAGAAGTGTGCATAAGAAATATGTAAAGGGAAAGAAGTGTGCATAAGAAATAAACACATGATGTGGGAACAAGCCCTCGAGTTAAATATGTAAAGGGAAATAAGTGTGCATAAGAAATAAACACATGATGTCGGAACAAGCCCTCGAGTTAAATATGTAAAGGGAAAGAAGTGTGCATAAGAAATATGTAAAGGGAAAGAAGTGTGCATAATAAATAATAAAGGGAAAGAAGTGTGCATAAGAAATATGTAAAGGGAAAGAAGTGTGCATAATAAATATGTAAAGGGAAAGAAGTGTGCATAAGAAATATGTAAAGGGAAAGAAGTGTGCATAAGAAATAAACACATGATGTGGGAACAAGCCCTCGAGTTAAATATGTAAAGGGAAAGAAGTGTGCATAAGAAATAAACACATGATGTGGGAACAAGCCCTCGAGTTAAATATGTAAAGGGAAAGAAGTGTGCATTAGAAATAAACACATGATGTGGGAACAAGCCCTCGAGTTAAATATGTAAAGGGAAAGAAGTGTGCATAAGAAATAAACACATGATGTCGGAACAAGCCCTCGAGTTAAATATGTAAAGGGAAAGAAGTGTGCATAAGAAATATGTAAAGGGAAAGAAGTGTGCATAAGTAATAAACACATGATGTGGGAACAAGCCCTAGAGTTAAATATGTAAAGGGAAAGAAGTGTGCATAAGAAATAAACACATGATGTCGGAACAAGCCCTCGAGTTAAATATGTAAAGGGAAAGAAGTGTGCATCAGAAATAAACACCTGATGTCGGAACAAGCCCTCGAGTTAAATATGTAAAGGGAAAGAAGTGTGCATAAGAAATAATAAAGGGAAAGAAGTGTGCATAATAAATATGTAAAGGGAAAGAAGTGTGCATAAGAAATAAACACATGATGTGGGAACAAGCCCTCGAGTTAAATATGTAAAGGGAAAGAAGTGTGCATAAGAAATATGTAAAGGGAAAGAAGTGTGCATAAGAAATAAACACATGATGTCGGAACAAGCCCTCCAGTTAAATATGTAAAGGGAAAGAAGTGTGCATAAGAAATATGTAAAGGGAAAGAAGTGTGCATAAGAAATAATAAAGGGAAAGAAGTGTGCATAAGAAATATGTAAAGAGAAAGAAGTGTGCATAAGAAATAAACACATGATGTGGGAACAAGCCCTCGAGTTAAATATGTAAAGGGAAAGAAGTGTGCATAAGAAATATGTAAAGGGAAAGAAGTGTGCATAAGAAATAAACACATGATGTGGGAACAAGCCCTCGAGTTAAATATGTAAAGGGAAAGAAGTGTGCATAAGAAATAAACACATGATGTCGGAACAAGCCCTCGAGTTAAATATGTAAAGGGAAAGAAGTGTGTATAAGAAATATGTAAAGGGAAAGAAGTGTGCATAAGAAATAAACACATGATGTGGGAACAAGCCCTCGAGTTAAATATGTAAAGGGAAAGAAGTGTGCATAAGAAATATGTAAAGGGAAAGAAGTGTGCATAAGAAATAAACACATGATGTGGGAACAAGCCCTCGAGTTAAATATGTAAAGGGAAATAAGTGTGCATAAGAAATAAACACATGATGTCGGAACAAGCCCTCGAGTTAAATATGTAAAGGGAAAGAAGTGTGCATAAGAAATAATAAAGGGAAAGAAGTGTGCATAAGAAATATGTAAAGGGAAAGAAGTGTGCATAAGAAATATGTAAAGGGAAAGAAGTGTGCATAAGAAATAAACACATGATGTGGGAACAAGCCCTCGAGTTAAATATGTAAAGGGAAAGAAGTGTGCATAAGAAATATGTAAAGGGAAAGAAGTGTGCATAAGAAATAAACACATGATGTGGGAACAAGCCCTCGAGTTAAATATGTAAAGTGAAAGAAGTGTGCATAAGAAATAATAAAGGGAAAGAAGTGTGCATAAGAAATATGTAAAGGGAAAGAAGTGTGCATAAGAAATAAACACATGATGTGGGAACAAGCCCTCGAGTTAAATATGTAAAGGGAAAGAAGTGTGCATAAGAAATATGTAAAGGGAAAGAAGTGTGCATAAGAAATAAACACATGATGTCGGAACAAGCCCTCCAGTTAAATATGTAAAGGGAAAGAAGTGTGCATAAGAAATATGTAAAGGGAAAGAAGTGTGCATAAGAAATAATAAAGGGAAAGAAGTGTGCATAAGAAATATGTAAAGGGAAAGAAGTGTGCATAAGAAATAAACACATGATGTGGGAACAAGCCCTCGAGTTAAATATGTAAAGGGAAAGAAGTGTGCATAAGAAATAAACACATGATGTCGGAACAAGCCCTCGAGTTAAATATGTAAAGGGAAAGAAGTGTGTATAAGAAATATGTAAAGGGAAAGAAGTGTGCATAAGAAATAAACACATGATGTGGGAACAAGCCCTCGAGTTAAATATGTAAAGGGAAAGAAGTGTGCATAAGAAATATGTAAAGGGAAAGAAGTGTGCATAAGAAATAAACACATGATGTGGGAACAAGCCCTCGAGTTAAATATGTAAAGGGAAATAAGTGTGCATAAGAAATAAACACATGATGTCGGAACAAGCCCTCGAGTTAAATATGTAAAGGGAAAGAAGTGTGCATAAGAAATAATAAAGGGAATGAAGTGTGCATAAGAAATATGTAAAGGGAAAGAAGTGTGCATAAGAAATATGTAAAGGGAAAGAAGTGTGCATAAGAAATAAACACATGATGTGGGAACAAGCCCTCGAGTTAAATATGTAAAGGGAAAGAAGTGTGCATAAGAAATATGTAAAGGAAAAGAAGTGTGCATAAGAAATAAACACATGATGTGGGAACAAGCCCTCGAGTTAAATATGTAAAGGGAAAGAAGTGTGCATAAGAAATAATAAAGGGAAAGAAGTGTGCATAAGAAATATGTAAAGGGAAAGAAGTGTGCATAAGAAATAAACACATGATGTGGGAACAAGCCCTTGAGTTAAATATGTAAA
Source organism: Crossaster papposus (assembly GCA_037893245.1). NCBI lineage: Eukaryota > Metazoa > Echinodermata > Asteroidea > Velatida > Solasteridae > Crossaster > Crossaster papposus. The sequence continues at coordinate 1,965,335 of JBAIAA010000176.1, forward strand.
GGGAAAGAAGTGTGCATAAGAAATATGTAAAGGGAAAGAAGTGTGCATAAGAAATAAACACATGATGTGGGAACAAGCCCTCGAGTTAAATATGTAAAGGGAAAGAAGTGTGCATAAGAAATATGTAAAGGGAAAGAAGTGTGCATAAGAAATATGTAAAGGGAAAGAAGTGTGCATAAGAAATATGTAAAGGGAAAGAAGTGTGCATAAGAAATATGTAAAGGGAAAGAAGTGTGCATAAGAAATATGTAAAGGGAAAGAAGTGTGCATAAGAAATATGTAAAGGGAAAGAAGTGTGCATAATAAATAATAAAGGGAAAGAAGTGTGCATAAGAAATATGTAAAGGGAAAGAAGTGTGCATAATAAATATGTAAAGGGAAAGAAGTGTGCATAAGAAATATGTAAAGGGAAAGAAGTGTGCATAAGAAATAAACACATGATGTGGGAACAAGCCCTCGAGTTAAATATGTAAAGGGAAAGAAGTGTGCATAAGAAATAAACACATGATGTGGGAACAAGCCCTCGAGTTAAATATGTAAAGGGAAAGAAGTGTGCATAAGAAATAAACACATGATGTGGGAACAAGCCCTCGAGTTAAATATGTAAAGGGAAAGAAGTGTGCATAAGAAATAAACACATGATGTCGGAACAAGCCCTCGAGTTAAATATGTAAAGGGAAAGAAGTGTGCATAAGAAATATGTAAAGGGAAAGAAGTGTGCATAAGTAATAAACACATGATGTGGGAACAAGCCCTAGAGTTAAATATGTAAAGGGAAAGAAGTGTGCATCAGAAATAAACACATGATGTCGGAACAAGCCCTCGAGTTAAATATGTAAAGGGAAAGAAGTGTGCATCAGAAATAAACACCTGATGTCGGAACAAGCCCTCGAGTTAAATATGTAAAGGGAAAGAAGTGTGCATAACAAATAAACACCTGATGTCGGAACAAGCCCTCGAGTTAAATATGTAAAGGGAAAGAAGTGTGCATAAGAAATAAACACATGATGTCGGAACAAGCCCTCGAGTTAAATATGTAAAGGGAAAGAAGTGTGCATAAGAAATATGTAAAGGGAAAGAAGTGTGCATAAGAAATAAACACATGATGTCGGAACAAGCCCTCCAGATAAATATGTAAAGGGAAAGAAGTTTGCATAAGAAATATGTAAAGGGAAAGAAGTGTGCATAAGAAATAATAAAGGGAAAGAAGTGTGCATAATAAATATGTAAAGGGAAAGAAGTGTGCATAAGAAATATGTAAAGGGAAAGAAGTGTGCATAAGAAATATGTAAAGGGAAAGAAGTGTGCATAAGAAATATGTAAAGGGAAAGAAGTGTGCATAAGAAATATGTAAAGGGAAAGAAGTGTGCATAAGAAATATGTAAAGGGAAAGAAGTGTGCATAAGAAATAAACACATGATGTGGGAACAAGCCCTCGAGTTAAATATGTAAAGGGAAAGAAGTGTGCATAAGAAATATGTAAAGGGGAAGAAGTGTGCATAAGAAATATGTAAAGGGAAAGAAGTGTGCATAAGAAATAAACACATGATGTGGGAACAAGCCCTCGAGTTAAATATGTAAAGGGAAAGAAGTGTGCATAAGAAATATGTAAAGGGAAAGAAGTGTGCATAAGAAATATGTAAAGGGAAAGAAGTGTGCATAAGAAATATGTAAAGGGAAAGAAGTGTGCATAAGAAATATGTAAAGGGAAAGAAGTGTGCATAAAAAATAAACACATGATGTGGGAACAAGCCCTCGAGTTAAATATGTAAAGGGAAAGAAGTGTGCATAAGAAATATGTAAAGGGAAAGAAGTGTGCATAAGAAATAATAAAGGGAAAGAAGTGTGCATAAGAAATATGTAAAGGGAAAGAAGTGTGCATAAGAAATAAACACCTGATGTCGGAACAAGCCCTCCAGTTAAATATGTAAAGGGAAATAAGTGTGCATAAGAAATATGTAAAGGGAAAGAAGTGTGCATAAGAAATTAACACATGATGTCGGAACAAGCCCTCCAGTTAAATATGTAAAGGGAAAGAAGTGTGCATAAGAAATATGTAAAGGGAAAGAAGTGTGCATAAGAAATAAACACATGATGTCGGAACAAACCCTCGAGTTAAAAATGTAAAGGGAAAGAAGTGTCCATAAGAAATATGTAAAGGGAAAGAAGTGTGCATAAGAAATAAACACATGATGTGGGAACAAGCCCTCGAGTTAAATATGTAAAGGGAAAGAAGTGTGCATAAGAAATATGTAAAGGAAAGAAGTGTGCATAAGAAATATGTAAAGGGAAAGAAGTGTGCATAAGAAATAAACACATGATGTGGGAACAAGCCCTCGAGTTAAATATGTAAAGGGAAAGAAGTGCGCATAAGAAATAAACACATGATGTGGGAACTAGCCCTCGAGTTAAATATGTAAAGGGAAAGAAGTGTGCATAAGATATAAACACATGATGTCGGAACAAGCCCTCCAGTTAAATATGTAAAGGGAAAGAAGTGTGCATAAGAAATATGTAAAGGGAAAGAAGTGTGCATAAGAAATATGTAAAGGGAAAGAAGTGTGCATAAGAAATATGTAAAGGGAAAGAAGTGTGCATAAGAAATATGTAAAGGGAAAGAAGTGTGCATAAGAAATATGTAAAGGGAAAGAAGTGTGCATAAGAAATAAACACATGATGTCGGAACAAGCCCTCGAGTTAAATATGTAAAGGGAAAGAAGTGTGCATAAGAAATATGTAAAGGGAAAGAAGTGTGCATAAGAAATATGTAAAGGGAAATAAGTGTGCATAAGAAATATGTAAAGGGAAAGAAGTGAGCATAAGAAATATGTAAAGGGAAAGAAGTGTGCATAAGAAATAAACACATGATGTGGGAACAAGCCCTCGAGTTAAATATGTAAAGGGAAAGAAGTGTGCATAAGAAATATGTAAAGGGAAAGAAGTGTGCATAAGAAATATGTAAAGGGAAAGAAGTGTGCATAAGAAATATGTAAAGGGAAAGAAGTGTGCATAAGAAATATGTAAAGGGAAAGAAGTGTGCATACGAAATATGTAAAGGGAAAGAAGTGTGCATAAGAAATATGTAAAGGGAAAGAAGTGTGCATAAGAAATAATAAAGGGAAAGAAGTGTGCATAAGAAATAAACACATGATGTCGGAACAAGCCCTCGAGTTAAATATGTAAAGGGAAAGAAGTGTGCATACGAAATAATAAAGGGAAAGAAGTGTGCATAAGAAATATGTAAAGGGAAAGAAGTGTGCATAAGAAATAAACACAGGATGTGGGAACAAGCCCTCGAGTTAAATATGTAAAGGGAAAGAAGTGTGCATAAGAAATATGTAAAGGGAAAGAAGTGTGCATAAGAAATATGTAAAGAGAAAGAAGTGTGCATAAGAAATATGTAAAGGGAAAGAAGTGTGCATAAGAAATATGTAAAGGGAAAGAAGTGTGCATAAGAAATAATAAAGGGAAAGAAGTGTGCATAAGAAATATGTAAAGGGAAAGAAGTGTGCATAAGAAATATGTAAAGGGAAAGAAGTGTGCATAAGAAATAAACACATGATGTGGGAACAAGCCCTCGAGTTAAATATGTAAAGGGAAAGAAGTGTGCATAAGAAATATGTAAAGGGAAAGAAGTGTGCATAAGAAATATGTAAAGGGAAAGTAGTGTGCATAAGAAATAAACACATGATGTGGGAACAAGCCCTCGAGTTAAATATGTAAAGGGAAAGAAGTGTGCATAAGAAATATGTAAAGGGAAAGAAGTGTGCATAAGAAATAATAAAGGGAAAGAAGTGTGCATAAGAAATATGTAAAGGGAAAGAAGTGTGCATAATAAATATGTAAAGGGAAAGAAGTGTGCATAAGAAATATGTAAAGGGAAAGAAGTGTGCATAAGAAATAAACACATGATGTGGGAACAAGCCCTCGAGTTAAATATGTAAAGGGAAAGAAGTGTGCATAAGAAATAAACACATGATGTGGGAACAGGCCCTCGAGTTAAATATGTAAAGGGAAAGAAGTGTGCATAAGAAATAAACACATGATGTGGGAACAAGCCCTCGAGTTAAATATGTAAAGGGAAAGAAGTGTGCATAAGAAATAAACACATGATGTCGGAACAAGCCCTCGAGTTAAATATGTAAAGGGAAAGAAGTGTGCATAAGAAATATGTAAAGGGAAATAAGTGTGCATAAGAAATATGTAAAGGGAAAGAAGTGTGCATAAGAAATATGTAAAGGGAAAGAAGTGTGCATAAGTAATAAACACATGATGTGGGAACAAGCCCTAGAGTTAAATATGTAAAGGGAAAGAAGTGTGCATAAGAAATAAACACATGATGTCGGAACAAGCCCTCGAGTTAAATATGTAAAGGGAAAGAAGTGTGCATCAGAAATAAACACCTGATGTCGGAACAAGCCCTCGAGTTAAATATGTAAAGGAAAGAAGTGTGCATAACAAATAAACACCTGATGTCGGAACAAGCCCTCGAGTTAAATATGTAAAGGGAAAGAAGTGTGCATAAGAAATAAACACATGATGTCGGAACAAGCCCTCGAGTTAAATATGTAAAGGGAAAGAAGTGTGCATAAGAAATATGTAAAGGGAAAGAAGTTTGCATAAGAAATAAACACATGATGTCGGAACAAGCCCTCCAGTTAAATATGTAAAGGGAAAGAAGTGTGCATAAGAAATATGTAAATGGAAAGAAGTGTGCATAAGAAATATGTAAAGGGAAAGAAGTGTGCATAAGAAATAATAAAGGGAAAGAAGTGTGCATAAGAAATATGTAAAGGGAAAGAAGTGTGCATAAGAAATATGTAAAGGGAAAGAAGTGTGCATAAGAAATATGTAAAGGGAAAGAAGTGTGCATAAGAAATATGTAAAGGGAAAGAAGTGTGCATAAGAAATATGTAAAGGGAAAGAAGTGTGCATAAGAAATATGTAAAGGGAAAGAAGTGTGCATAAGAAATAAACACATGATGTGGGAACAAGCCCTCAAGTTAAATATGTAAAGGGAAAGAAGTGTGCATAAGAAATATGTAAAGGGAAAGAAGTGTGCATAAGAAATAAACACATGATGTGGGAACAAGCCCTCGAGTTAAATATGTAAAGGGAAAGAAGTGTGCATAAGAAATATGTAAAGGGAAAGAAGTGTGCATAAGAAATATGTAAAGGGAAAGAAGTGTGCATAAGAAATATGTAAAGGGAAAGAAGTGTGCATAAGAAATAAACACATGATGTGGGAACAAGCCCTCGAGTTAAATATGTAAAGGGAAAGAAGTGTGCATAAGAAATATGTAAAGGGAAAGAAGTGTGCATAAGAAATAATAAAGGGAAAGAAGTGTGCATAAGAAATATGTAAAGGGAAAGAAGTGTGCATAAGAAATAAACACATGATGTCGGAACAAGCCCTCGAGTTAAATATGTAAAGGGAAAGAAGTGTGCATAAGAAATATGTAAAGGGAAATAAGTGTGCATAAGAAATATGTAAAGGGAAAGAAGTGTGCATAAGAAATATGTAAAGGGAAAGAAGTGTGCATAAGTAATAAACACATGATGTGGGAACAAGCCCTAGAGTTAAATATGTAAAGGGAAAGAAGTGTGCATAAGAAATAAACACATGATGTCGGAACAAGCCCTCGAGTTAAATATGTAAAGGGAAAGAAGTGTGCATCAGAAATAAACACCTGATGTCGGAACAAGCCCTCGAGTTAAATATGTAAAGGAAAGAAGTGTGCATAACAAATAAACACCTGATGTCGGAACAAGCCCTCGAGTTAAATATGTAAAGGGAAAGAAGTGTGCATAAGAAATAAACACATGATGTCGGAACAAGCCCTCGAGTTAAATATGTAAAGGGAAAGAAGTGTGCATAAGAAATATGTAAAGGGAAAGAAGTTTGCATAAGAAATAAACACATGATGTCGGAACAAGCCCTCCAGTTAAATATGTAAAGGGAAAGAAGTGTGCATAAGAAATATGTAAATGGAAAGAAGTGTGCATAAGAAATATGTAAAGGGAAAGAAGTGTGCATAAGAAATAATAAAGGGAAAGAAGTGTGCATAAGAAATATGTAAAGGGAAAGAAGTGTGCATAAGAAATATGTAAAGGGAAAGAAGTGTGCATAAGAAATATGTAAAGGGAAAGAAGTGTGCATAAGAAATATGTAAAGGGAAAGAAGTGTGCATAAGAAATATGTAAAGGGAAAGAAGTGTGCATAAGAAATATGTAAAGGGAAAGAAGTGTGCATAAGAAATAAACACATGATGTGGGAACAAGCCCTCAAGTTAAATATGTAAAGGGAAAGAAGTGTGCATAAGAAATATGTAAAGGGAAAGAAGTGTGCATAAGAAATAAACACATGATGTGGGAACAAGCCCTCGAGTTAAATATGTAAAGGGAAAGAAGTGTGCATAAGAAATATGTAAAGGGAAAGAAGTGTGCATAAGAAATATGTAAAGGGAAAGAAGTGTGCATAAGAAATATGTAAAGGGAAAGAAGTGTGCATAAGAAATAAACACATGATGTGGGAACAAGCCCTCGAGTTAAATATGTAAAGGGAAAGAAGTGTGCATAAGAAATATGTAAAGGGAAAGAAGTGTGCATAAGAAATAATAAAGGGAAAGAAGTGTGCATAAGAAATATGTAAAGGGAAAGAAGTGTGCATAAGAAATAAACACCTGATGTCGGAACAAGCCCTCCAGTTAAATATGTAAAGGGAAATAAGTGTGCATAAGAAATATGTAAAGGGAAAGAAGTGTGCATAAGAAATAAACACATGATGTCGGAACAAGCCCTCCAGTTAAATATGTAAAGGGAAAGAAGTGTGCATAAGAAATATGTAAAGGGAAAGAAGTGTGCATAAGAAATAAACACATGATGTCGGAACAAACCCTCGAGTTAAATATGTAAAGGGAAAGAAGTGTCCATAAGAAATATGTAAAGGGAAAGAAGTGTGCATAAGAAATAAACACATGATGTGGGAACAAGCCCTCGAGTTAAATATGTAAAGGGAAATAAGTGTGCATAAGAAATATGTAAAGGGAAAGAAGTGTGCATAAGAAATATGTAAAGGGAAAGAAGTGTGCATAAGTAATAAACACATGATGTGGGAACAAGCCCTAGAGTTTAATATGTAAAGGGATAGAAGTGTGCATAAGAAATAAACACATGATGTCGGAACAAGCCCTCGAGTTAAATATGTAAAGGGAAAGAAGTGTGCATCAGAAATAAACACCTGATGTCGGAACAAGCCCTCGAGTTAAATATGTAAAGGAAAGAAGTGTGCATAACAAATAAACACCTGATGTCGGAACAAGCCCTCGAGTTAAATATGTAAAGGGAAAGAAGTGTGCATAAGAAATAAACACATGATGTCGGAACAAGCCCTCGAGTTAAATATGTAAAGGGAAAGAAGTGTGCATAAGAAATATGTAAAGGGAAAGAAGTTTGCATAAGAAATAAACACATGATGTCGGAACAAGCCCTCCAGTTAAATATGTAAAGGGAAAGAAGTGTGCATAAGAAATATGTGAAGGGAAAGAAGTGTGCATAAGAAATATGTAAAGGGAAAGAAGTGTGCATAAGAAATAATAAAGGGAAAGAAGTGTGCATAAGAAATATGTAAAGGGAAAGAAGTGTGCATAATAAATATGTAAAGGGAAAGAAGTGTGCATAAGAAATATGTAAAGGGAAAGAAGTGTGCATAAGAAATATGTAAAGGGAAAGAAGTGTGCATAAGAAATATGTAAAGGGAAAGAAGTGTGCATAAGAAATATGTAAAGGGAAAGAAGTGTGCATAAGAAATAAACACATGATGTGGGAACAAGCCCTCGAGTTAAATATGTAAAGGGAAAGAAGTGTGCATAAGAAATATGTAAAGGGAAAGAAGTGTGCATAAGAAATAAACACATGATGTGGGAACAAGCCCTCGAGTTAAATATGTAAAGGGAAAGAAGTGTGCATAAGAAATATGTAAAGGGAAAGAAGTGTGCATAAGAAATATGTAAAGGGAAAGAAGTGTGCATAAGAAATATGTAAAGGGAAAGAAGTGTGCATAAGAAATAAACACATGATGTGGGAACAAGCCCTCGAGTTAAATATGTAAAGGGAAAGAAGTGTGCATAAGAAATATGTAAAGGGAAAGAAGTGTGCATAAGAAATAATAAAGGGAAAGAAGTGTGCATAAGAAATATGTAAAGGGAAAGAAGTGTGCATAAGAAATAAACACCTGATGTCGGAACAAGCCCTCCAGTTAAATATGTAAAGGGAAATAAGTGTGCATAAGAAATATGTAAAGGGAAAGAAGTGTGCATAAGAAATAAACACATGATGTCGGAACAAACCCTCGAGTTAAATATGTAAAGGGAAAGAAGTGTCCATAAGAAATATGTAAAGGGAAAGAAGTGTGCATAAGAAATAAACACATGATGTGGGAACAAGCCCTCGAGTTAAATATGTAAAGGGAAAGAAGTGTGCATAAGAAATATGTAAAGGGAAAGAAGTGTGCATAAGAAATATGTAAAGGGAAAGAAGTGTGCATAAGAAATAAACACATGATGTGGGAACAAGCCCTCGAGTTAAATATGTAAAGGGAAAGAAGTGTGCATAAGAAATAAACACATGATGTGGGAACAAGCCCTCGAGTTAAATATGTAAAGGGAAAGAAGTGTGCATAAGAAATAAACACATGATGTCGGAACAAGCCCTCCAGTTAAATATGTAAAGGGAAAGAAGTGTGCATAAGAAATATGTAAAGGGAAAGAAGTGTGCATAAGAAATATGTAAAGGGAAAGAAGTGTGCATAAGAAATATGTAAAGGGAAAGAAGTGTGCATACGAAATATGTAAAGGGAAAGAAGTGTGCATAAGAAATAAACACCTGATGTCGGAACAAGCCCTCCAGTTAAATATGTAAAGGGAAAGAAGTGTGCATAAGAAATATGTAAAGGGAAAGAAGTGTGCATAAGAAATATGTAAAGGGAAAGAAGTGTGCATAAGAAATATGTAAAGGGAAAGAAGTGAGCATAAGAAATATGTAAAGGGAAAGAAGTGTGCATAAGAAATAAACACATGATGTGGGAACAAGCCCTCGAGTTAAATATGTAAAGGGAAAGAAGTGTGCATAAGAAATATGTAAAGGGAAAGAAGTGTGCATAAGAAATATGTAAAGGGAAAGAAGTGTGCATAAGAAATATGTAAAGGGAAAGAAGTGTGCATAAGAAATATGTAAAGGGAAAGAAGTGTGCATAAGAAATAAACACATGATGTGGGAACAAGCCCTCGAGTTAAAAATGTAAAGGGAAAGAAGTGTGCATAAGAAATATGTAAAGGGAAAGAAGTGTGCATACGAAATAATAAAGGGAAAGAAGTGTGCATAAGAAATATGTAAAGGGAAAGAAGTGTGCATAAGAAATAAACACCTGATGTCGGAACAAGCCCTCCAGTTAAATATGTAAAGGGAAATAAGTGTGCATCAGAAATATGTAAAGGGAAAGAAGTGTGCATAAGAAATAAACACATGATGTCGGAACAAGCCCTCCAGTTAAATATGTAAAGGGAAAGAAGTGTGCATAAGAAATATGTAAAGGGAAAGAAGTGTGCATAAGAAATAAACACATGATGTCGGAACAAACCCTCGAGTTAAATATGTAAAGGGAAAGAAGTGTCCATAAGAAATATGTAAAGGGAAAGAAGTGTGCATAAGAAATAAACACATGATGTGGGAACAAGCCCTCGAGTTAAATATGTAAAGGGAAAGAAGTGTGCATAAGAAATATGTAAAGGGAAAGAAGTGTGCATAAGAAATATGTAAAGGGAAAGAAGTGTGCATAAGAAATAAACACATGATGTGGGAACAAGCCCTCGAGTTAAATATGTAAAGGGAAAGAAGTGTGCATAAGAAATAAACACATGATGTGGGAACAAGCCCTCGAGTTAAATATGTAAAGGGAAAGAAGTGTGCATAAGAAATAAACACATGATGTCGGAACAAGCCCTCCAGTTAAATATGTAAAGGGAAAGAAGTGTGCATAAGAAATATGTAAAGGGAAAGAAGTGTGCATAAGAAATATGTAAAGGGAAAGAAGTGTGCATAAGAAATATGTAAAGGGAAAGAAGTGTGAATAAGAAATATGTAAAGGGAAAGAAGTGTGCATAAGAAATAAACACCTGATGTCGGAACAAGCCCTCCAGTTAAATATGTAAAGGGAAAGAAGTGTGCATAAGAAATATGTAAAGGGAAAGAAGTGTGCATAAGAAATATGTAAAGGGAAAGAAGTGTGCATAAGAAATATGTAAAGGGAAAGAAGTGAGCATAAGAAATATGTAAAGGGAAAGAAGTGTGCATAAGAAATAAACACATGATGTGGGAACAAGCCCTCGAGTTAAATATGTAAAGGGAAAGAAGTGTGCATAAGAAATATGTAAAGGGAAAGAAGTGTGCATAAGAAATATGTAAAGGGAAAGAAGTGTGCATAAGAAATATGTAAAGGGAAAGAAGTGTGCATAAGAAATATGTAAAGGGAAAGAAGTGTGCATAAGAAATATGTAAAGGGAAAGAAGTGTGCATAAGAAATATGTAAAGGGAAAGAAGTGTGCATAAGAAATATGTAAAGGGAAAGAAGTGTGCATAAGAAATATGTAAAGGGAAAGAAGTGTGCATAAGAAATATGTAAAGGGAAAGAAGTGTGCATAAGAAATATGTAAAGGGAAAGAAGTGTGCATAAGAAATAATAAAGGGAAAGAAGTGTGCATAAGAAATAAACACATGATGTCGGAACAAGCCCTCGAGTTAAATATGTAAAGGGAAAGAAGTGTGCATAAGAAATAATAAAGGGAAAGAAGTGTGCATAAGAAATATGTAAAGGGAAAGAAGTGTGCATAAGAAATAAACACAGGATGTGGGAACAAGCCCTCGAGTTAAATATGTAAAGGGAAAGAAGTGTGCATAAGAAATATGTAAAGGGAAAGAAGTGTGCATAAGAAATATGTAAAGAGAAAGAAGTGTGCATAAGAAATATGTAAAGGGAAAGAAGTGTGCATAAGAAATATGTAAAGGGAAAGAAGTGTGCATAAGAAATAATAAAGGGAAAGAAGTGTGCATAAGAAATATGTAAAGGGAAAGAAGTGTGCATAAGAAATATGTAAAGGGAAAGAAGTGTGCATAAGAAATAAACACATGATGTGGGAACAAGCCCTCGAGTTAAATATGTAAAGGGAAAGAAGTGTGCATAAGAAATATGTAAAGGGAAAGAAGTGTGCATAAGAAATATGTAAAGGGAAAGAAGTGTGCATAAGAAATAAACACATGATGTGGGAACAAGCCCTCGAGTTAAATATGTAAAGGGAAAGAAGTGTGCATAAGAAATATGTAAAGGGAAAGAAGTGTGCATAAGAAATATGTAAAGGAAAAGAAGTGTGCATAAGAAATATGTAAAGGGAAAGAAGTGTGCATAAGAAATAAACACATGATGTGGGAACAAGCCCTCGAGTTAAATATGTAAAGGGAAAGAAGTGTGCATAAGAAATAAACACATGATGTGGGAACAAGCCCTCGAGTTAAATATGTAAAGGGAAAGAAGTGTGCATAAGAAATAAACACATGATGTGGGAACAAGCCCTCGAGTTAAATATGTAAAGGGAAAGAAGTGTGCATAAGAAATATGTAAAGGGAAAGAAGTGTGCATAAGAAATATGTAAAGGGAAAGAAGTGTGCATAAGAAATATGTAAAGGGAAAGAAGTGTGCATAAGAAATATGTAAAGGGAAAGAAGTGTGCATAAGAAATAAACACATGATGTCGGGACAAGCCCTCGAGTTAAATATGTAAAGGGAAAGAAGTGTGCATAAGAAATATGTAAAGGGAAAGAAGTGTGCATAAGAAATATGTAAAGGGAAAGAAGTGTGCATAAGAAATATGTAAAGGAAAAGAAGTGTGCATAAGAAATAAACACATGATGTCGGGACAAGCCCTCGAGTTAAATATGTAAAGGGAAAGAAGTGTGCATAAGAAATATGTAAAGGGAAAGAAGTGTGCATAAGAAATATGTAAAGGGAAAGAAGTGTGCATAAGAAATATGTAAAGGGAAAGAAGTGTGCATAAGAAATATGTAAAGGGAAAGAAGTGTGCATAAGAAATAAACACATGATGTGGGAACAAGCCCTCGAGTTAAATATGTAAAGGGAAAGAAGTGTGCATAAGAAATATGTAAAGGGAAAGAAGTGTGCATAAGAAATATGTAAAGGGAAAGAAGTGTGCATAAGAAATATGTAAAGGGAAAGAAGTGTGCATAAGAAATAATAAAGGGAAAGAAGTGTGCATAAGAAATATGTAAAGGGAAAGAAGTGTGCATAAGAAATATGTAAGGGGAAAGAAGTGTGCATAAGAAATATGTAAAGGGAAAGAAGTGTGCATAAGAAATATGTAAAGGGAAAGAAGTGTGCATAAGAAATAAACACATGATGTTGGAACAAGCCCTCGAGTTAAATATGTAAAGGGAAAGAAGTGTGCATAAGAAATATGTAAAGGGAAAGAAGTGTGCATAAGAAATAATCACCTGATGTCGGAACAAGCCCTCGAGTTAAATATGTAAAGGGAAAGAAGTGTGCATAAGAAATATGTAAAGGGAAAGAAGTGTGCATAAGAAATATGTAAAGGGAAAGAAGTGTGCATAAGAAATATGTAAAGGGAAAGAAGTGTGCATAAGAAATAATCACCTGATGTCGGAACAAGCCCTCGAGTTAAATATGTAAAGGGAAAGAAGTGTGCATAAGAAATATGTAAAGGGAAAGCAGTGTGCATAAGAAATATGTAAAGGGAAAGAAGTGTGCATAAGAAATAATCACCTGATGTCGGAACAAGCCCTCGAGTTAAATATGTAAAGGGAAAGAAGTGTGCATAAGAAATATGTAAAGGGAAAGAAGTGTGCATAATAAATATGTAAAGGGAAAGAAGTGTGCATAAGAAATAAACACATGATGTCGGGACAAGCCCTCGAGTTAAATATGTAAAGGGAAAGAAGTGTGCATAAGAAATATGTAAAGGGAAAGAAGTGTGCATAAGAAATATGTAAAGGGAAAGAAGTGTGCATAAGAAATACGTAAAGGGAAAGAAGTGTGCATAAGAAATAATAAAGGGAAAGAAGTGTGCATAAGAAATATGTAAAGGGAAAGAAGTGTGCATAAGAAATAATAAAGGGAAAGAAGTGTGCATAAGAAATATGTAAAGGGAAAGAAGTGTGCATAAGAAATAAACACATGATGTGGGAACAAGCCCTCGAGTTAAATATGTAAATGGAAAGAAGTGTGCATAAGAAATATGTAAAGGGAAAGAAGTGTGCATAAGAAATATGTAAAGGGAAAGAAGTGTGCATAAGAAATATGTAAAGGGAAAGAAGTGTGCATAAGAAATATGTAAAGGGAAAGAAGTGTGCATAAGAAATGAACACATGATGTCGGGACAAGCCCTCGAGTTAAATATGTAAAGGGAAAGAAGTGTGCATAAGAAATATGTAAAGGGAAAGAAGTGTGCATAAGAAATATGTAAAGGGAAAGAAGTGTGCATAAGAAATATGTAAAGGGAAAGAAGTGTGCATAAGAAATAAACACATGATGTCGGGACAAGCCCTCGAGTTAAATATGTAAAGGGAAAGAAGTGTGCATAAGAAATATGTAAAGGGAAAGAAGTGTGCATAAGAAATATGTAAAGGGAAAGAAGTGTGCATACGAAATATGTAAAGGGAAAGAAGTGTGCATAAGAAATATGTAAAGGGAAAGAAGTGTGCATAAGAAATAAACACATGATGTGGGAACAAGCCCTCGAGTTAAATATGTAAAGGGAAAGAAGTGTGCATAAGAAATATGTAAAGGGAAAGAAGTGTGCATAAGAAATAATCACCTGATGTCGGAACAAGCCCTCGAGTTAAATATGTAAAGGGAAAGAAGTGTGCATAAGAAATATGTAAAGGGAAAGAAGTGTGCATAAGAAATATGTAAAGGGAAAGAAGTGTGCATAAGAAATATGTAAAGGGAAAGAAGTGTGCATAAGAAATAATCACCTGATGTCGGAACAAGCCCTCGAGTTAAATATGTAAAGGGAAAGAAGTGTGCATAAGAAATATGTAAATGGAAAGAAGTGTGCATAAGAAATATGTAAAGGGAAAGAAGTGTGCATAAGAAATAATCACCTGATGTCGGAACAAGCCCTCGAGTTAAATATGTAAAGCGAAAGAAGTGTGCATAAGAAATAAACACCTGATGTCGGAACAAGCCCTCGAGTTAAATATGTAAGGGGAAAGAAGTGTGCATAAGAAATATGTAAAGGGAAAGAAGTGTGCATAAGAAATAATAAAGGGAAAGAAGTGTGCATAAGAAATATGTAAAGGGAAAGAAGTGTGCATAAGAAATAATCACCTGATGTCGGAACAAGCCCTCGAGTTAAATATGTAAAGGGAAAGAAGTGTGCATAAGAAATATGTAAAGGGAAAGAAGTGTGCATAAGAAATATGTAAAGGGAAAGAAGTGTGCATAAGAAATATGTAAAGGGAAAGAAGTGTGCATAAGAAATAATCACCTGATGTCGGAACAAGCCCTCGAGTTAAATATGTAAAGGGAAAGAAGTGTGCATAAGAAATATGTAAAGGGAAAGCAGTGTGCATAAGAAATATGTAAAGGGAAAGAAGTGTGCATAAGAAATAATCACCTGATGTCGGAACAAGCCCTCGAGTTAAATATGTAAAGGGAAAGAAGTGTGCATAAGAAATATGTAAAGGGAAAGAAGTGTGCATAATAAATATGTAAAGGGAAAGAAGTGTGCATAAGAAATAAACACATGATGTCGGGACAAGCCCTCGAGTTAAATATGTAAAGGGAAAGAAGTGTTCATAAGAAATATGTAAAGGGAAAGAAGTGTGCATAAGAAATATGTAAAGGGAAAGAAGTGTGCATAAGAAATACGTAAAGGGAAAGAAGTGTGCATAAGAAATAATAAAGGGAAAGAAGTGTGCATAAGAAATATGTAAAGGGAAAGAAGTGTGCATAAGAAATAATAAAGGGAAAGAAGTGTGCATAAGAAATATGTAAAGGGAAAGAAGTGTGCATAAGAAATAAACACATGATGTGGGAACAAGCCCTCGAGTTAAATATGTAAAGGGAAAGAAGTGTGCATAAGAAATATGTAAAGGGAAAGAAGTGTGCATAAGAAATATGTAAAGGGAAAGAAGTGTGCATAAGAAATATGTAAAGGGAAAGAAGTGTGCATAAGAAATATGTAAAGGGAAAGAAGTGTGCATAAGAAATGAACACATGATGTCGGGACAAGCCCTCGAGTTAAATATGTAAAGGGAAAGAAGTGTGCATAAGAAATATGTAAAGGGAAAGAAGTGTGCATAAGAAATATGTAAAGGGAAAGAAGTGTGCATAAGAAATATGTAAAGGGAAAGAAGTGTGCATAAGAAATAAACACATGATGTCGGGACAAGCCCTCGAGTTAAATATGTAAAGGGAAAGAAGTGTGCATAAGAAATATGTAAAGGGAAAGAAGTGTGCATAAGAAATATGTAAAGGGAAAGAAGTGTGCATAAGAAATATGTAAAGGGAAAGAAGTGTGCATAAGAAATAAACACATGATGTCGGGACAAGCCCTCGAGTTAAATATGTAAAGGGAAAGAAGTGTGCATAAGAAATATGTAAAGGGAAAGAAGTGTGCATAAGAAATATGTAAAGGGAAAGAAGTGTGCATACGAAATATGTAAAGGGAAAGAAGTGTGCATAAGAAATATGTAAAGGGAAAGAAGTGTGCATAAGAAATAAACACATGATGTGGGAACAAGCCCTCGAGTTAAATATGTAAAGGGAAAGAAGTGTGCATAAGAAATATGTAAAGGGAAAGAAGTGTGCATAAGAAATAATCACCTGATGTCGGAACAAGCCCTCGAGTTAAATATGTAAAGGGAAAGAAGTGTGCATAAGAAATATGTAAAGGGAAAGAAGTGTGCATAAGAAATATGTAAAGGGAAAGAAGTGTGCATAAGAAATATGTAAAGGGAAAGAAGTGTGCATAAGAAATAATCACCTGATGTCGGAACAAGCCCTCGAGTTAAATATGTAAAGGGAAAGAAGTGTGCATAAGAAATATGTAAATGGAAAGAAGTGTGCATAAGAAATATGTAAAGGGAAAGAAGTGTGCATAAGAAATAATCACCTGATGTCGGAACAAGCCCTCGAGTTAAATATGTAAAGCGAAAGAAGTGTGCATAAGAAATAAACACCTGATGTCGGAACAAGCCCTCGAGTTAAATATGTAAGGGGAAAGAAGTGTGCATAAGAAATATGTAAAGGGAAAGAAGTGTGCATAAGAAATAATAAAGGGAAAGAAGTGTGCATAAGAAATATGTAAAGGGAAAGAAGTGTGCATAAGAAATAAACACCTGATGTCGGAACAAGCCCTCCAGTTAAATATGTAAAGGGAAAGAAGTGTGCATAAGAAATATGTAAAGGGAAAGAAGTGTGCATAAGAAATATATAAAGGGAAAGAAGTGTGCATAATAAATATGTAAAGGGAAAGAAGTGTGCATAAGAAATATGTAAAGGGAAAGAAGTGTGCATAAGAAATATGTAAAGGGAAAGAAGTGTGCATAAGAAATATGTAAAGGGAAAGAAGTGTGCATAAGAAATATGTAAAGGGAAAGAAGTGTGCATAAGAAATAAACACATGATGTGGGAACAAGCCCTCGAGTTAAATATGTAAAGGGAAAGAAGTGTGCATAAGAAATATGTAAAGGGAAAGAAGTGTGCATAAGAAATAAACACATGATGTGGGAACAAGCCCTCGAGTTAAATATGTAAAGGGAAAGAAGTGTGCATAAGAAATATGTAAAGGGAAAGAAGTGTGCATAAGAAATAAACACATGATGTGGGAACAAGCCCTCGAGTTAAATATGTAAAGGGAAAGAAGTGTGCATAAGAAATATGTAAAGGGAAAGAAGTGTGCATAAGAAATAATAAAGGGAAAGAAGTGTGCATAAGAAATATGTAAAGGGAAAGAAGTGTGCATAAGAAATATGTAAAGGGAAAGAAGTGTGCATAAGAAATAAACACATGATGTGGGAACAAGCCCTCGAGTTAAATATGTAAAGGGAAAGAAGTGTGCATAAGAAATAAACACATGATGTGGGAACAAGCCCTCCAGTTAAATATGTAAAGGGAAAGAAGTGTGCATAAGAAATATGTAAAGGGAAAGAAGTGTGCATAAGAAATAATCACCTGATGTCGGGACAAGCCCTCGAGTTAAATATGTAAAGGGAAAGAAGTGTGCATAAGAAATATGTAAAGGGAAAGAAGTGTGCATAAGAAATAAACACATGATGTCGGGACAACCCCTTGAGTTAAATATGTAAAGGGAAAGAAGTGTGCATAAGAAATATGTAAAGGGAAAGAAGTGTGCATAAGAAATAATAAAGGGAAAGAAGTGTGCATAAGAAATATGTAAAGGGAAAGAAGTGTGCATAAGAAATATGTAAAGGGAAAGAAGTGTGCATAAGAAATAATAAAGGGAAAGAAGTGTGCATAAGAAATATGTAAAGGGAAAGAAGTGTGCATAAGAAATAAACACATGATGTGGGAACAAGCCCTCGAGTTAAATATGTAAAGGGAAAGAAGTGTGCATAAGAAATAAACACATGATGTGGGAACAAGCCCTCGAGTTAAATATGTAAAGGGAAAGAAGTGTGCATAAGAAATATGTAAAGGGAAAGAAGTGTGCATAAGAAATATGTAAAGGGAAAGAAGTGTGCATAAGAAATATGTAAAGGGAAAGAAGTGTGCATAAGAAATATGTAAAGGGAAAGAAGTGTGCATAAGAAATGAACACATGATGTCGGGACAAGCCCTCGAGTTAAATATGTAAAGGGAAAGAAGTGTGCATAAGAAATATGTAAAGGGAAAGAAGTGTGCATAAGAAATATGTAAAGGGAAAGAAGTGTGCATAAGAAATATGTAAAGGGAAAGAAGTGTGCATAAGAAATAAACACATGATGTCGGGACAAGCCCTCGAGTTAAATATGTAAAGGAAAAGAAGTGTGCATAAGAAATATGTAAAGGGAAAGAAGTGTGCATAAGAAATATGTAAAGGGAAAGAAGTGTGCATAAGAAATATGTAAAGGGAAAGAAGTGTGCATAAGAAATAAACACATGATGTCGGGACAAGCCCTCGAGTTAAATATGTAAAGGGAAAGAAGTGTGCATAAGAAATATGTAAAGGGAAAGAAGTGTGCATAAGAAATATGTAAAGGGAAAGAAGTGTGCATAAGAAATATGTAAAGGGAAAGAAGTGTGCATAAGAAATATGTAAAGGGAAAGAAGTGTGCATAAGAAATAAACACATGATGTGGGAACAGGCCCTCGAGTTAAATATGTAAAGGGAAAGAAGTGTGCATAAGAAATATGTAAAGGGAAAGAAGTGTGCATAAGAAATAATCACCTGATGTCGGAACAAGCCCTCGAGTTAAATATGTAAAGGGAAAGAAGTGTGCATAAGAAATATGTAAAGGGAAAGAAGTGTGCATAAGAAATATGTAAAGGGAAAGAAGTGTGCATAAGAAATATGTAAAGGGAAAGAAGTGTGCATAAGAAATAATCACCTGATGTCGGAACAAGCCCTCGAGTTAAATATGTAAAGGGAAAGAAGTGTGCATAAGAAATATGTAAATGGAAAGAAGTGTGCATAAGAAATATGTAAAGGAAAAGAAGTGTGCATAAGAAATAATCACCTGATGTCGGAACAAGCCCTCGAGTTAAATATGTAAAGCGAAAGAAGTGTGCATAAGAAATAAACACCTGATGTCGGAACAAGCCCTCGAGTTAAATATGTAAGGGGAAAGAAGTGTGCATAAGAAATATGTAAAGGGAAAGAAGTGTGCATAAGAAATAATAAAGGGAAAGAAGTGTGCATAAGAAATATGTAAAGGGAAAGAAGTGTGCATAAGAAATAAACACCTGATGTCGGAACAAGCCCTCCAGTTAAATATGTAAAGGGAAAGAAGTGTGCATAAGAAATATGTAAAGGGAAAGAAGTGTGCATAAGAAATATATAAAGGGAAAGAAGTGTGCATAATAAATATGTAAAGGGAAAGAAGTGTGCATAAGAAATATGTAAAGGGAAAGAAGTGTGCATAAGAAATATGTAAAGGGAAAGAAGTGTGCATAAGAAATATGTAAAGGGAAAGAAGTGTGCATAAGAAATATGTAAAGGGAAAGAAGTGTGCATAAGAAATAAACACATGATGTGGGAACAAGCCCTCGAGTTAAATATGTAAAGGGAAAGAAGTGTGCATAAGAAATATGTAAAGGGAAAGAAGTGTGCATAAGAAATAAACACATGATGTGGGAACAAGCCCTCGAGTTAAATATGTAAAGGGAAAGAAGTGTGCATAAGAAATATGTAAAGGGAAAGAAGTGTGCATAAGAAATAAACACATGATGTGGGAACAAGCCCTCGAGTTAATTATGTAAAGGGAAAGAAGTGTGCATAAGAAATAATAAAGGGAAAGAAGTGTGCATAAGAAATATGTAAAGGGAAAGAAGTGTGCATAAGAAATATGTAAAGGGAAAGAAGTGTGCATAAGAAATAAACACATGATGTGGGAACAAGCCCTCGAGTTAAATATGTAAAGGGAAAGAAGTGTGCATAAGAAATAAACACATGATGTGGGAACAAGCCCTCCAGTTAAATATGTAAAGGGAAAGAAGTGTGCATAAGAAATATGTAAAGGGAAAGAAGTGTGCATAAGAAATAATCACCTGATGTCGGGACAAGCCCTCGAGTTAAATATGTAAAGGGAAAGAAGTGTGCATAAGAAATATGTAAAGGGAAAGAAGTGTGCATAAGAAATAAACACATGATGTCGGGACAACCCCTTGAGTTAAATATGTAAAGGGAAAGAAGTGTGCATAAGAAATATGTAAAGGGAAAGAAGTGTGCATAAGAAATAATAAAGGGAAAGAAGTGTGCATAAGAAATATGTAAAGGGAAAGAAGTGTGCATAAGAAATATGTAAAGGGAAAGAAGTGTGCATAAGAAATAATAAAGGGAAAGAAGTGTGCATAAGAAATATGTAAAGGGAAAGAAGTGTGCATAAGAAATAAACACATGATGTGGGAACAAGCCCTCGAGTTAAATATGTAAAGGGAAAGAAGTGTGCATAAGAAATATGTAAAGGGAAAGAAGTGTGCATAAGAAATATGTAAAGGGAAAGAAGTGTGCATAAGAAATATGTAAAGGGAAAGAAGTGTGCATAAGAAATAAACACATGATGTCGGGACAAGCCCTCGAGTTAAATATGTAAAGGGAAAGAAGTGTGCATAAGAAATATGTAAAGGGAAAGAAGTGTGCATAAGAAATATGTAAAGGGAAAGAAGTGTGCATAAGAAATATGTAAAGGAAAAGAAGTGTGCATAAGAAATAAACACATGATGTCGGGACAAGCCCTCGAGTTAAATATGTAAAGGGAAAGAAGTGTGCATAAGAAATATGTAAAGGGAAAGAAGTGTGCATAAGAAATATGTAAAGGGAAAGAAGTGTGCATAAGAAATATGTAAAGGGAAAGAAGTGTGCATAAGAAATATGTAAATGGAAAGAAGTGTGCATAAGAAATAAACACATGATGTGGGAACAAGCCCTCGAGTTAAATATGTAAAGGGAAAGAAGTGTGCATAAGAAATATGTAAAGGGAAAGAAGTGTGCATAAGAAATATGTAAAGGGAAACAAGTGTGCATAAGAAATAATAAAGGGAAAGAAGTGTGCATAAGAAATATGTAAAGGGAAAGAAGTGTGCATAAGAAATATGTAAGGGGAAAGAAGTGTGCATAAGAAATATGTAAAGGGAAAGAAGTGTGCATAAGAAATATGTAAAGGGAAAGAAGTGTGCATAAGAAATAAACACATGATGTTGGAACAAGCCCTCGAGTTAAATATGTAAAGGGAAAGAAGTGTGCATAAGAAATATGTAAAGGGAAAGAAGTGTGCATAAGAAATAATCACCTGATGTCGGAACAAGCCCTCGAGTTAAATATGTAAAGGGAAAGAAGTGTGCATAAGAAATATGTAAAGGGAAAGAAGTGTGCATAAGAAATATGTAAAGGGAAAGAAGTGTGCATAAGAAATATGTAAAGGGAAAGAAGTGTGCATAAGAAATATGTAAAGGGAAAGAAGTGTGCATAAGAAATAATCACCTGATGTCGGAACAAGCCCTCGAGTTAAATATGTAAAGGGAAAGAAGTGTGCATAAGAAATATGTAAAGGGAAAGAAGTGTGCATAAGAAATATGTAAAGGGAAAGAAGTGTGCATAAGAAATAATCACCTGATGTCGGAACAAGCCCTCGAGTTAAATATGTAAAGGGAAAGAAGTGTGCATAAGAAATAAACACCTGATGTCGGAACAAGCCCTCGAGTTAAATATGTAAGGGGAAAGAAGTGTGCATAAGAAATATGTAAAAGGAAAGAAGTGTGCATAAGAAATAATAAAGGGAAAGAAGTGTGCATAAGAAATATGTAAAGGGAAAGAAGTGTGCATAAGAAAAAAACACCTGATGTCGGAACAAGCCCTCCAGTTAAATATGTAAAGGGAAAGAAGTGTGCATAAGAAATATGTAAAGGGAAAGAAGTGTGCATAAGAAATATGTAAAGGGAAAGAAGTGTGCATAAGAAATATGTAAAGGGAAAGAAGTGTGCATAAGAAATATGTAAAGGGAAAGAAGTGTGCATAAGAAATATGTAAAGGGAAAGAAGTGTGCATAAGAAATATGTAAAGGGAAAGAAGTGTGCATAAGAAATATGTAAAGGGAAAGAAGTGTGCATAAGAAATAAACACCTGATGTCGGAACAAGCCCTCCAGTTAAATATGTAAAGGGAAAGAAGTGTGCATAAGAAATATGTAAAGGGAAAGAAGTGTGCATAAGAAATATGTAAAGGGAAAGAAGTGTGCATAATAAATATGTAAAGGGAAAGAAGTGTGCATAAGAAATATGTAAAGGGAAAGAAGTGTGCATAAGAAATAAACACATGATGTGGGAACAAGCCCTCGAGTTAAATATGTAAAGGGAAAGAAGTGAGCATAAGAAATAAACACATGATGTGGGAACAAGCCCTCCAGTTAAATATGTAAAGGGAAAGAAGTGTGCATAAGAAATATGTAAAGGGAAAGAAGTGTGCATAAGAAATATGTAAAGGGAAAGAAGTGTGCATAAGAAATAATAAAGGGAAAGAAGTGTGCATAAGAAATATGTAAAGGGAAAGAAGTGTGCATAAGAAATATGTAAAGGGAAAGAAGTGTGCATAAGAAATATGTAAAGGGAAAGAAGTGTGCATAAGAAATAAACACATGATGTGGGAACAAGCCCTCGAGTTAAATATGTAAAGGGAAAGAAGTGTGCATAAGAAATATGTAAAGGGAAAGAAGTGTGCATAAGAAATATGTAAAGGGAAAGAAGTGTGCATAAGAAATAAACACCTGATGTCGGGACAAGCCCTCGAGTTAAATATGTAAAGGGAAAGAAGTGAGCATAAGAAATAAACACATGATGTGGGAACAAGCCCTCGAGTTAAATATGTAAAGGGAAAGAAGTGTGCATAAGAAATATGTAAAGGGAAAGAAGTGTGCATAAGAAATAAACACATGATGTGGGAACAAGCCCTCCAGTTAAATATGTAAAGGGAAAGAAGTGTGCATAAGAAATATGTAAAGGGAAAGAAGTGTGCATACGAAATATGTAAAGGGAAAGAAGTGTGCATAAGAAATAAACACATGATGTGGGAACAAGCCCTCGAGTTAAATATGTAAAGGGAAAGAAGTGTGCATTAGAAATATGTAAAGGGAAAGAAGTGTGCATAAGAAATATGTAAAGGGAAAGAAGTGTGCATTAGAAATATGTAAAGGGAAAGAAGTGTGCATAAGAAATATGTAAAGGGAAAGAAGTGTGCATAAGAAATATGTAAAGGGAAAGAAGTGTGCATAAGAAATAATAAAGGGAAAGAAGTGTGCATAAGAAATATGTAAAGGGAAAGAAGTGTGCATAAGAAATATGTAAGGGGAAAGAAGTGTGCATAAGAAATATGTAAAGGGAAAGAAGTGTGCATAAGAAATATGTAAAGGGAAAGAAGTGTGCATAAGAAATAAACACATGATGTTGGAACAAGCCCTCGAGTTAAATATGTAAAGGGAAAGAAGTGTGCATAAGAAATATGTAAAGGGAAAGAAGTGTGCATAAGAAATAATCACCTGATGTCGGAACAAGCCCTCGAGTTAAATATGTAAAGGGAAAGAAGTGTGCATAAGAAATATGTAAAGGGAAAGAAGTGTGCATAAGAAATATGTAAAGGGAAAGAAGTGTGCATAAGAAATATGTAAAGGGAAAGAAGTGTGCATAAGAAATATGTAAAGGGAAAGAAGTGTGCATAAGAAATAATCACCTGATGTCGGAACAAGCCCTCGAGTTAAATATGTAAAGGGAAAGAAGTGTGCATAAGAAATATGTAAAGGGAAAGAAGTGTGCATAAGAAATATGTAAAGGGAAAGAAGTGTGCATAAGAAATATGTAAAGGGAAAGAAGTGTGCATAAGAAATAAACACATGATGTGGGAACAAGCCCTCGAGTTAAATATGTAAAGGGAAAGAAGTGTGCATAAGAAATATGTAAAGGGAAAGAAGTGTGCATAAGAAATATGTAAAGGGAAAGAAGTGTGCATAAGAAATATGTAAAGGGAAAGAAGTGTGCATAAGAAATATGTAAAGGGAAAGAAGTGTGCATAAGAAATATGTAAAGGGAAAGAAGTGTGCATAAGAAATAAACACATGATGTCGGGACAAGCCCTCGAGTTAAATATGTAAAGGGAAAGAAGTGTGCATAAGAAATATGTAAAGGGAAAG
The DNA here is from genome assembly GCA_037893245.1 of Crossaster papposus. Taxonomy (NCBI): domain Eukaryota; kingdom Metazoa; phylum Echinodermata; class Asteroidea; order Velatida; family Solasteridae; genus Crossaster; species Crossaster papposus. The sequence goes on from JBAIAA010000176.1 coordinate 1,989,259, forward strand.
AAGTGTGCATAAGAAATATGTAAAGGGAAAGAAGTGTGCATAAGAAATAAACACCTGATGTCGGGACAAGCCCTCGAGTTAAATATGTAAAGGGAAAGAAGTGAGCATAAGAAATAAACACATGATGTGGGAACAAGCCCTCGAGTTAAATATGTAAAGGGAAAGAAGTGTGCATAAGAAATATGTAAAGGGAAAGAAGTGTGCATACGAAATAAACACATGATGTGGGAACAAGCCCTCCAGTTAAATATGTAAAGGGAAAGAAGTGTGCATAAGAAATATGTAAAGGGAAAGAAGTGTGCATACGAAATATGTAAAGGGAAAGAAGTGTGCATAAGAAATAAACACATGATGTGGGAACAAGCCCTCGAGTTAAATATGTAAAGGGAAAGAAGTGTGCATTAGAAATATGTAAAGGGAAAGAAGTGTGCATAAGAAATATGTAAAGGGAAAGAAGTGTGCATAAGAAATATGTAAAGGGAAAGAAGTGTGCATAAGAAATAATAAAGGGAAAGAAGTGTGCATAAGAAATATGTAAAGGGAAAGAAGTGTGCATAAGAAATATGTAAGGGGAAAGAAGTGTGCATAAGAAATATGTAAAGGGAAAGAAGTGTGCATAAGAAATATGTAAAGGGAAAGAAGTGTGCATAAGAAATAAACACATGATGTTGGAACAAGCCCTCGAGTTAAATATGTAAAGGGAAAGAAGTGTGCATAAGAAATATGTAAAGGGAAAGAAGTGTGCATAAGAAATAATCACCTGATGTCGGAACAAGCCCTCGAGTTAAATATGTAAAGGGAAAGAAGTGTGCATAAGAAATATGTAAAGGGAAAGAAGTGTGCATAAGAAATATGTAAAGGGAAAGAAGTGTGCATAAGAAATATGTAAAGGGAAAGAAGTGTGCATAAGAAATATGTAAAGGGAAAGAAGTGTGCATAAGAAATAATCACCTGATGTCGGAACAAGCCCTCGAGTTAAATATGTAAAGGGAAAGAAGTGTGCATAAGAAATATGTAAAGGGAAAGAAGTGTGCATAAGAAATATGTAAAGGGAAAGAAGTGTGCATAAGAAATATGTAAAGGGAAAGAAGTGTGCATAAGAAATATGTAAAGGGAAAGAAGTGTGCATAAGAAATAATCACCTGATGTCGGAACAAGCCCTCGAGTTAAATATGTAAAGGGAAAGAAGTGTGCATAAGAAATAAACACCTGATGTCGGAACAAGCCCTCGAGTTAAATATGTAAGGGGAAAGAAGTGTGCATAAGAAATATGTAAAGGGAAAGAAGTGTGCATAAGAAATAATAAAGGGAAAGAAGTGTGCATAAGAAATATGTAAAGGGAAAGAAGTGTGCATAAGAAAAAAACACCTGATGTCGGAACAAGCCCTCCAGTTAAATATGTAAAGGGAAAGAAGTGTGCATAAGAAATATGTAAAGGGAAAGAAGTGTGCATAAGAAATATGTAAAGGGAAAGAAGTGTGCATAAGAAATATGTAAAGGGAAAGAAGTGTGCATAAGAAATATGTAAAGGGAAAGAAGTGTGCATAAGAAATATGTAAAGGGAAAGAAGTGTGCATAAGAAATATGTAAAGGGAAAGAAGTGTGCATAAGAAATATGTAAAGGGAAAGAAGTGTGCATAAGAAATAAACACCTGATGTCGGAACAAGCCCTCCAGTTAAATATGTAAAGGGAAAGAAGTGTGCATAAGAAATATGTAAAGGGAAAGAAGTGTGCATAAGAAATATGTAAAGGGAAAGAAGTGTGCATAAGAAATATGTAAAGGGAAAGAAGTGTGCATAAGAAATATGTAAAGGGAAAGAAGTGTGCATAAGAAATAAACACATGATGTGGGAACAAGCCCTCGAGTTAAATATGTAAAGGGAAAGAAGTGAGCATAAGAAATAAACACATGATGTGGGAACAAGCCCTCCAGTTAAATATGTAAAGGGAAAGAAGTGTGCATAAGAAATATGTAAAGGGAAAGAAGTGTGCATAAGAAATATGTAAAGGGAAAGAAGTGTGCATAAGAAATAATAAAGGGAAAGAAGTGTGCATAAGAAATATGTAAAGGGAAAGAAGTGTGCATAAGAAATATGTAAAGGGAAAGAAGTGTGCATAAGAAATATGTAAAGGGAAAGAAGTGTGCATAAGAAATAATCACATGATGTGGGAACAAGCCCTCGAGTTAAATATGTAAAGGGAAAGAAGTGTGCATAAGAAATATGTAAAGGGAAAGAAGTGTGCATAAGAAATATGTAAAGGGAAAGAAGTGTGCATAAGAAATAAACACATGATGTGGGAACAAGCCCTCGAGTTAAATATGTAAAGGGAAAGAAGTGTGCATAAGAAATATGTAAAGGGAAAGAAGTGTGCATAAGAAATATGTAAAGGGAAAGAAGTGTGCATAAGAAATAAACACATGATGTGGGAACAAGCCCTCGAGTTAAATATGTAAAGGGAAAGAAGTGTGCATAAGAAATATGTAAAGGGAAAGAAGTGTGCATAAGAAATATGTAAAGGGAAAGAAGTGTGCATAAGAAATATGTAAAGGGAAAGAAGTGTGCATAAGAAATATGTAAAGGGAAAGAAGTGTGCATAAGAAATATGTAAAGGGAAAGAAGTGTGCATAAGAAATAAACACATGATGTCGGGACAAGCCCTCGAGTTAAATATGTAAAGGGAAAGAAGTGTGCATAAGAAATATGTAAAGGGAAAGAAGTGTGCATAAGAAATATGTAAAGGGAAAGAAGTGTGCATAAGAAATAAACACCTGATGTCGGGACAAGCCCTCGAGTTAAATATGTAAAGGGAAAGAAGTGAGCATAAGAAATAAACACATGATGTGGGAACAAGCCCTCGAGTTAAATATGTAAAGGGAAAGAAGTGTGCATAAGAAATATGTAAAGGGAAAGAAGTGTGCATAAGAAATAAACACATGATGTCGGGACAAGCCCTCGAGTTAAATATGTAAAGGGAAAGAAGTGTGCATAAGAAATATGTAAAGGGAAAGAAGTGTGCATAAGAAATATGTAAAGGGAAAGAAGTGTGCATAAGAAATAAACACCTGATGTCGGGACAAGCCCTCGAGTTAAATATGTAAAGGGAAAGAAGTGAGCATAAGAAATAAACACATGATGTGGGAACAAGCCCTCGAGTTAAATATGTAAAGGGAAAGAAGTGTGCATAAGAAATATGTAAGGGAAAGAAGTGTGCATAAGAAATAAACACATGATGTGGGAACAAGCCCTCCAGTTAAATATGTAAAGGGAAAGAAGTGTGCATAATAAAAATATGTAAAGGGAAAGAAGTGTGCATACGAAATATGTAAAGGGAAAGAAGTGTGCATAGGAAATATGTAAAGTGAAAGAAATGTGCATAAGAAATAAACACATGATGTGGGAACAAGCCCTCGAGTTAAATATGTAAAGGGAAAGAAGTGTGCATAAGAAATATGTAAAGGGAAAGAAGTGTGCATAAGAAATATGTAAAGGGAAAGAAGTGTGCATAAGAAATATGTAAAGGGAAAGAAGTGTGCATAAGAAATATGTAAAGGGAAAGAAGTGTGCATAAGAAATATGTAAAGGGAAAGAAGTGTGCATAAGAAATAAACACCTGATGTCGGAACAAGCCCTCGAGTTAAATATGTAAAGGGAAAGAAGTGTGCATAAGAAATATGTAAAGGGAAAGAAGTGTGCATAAGAAATATGTAAAGGGAAAGAAGTGTGCATAGGAAATAATCACCTGATGTCGGAACAAGCCCTCGAGTTAAATATGTAAAGGGAAAGAAGTGTGCATAAGAAATATGTAAAGGGAAAGAAGTGTGCATAAGAAATATGTAAAGGGAAAGAAGTGTGCATAAGAAATATGTAAAGGGAAAGAAGTGTGCATAAGAAATATGTAAAGGGAAAGAAGTGTGCATAAGAAATAATCACCTTATGTCGGAACAAGCCCTCGAGTTAAATATGTAAAGGGAAAGAAGTGTGCATAAGAAATAAACACCTGATGTCGGAACAAGCCCTCGAGTTAAATATGTAAGGGGAAAGAAGTGTGCATAAGAAATATGTAAAGGGAAAGAAGTGTGCATAAGAAATAATAAAGGGAAAGAAGTGTGCATAAGAAATATGTAAAGGGAAAGAAGTGTGCATAAGAAAAAAACACCTGATGTCGGAACAAGCCCTCCAGTTAAATATGTAAAGGGAAAGAAGTGTGCATAAGAAATATGTAAAGGGAAAGAAGTGTGCATAAGAAATATGTAAAGGGAAAGAAGTGTGCATAAGAAATATGTAAAGGGAAAGAAGTGTGCATAAGAAATATGTAAAGGGAAAGAAGTGTGCATAAGAAATATGTAAAGGGAAAGAAGTGTGCATAAGAAATAAACACATGATGTCGGGACAAGCCCTCGAGTTAAATATGTAAAGGGAAAGAAGTGTGCATAAGAAATATGTAAAGGGAAAGAAGTGTGCATAAGAAATATGTAAAGGGAAAGAAGTGTGCATAAGAAATATGTAAAGGGAAAGAAGTGTGCATAAAAAATAAGTAGTTTGAGGCCAGCCAATGCGGTTTCAAATGATTTATCACTCCTAGGCGGTCTCTTTGGTTCGAGAGGGCCGAAATGGGCAGCTGTTGAGTGACAACAAGGTCGAGTATGGTATAGTCACGTTCACTTGGCTAGAGCGGCCATTCTAGTCTGAGCAGTTCGTCAGTTGGTTTGCTTTTTCGTGCTAGTTCTTCGTAATTTACTTTTTCTGAGCAGTTCGTCAGTTGGTTTGCTTTTTCGTGCTGTTCCCCGACATCAGCTTCGGACGGGAACAAACTGTGATAATTGTGTAATATAATATTGCTGTCCTGTGCTACCGCTTCGGGCTCGGACAAACTGTCTTTACATTGCTTGCATTGCTGTCCCGTGCTATCATAGCTTCAAGCTGGGACAGCGCTTACAACAATAAACGGCTGTGACAATATTGCTAAATATAAATTGCTGTTTGCGTCACCAACTGTGACAATATTGCTGTTCCCCGACATCAGCTTCGGACGGGAACAAACTGTGATAATTGTGTAATATAATATTGCTGTCCTGTGCTACCGCTTCGGGCTCGGACAAACTGTCTTTACATTGCTTGCATTGCTGTCCCGTGCTATCATAGCTTCAAGCTGGGACAGCGCTTACAACAATAAACGGCTGCTTGCTAAATATAAATTGCTGTTTGCGTCACCAACTGTGACAATATTGCTGTTCCCCGACATCAGCTTCGGACGGGAACAAACTGTGATAATTGTGTAATATAATATTGCTGTCTTGTGCTACCGCTTCGGGCTCGGACAAACTGTCTTTACATTGCTTGCATTGCTGTCCCGTGCTATCATAGCTTCAAGCTGGGACAGCGCTTACAACAATAAACGGCTGCTCAGACCTGACACGCACATGATTTCTATCATGCCCTCCAATTTGCAATAGAAACATATTAGTATTCAACTTAAAGTCCCCTATTAAATTCCCCTAATTCGTTAATTTAGCCCTATTTGGCGGCGGTCAATGACCGTTTGGCGGAAGTTTATTCTAAACGCTGCTATAGGTCTAAATTTTAGTAATGCACACATCATTCTAACGCCCTGGATTTAAATACGGCACGGTAATTATAAAATATTGTTAACACTTGTATTATTTGAATGGATCCAAAGTTAATGGACCGCCTGTTAATTAAATTCGATTTTAGCTGGTGGTGCTGTTATGTTTCGCCGGACGCATCGAGGGGGGGGGGGGGGGGGGGGGTTTCGTTACAAATTTGGCTATCGGCGAAATTATCCAGCTGCGCCACAAAGTCTCGCGAATCGCAGCGACCGGAGACTAAGTTTGCATGGAATACGGGGAGTTATTGACGCTACTTATAGATCCCGCGAATTCGCCGCGATCGGGGACTAAGTTTGCTTGGTTATTAAATGTACATAGGTCTCGCGTATTCGCTGCGATCGGGGACCACGCTTGGAAACATTTCGTCAAGTTATAGGTTTTGCGAACACGCTTCGATCGGAAACCTAAAATAATTATCGATCTGGCATTAAAACTGCTCAGGCCATTAGTAAACCAAAACCCAATTACCGAGTCAAGTTGATTTCTTACAGCTGTTCTGTTGCATGGAGTGATAAGTAGTTTGAGGCCAGCCAATGCGGTTTCAAATGATTTATCACTCCTAGGCGGTCTCTTTGGTTCGAGAGGGCCGAAATGGGCAGCTGTTGAGTGACAACAAGGTCGAGTATGGTATAGTCACGTTCACTTGGCTAGAGCGGCCATTCTAGTCTGAGCAGTTCGTCAGTTGGTTTGCTTTTTCGTGCTAGTTCTTCGTAATTTACTTTTTGCAGCCCACCACCTCCCCTTTTACTGCCACCTGTTAAGGTCATGCAGTCATGTGGGGATTGTTTGCCGTCCTTGCCTGGTATCAATTCTGGAGTTTGCACACTCGGCTGCCCATTGGAGCCGGAAGGGAATTTCCTCCTGTTTTTCCTCAATCAAAGCATACAATGAGGTTTTTATCAGGAGTTTTCGCCCTTCCCGTAATTGAATATCGGCTTGGCGGAAGTTTATTCTAAACGCTGCTATAGGTCTAAATTTTAGTAATGCACACATCATTCTAACGCCCTGGATTTAAATACGGCACGGTAATTATAAAATATTGTTAACACTTGTATTATTTGAATGGATCCAAAGTTAATGGACCGCCTGTTAATTAAATTCGATTTTAGCTGGTGGTGCTGTTATGTTTCGCCGGACGCATCGAGGGGGGGGGGGGGGGGGGGGATATCGTTACAAATTTGGCTATCGGCGAAATTATCCAGCTGCGCCACAAAGTCTCGCGAATCGCAGCGACCGGAGACTAAGTTTGCATGGAATACGGGGAGTTATTGACGCTACTTATAGATCCCGCGAATTCGCCGCGATCGGGGACTAAGTTTGCTTGGTTATTAAATGTACATAGGTCTCGCGTATTCGCTGCGATCGGGGACCACGCTTGGAAACATTTCGTCAAGTTATAGGTTTTGCGAACACGCTTCGATCGGAAACCTAAAATAATTATCGATCTGGCATTAAAACTGCTCAGGCCATTAGTAAACCAAAACCCAATTACCGAGTCAAGTTGATTTCTTACAGCTGTTCTGTTGCATGGAGTGATAAACACATGATGTCGGGACAAGCCCTCGAGTTAAATATGTAAAGGGAAAGAAGTGTGCATAAGAAATATGTAAAGGGAAAGAAGTGTGCATAAGAAATATGTAAAGGGAAAGAAGTGTGCATAAGAAATATGTAAAGGGAAAGAAGTGTGCATACGAAATAATAAAGGGAAAGAAGTGTGCATAAGAAATATGTAAAGGGAAAGAAGTGTGCATAAGAAATATGTAAAGGGAAAGAAGTGTGCATAAGAAATATGTAAAGGGAAAGAAGTGTGCATAAGAAATATGTAAAGGGAAAGAAGTGTGCATAAGAAATATGTAAAGGGAAAGAAGTGTGCATAAGAAATATGTAAAGGGAAAGAAGTGTGCATAAGAAATATGTAAAGGGAAATAAGTGTGCATAATAAATATGTAAAGGGAAAAAAGTGTGCATAAGAAATAAACACATGATGTGGGAACAAGCCCTCGAGTTAAATATGTAAAGGGAAAGAAGTGTGCATAATAAATATGTAAAGGGAAAGAAGTGTGCATAAGAAATATGTAAAGGGAAAGAAGTGTGCATAAGAAATATGTAAAGGGAAAGAAGTGTGCATAAGAAATATGTAAAGGGAAAGAAGTGTGCATAAGAAATAAACACCTGATGTCGGAACAAGCCCTCGAGTTAAATATGTAAAGGGAAAGAAGTGTGCATAAGAAATATGTAAAGGGAAAGAAGTGTGCATAAGAAATATGTAAAGGGAAAGAAGTGTGCATAAGAAATATGTAAAGGGAAAGAAGTGTGCATAAGAAATATGTAAAGGGAAAGAAGTGTGCATAAGAAATATGTAAAGGGAAAGAAGTGTGCATAAGAAATATGTAAAGGGAAAGAAGTGTGCATAAGAAATATGTAAAGGGAAAGAAGTGTGCATAAGAAATAAACACATGATGTCGGGACAAGCCCTCGAGTTAAATATGTAAAGGGAAAGAAGTGTGCATAAGAAATATGTAAAGGGAAAGAAGTGTGCATAAGAAATATGTAAAGGGAAAGAAGTGTGCATAAGAAATATGTAAAGGGAAAGAAGTGTGCATAAGAAATAAACACATGATGTCGGGACAAGCCCTCGAGTTAAATATGTAAAGGGAAAGAAGTGTGCATAAGAAATATGTAAAGGGAAAGAAGTGTGCATAAGAAATATGTAAAGGGAAAGAAGTGTGCATAAGAAATATGTAAAGGGAAAGAAGTGTGCATACGAAATAATAAAGGGAAAGAAGTGTGCATAAGAAATATGTAAAGGGAAAGAAGTGTGCATAAGAAATATGTAAAGGGAAAGAAGTGTGCATAAGAAATATGTAAAGGGAAAGAAGTGTGCATAAGAAATATGTAAAGGGAAAGAAGTGTGCATAAGAAATATGTAAAGGGAAAGAAGTGTGCATAAGAAATATGTAAAGGGAAAGAAGTGTGCATAAGAAATATGTAAAGGGAAAGAAGTGTGCATAATAAATATGTAAAGGGAAAGAAGTGTGCATAAGAAATAAACACATGATGTGGGAACAAGCCCTCGAGTTAAATATGTAAAGGGAAAGAAGTGTGCATAATAAATATGTAAAGGGAAAGAAGTGTGCATAAGAAATATGTAAAGGGAAAGAAGTGTGCATAAGAAATATGTAAAGGGAAAGAAGTGTGCATAAGAAATATGTAAAGGGAAAGAAGTGTGCATAAGAAATATGTAAAGGGAAAGAAGTGTGCATAAGAAATATGTAAAGGGAAAGAAGTGTGCATAAGAAATAAACGCATGATGTGGGAACAAGCCCTCGAGTTAAATATGTAAAGGGAAAGAAGTGTGCATAAGAAATAAACACATGATGTCGGAACAAGCCCTCGAGTTAAATATGTAAAGGGAAAGAAGTGTGCATAAGAAATAATAAAGGGAAAGAAGTGTGCATAAGAAATATGTAAAGGGAAAGAAGTGTGCATAAGAAATATGTAAGGGGAAAGAAGTGTGCATAAGAAATATGTAAAGGGAAAGAAGTGTGCATAAGAAATATGTAAAGGGAAAGAAGTGTGCATAAGAAATAAACACATGATGTTGGAACAAGCCCTCGAGTTAAATATGTAAAGGGAAAGAAGTGTGCATAAGAAATATGTAAAGGGAAAGAAGTGTGCATAAGAAATAATCACCTGATGTCGGAACAAGCCCTCGAGTTAAATATGTAAAGGGAAAGAAGTGTGCATAAGAAATATGTAAAGGGAAAGAAGTGTGCATAAGAAATATGTAAAGGGAAAGAAGTGTGCATAAGAAATAATCACCTGATGTCGGAACAACCCCTCGAGTTAAATATGTAAAGGGAAAGAAGTGTGCATAAGAAATATGTAAAGGGAAAGAAGTGTGCATAAGAAATATGTAAAGGGAAAGAAGTGTGCATAAGAAATAATCACCTGATGTCGGAACAAGCCCTCGAGTTAAATATGTAAAGGGAAAGAAGTGTGCATAAGAAATAAACACCTGATGTCGGAACAAGCCCTCGAGTTAAATATGTAAGGGGAAAGAAGTGTGCATAAGAAATATGTAAAGGGAAAGAAGTGTGCATAAGAAATAATAAAGGGAAAGAAGTGTGCATAAGAAATATGTAAAGGGAAAGAAGTGTGCATAAGAAAAAAACACCTGATGTCGGAACAAGCCCTCCAGTTAAATATGTAAAGGGAAAGAAGTGTGCATAAGAAATATGTAAAGGGAAAGAAGTGTGCATAAGAAATATGTAAAGGGAAAGAAGTGTGCATAAGAAATATGTAAAGGGAAAGAAGTGTGCATAAGAAATATGTAAAGGGAAAGAAGTGTGCATAAGAAATATGTAAAGGGAAAGAAGTGTGCATAAGAAATATGTAAAGGGAAAGAAGTGTGCATAAGAAATATGTAAAGGGAAAGAAGTGTGCATAAGAAATAAACACCTGATGTCGGAACAAGCCCTCCAGTTAAATATGTAAAGGGAAAGAAGTGTGCATAAGAAATATGTAAAGGGAAAGAAGTGTGCATAAAAAATATGTAAAGGGAAAGAAGTGTGCATAAGAAATATGTAAAGGGAAAGAAGTGTGCATAAGAAATATGTAAAGGGAAAGAAGTGTGCATAAGAAATAAACACATGATGTGGGAACAAGCCCTCGAGTTAAATATGTAAAGGGAAAGAAGTGAGCATAAGAAATAAACACATGATGTGGGAACAAGCCCTCCAGTTAAATATGTAAAGGGAAAGAAGTGTGCATAAGAAATATGTAAAGGGAAAGAAGTGTGCATAAGAAATATGTAAAGGGAAAGAAGTGTGCATAAGAAATAATAAAGGGAAAGAAGTGTGCATAAGAAATATGTAAAGGGAAAGAAGTGTGCATAATAAATAAACACATGATGTGGGAACAAGCCCTCGAGTTAAATATGTAAAGGGAAAGAAGTGTGCATAAGAAATAATAAAGGGAAAGAAGTGTGCATAAGAAATATGTAAAGGGAAAGAAGTGTGCATAAGAAATATGTAAGGGGAAAGAAGTGTGCATAAGAAATATGTAAAGGGAAAGAAGTGTGCATAAGAAATATGTAAAGGGAAAGAAGTGTGCATAAGAAATAAACACATGATGTTGGAACAAGCCCTCGAGTTAAATATGTAAAGGGAAAGAAGTGTGCATAAGAAATATGTAAAGGGAAAGAAGTGTGCATAAGAAATAATCACCTGATGTCGGAACAAGCCCTCGAGTTAAATATGTAAAGGGAAAGAAGTGTGCATAAGAAATATGTAAAGGGAAAGAAGTGTGCATAAGAAATATGTAAAGGGAAAGAAGTGTGCATAAGAAATAATCACCTGATGTCGGAACAACCCCTCGAGTTAAATATGTAAAGGGAAAGAAGTGTGCATAAGAAATATGTAAAGGGAAAGAAGTGTGCATAAGAAATATGTAAAGGGAAAGAAGTGTGCATAAGAAATAATCACCTGATGTCGGAACAAGCCCTCGAGTTAAATATGTAAAGGGAAAGAAGTGTGCATAAGAAATAAACACCTGATGTCGGAACAAGCCCTCGAGTTAAATATGTAAGGGGAAAGAAGTGTGCATAAGAAATATGTAAAGGGAAAGAAGTGTGCATAAGAAATAATAAAGGGAAAGAAGTGTGCATAAGAAATATGTAAAGGGAAAGAAGTGTGCATAAGAAAAAAACACCTGATGTCGGAACAAGCCCTCCAGTTAAATATGTAAAGGGAAAGAAGTGTGCATAAGAAATATGTAAAGGGAAAGAAGTGTGCATAAGAAATATGTAAAGGGAAAGAAGTGTGCATAAGAAATATGTAAAGGGAAAGAAGTGTGCATAAGAAATATGTAAAGGGAAAGAAGTGTGCATAAGAAATATGTAAAGGGAAAGAAGTGTGCATAAGAAATATGTAAAGGGAAAGAAGTGTGCATAAGAAATATGTAAAGGGAAAGAAGTGTGCATAAGAAATAAACACCTGATGTCGGAACAAGCCCTCCAGTTAAATATGTAAAGGGAAAGAAGTGTGCATAAGAAATATGTAAAGGGAAAGAAGTGTGCATAAAAAATATGTAAAGGGAAAGAAGTGTGCATAAGAAATATGTAAAGGGAAAGAAGTGTGCATAAGAAATATGTAAAGGGAAAGAAGTGTGCATAAGAAATAAACACATGATGTGGGAACAAGCCCTCGAGTTAAATATGTAAAGGGAAAGAAGTGAGCATAAGAAATAAACACATGATGTGGGAACAAGCCCTCCAGTTAAATATGTAAAGGGAAAGAAGTGTGCATAAGAAATATGTAAAGGGAAAGAAGTGTGCATAAGAAATATGTAAAGGGAAAGAAGTGTGCATAAGAAATAATAAAGGGAAAGAAGTGTGCATAAGAAATATGTAAAGGGAAAGAAGTGTGCATAATAAATAAACACATGATGTGGGAACAAGCCCTCGAGTTAAATATGTAAAGGGAAAGAAGTGTGCATAAGAAATATGTAAAGGGAAAGAAGTGTGCATAAGAAATATGTAAAGGGAAAGAAGTGTGCATAAGAAATAAACACATGATGTGGGAACAAGCCCTCGAGTTAAATATGTAAAGGGAAAGAAGTGTGCATAAGAAATATGTAAAGGGAAAGAAGTGTGCATAAGAAATATGTAAAGGGAAAGAAGTGTGCATAAGAAATATGTAAAGGGAAAGAAGTGTGCATAAAAAATATGTAAAGGGAAAGAAGTGTGCATAAGAAATATGTAAAGGGAAAGAAGTGTGCATAAGAAATAAACACATGATGTCGGGACAAGCCCTCGAGTTAAATATGTAAAGGGAAAGAAGTGTGAATAAGAAATATGTAAAGGGAAAGAAGTGTGCATAAGAAATATGTAAAGGGAAAGAAGTGTGCATAAGAAATAAACACCTGATGTCGGGACAAGCCCTCGAGTTAAATATGTAAAGGGAAAGAAGTGAGCATAAGAAATAAACACATGATGTGGGAACAAGCCCTCGAGTTAAATATGTAAAGGGAAAGAAGTGTGCATAAGAAATATGTAAAGGGAAAGAAGTGTGCATAAGAAATAAACACATGATGTGGGAACAAGCCCTCCAGTTAAATATGTAAAGGGAAAGAAGTGTGCATAAGAAATATGTAAAGGGAAAGAAGTGTGCATACGAAATATGTAAAGGGAAAGAAGTGTGCATAGGAAATATGTAAAGTGAAAGAAATGTGCATAAGAAATAAACACATGATGTGGGAACAAGCCCTCGAGTTAAATATGTAAAGGGAAAAAAGTGTGCATAAGAAATATGTAAAGGGAAAGAAGTGTGCATAAGAAATATGTAAAGGGAAAGAAGTGTGCATAAGAAATATGTAAACGGAAAGAAGTGTGCATAAGAAATATGTAAAGGGAAAGAAGTGTGCATAAGAAATATGTAAAGGGAAAGAAGTGTGCATAAGAAATAAACACCTGATGTCGGAACAAGCCCTCGAGTTAAATATGTAAAGGGAAAGAAGTGTGCATAAGAAATATGTAAAGGGAAAGAAGTGTGCATAAGAAATATGTAAAGGGAAAGAAGTGTGCATAAGAAATATGTAAAGGGAAAGAAGTGTGCATAAGAAATATGTAAAGGGAAAGAAGTGTGCATAAGAAATATGTAAAGGGAAAGAAGTGTGCATAAGAAATATGTAAAGGGAAAGAAGTGTGCATAAGAAATATGTAAAGGGAAAGAAGTGTGCATAAGAAATAAACACATGATGTCGGGACAAGCCCTCGAGTTAAATATGTAAAGGGAAAGAAGTGTGCATAAGAAATATGTAAAGGGAAAGAAGTGTGCATAAGAAATATGTAAAGGGAAAGAAGTGTGCATAAGAAATATGTAAAGGGAAAGAAGTGTGCATAAGAAATAAACACATGATGTCGGGACAAGCCCTCGAGTTAAATATGTAAAGGGAAAGAAGTGTGCATAAGAAATATGTAAAGGGAAAGAAGTGTGCATAAGAAATATGTAAAGGGAAGGAAGTGTGCATAAGAAATATGTAAAGGGAAAGAAGTGTGCATAAGAAATATGTAAAGGGAAAGAAGTGTGCATAAGAAATATGTAAAGGGAAAGAAGTGTGCATAAGAAATATGTAAAGGGAAAGAAGTGTGCATAAGAAATATGTAAAGGGAAAGAAGTGTGCATAAGAAATATGTAAAGGGAAAGAAGTGTGCATAAGAAATAAACACATGATGTCGGGTCAAGCCCTCGAGTTAAATATGTAAAGGGAAAGAAGTGTGCATAAGAAATATGTAAAGGGAAACAAGTGTGCATAAGAAATATGTAAAGGGAAAGAAGTGTGCATAAGAAATACGTAAAGGGAAAGAAGTGTGCATACGAAATAATAAAGGGAAAGAAGTGTGCATAAGAAATATGTAAAGGGAAAGAAGTGTGCATAAGAAATATGTAAAGGGAAAGAAGTGTGCATAAGAAATATGTAAAGGGAAAGAAGTGTGCATAAGAAATATGTAAAGGGAAAGAAGTGTGCATAAGAAATAAACACATGATGTCGGGTCAAGCCCTCGAGTTAAATATGTAAAGGGAAAGAAGTGTGCATAAGAAATATGTAAAGGGAAACAAGTGTGCATAAGAAATATGTAAAGGGAAAGAAGTGTGCATAAGAAATACGTAAAGGGAAAGAAGTGTGCATACGAAATAATAAAGGGAAAGAAGTGTGCATAAGAAATATGTAAAGGGAAAGAAGTGTGCATAAGAAATATGTAAAGGGAAAGAAGTGTGCATAAGAAATATGTAAAGGGAAAGAAGTGTGCATAAGAAATATGTAAAGGGAAAGAAGTGTGCATAAGAAATATGTAAAGGGAAAGAAGTGTGCATAAGAAATATGTAAAGGGAAAGAAGTGTGCATAAGAAATAATCACCTGATGTCGGAACAAGCCCTCGAGTTAAATATGTAAAGGGAAAGAAGTGTGCATAAGAAATATGTAAAGGGAAAGAAGTGTGCATAAGAAATATGTAAAGGGAAAGAAGTGTGCATAAGAAATAATCACCTGATGTCGGAACAAGCCCTCGAGTTAAATATGTAAAGGGAAAGAAGTGTGCATAAGAAATAAACACCTGATGTCGGAACAAGCCCTCGAGTTAAATATGTAAGGGGAAAGAAGTGTGCATAAGAAATATGTAAAGGGAAAGAAGTGTGCATAAGAAATAATAAAGGGAAAGAAGTGTGCATAAGAAATATTTAAAGGGAAAGAAGTGTGCATAAGAAATAAACACCTGATGTCGGAACAAGCCCTCCAGTTAAATATGTAAAGGGAAAGAAGTGTGCATAAGAAATATGTAAAGGGAAAGAAGTGTGCATAAGAAATATGTAAAGGGAAAGAAGTGTGCATAAGAAATATGTAAAGGGAAAGAAGTGTGCATAAGAAATATGTAAAGGGAAAGAAGTGTGCATAAGAAATATGTAAAGGGAAAGAAGTGTGCATAAGAAATATGTAAAGGGAAAGAAGTGTGCATAAGAAATATGTAAAGGGAAAGAAGTGTGCATAAGAAATATGTAAAGGGAAAGAAGTGTGCATAAGAAATAAACACATGATGTGGGAACAAGCCCTCGAGTTAAATATGTAAAGGGAAAGAAGTGTGCATAAGAAATATGTAAAGGGAAAGAAGTGTGCATAAGAAATAAACACATGATGTGGGAACAAGCCCTCGAGTTAAATATGTAAAGGGAAAGAAGTGTGCATAAGAAATATGTAAAGGGAAAGAAGTGTGCATAAGAAATAATAAAGGGAAAGAAGTGTGCATAAGAAATATGTAAAGGGAAAGAAGTGTGCATAAGAAATATGTAAAGGGAAAGAAGTGTGCATAAGAAATAATCACCTGATGTCGGAACAAGCCCTCGAGTTAAATATGTAAAGGGAAAGAAGTGTGCATAAGAAATATGTAAAGGGAAAGAAGTGTGCATAAGAAATATGTAAAGGGAAAGAAGTGTGCATAAGAAATAATCACCTGATGTCGGAACAAGCCCTCGAGTTAAATATGTAAAGGGAAAGAAGTGTGCATAAGAAATAAACACCTGATGTCGGAACAAGCCCTCGAGTTAAATATGTAAGGGGAAAGAAGTGTGCATAAGAAATATGTAAAGGGAAAGAAGTGTGCATAAGAAATAATAAAGGGAAAGAAGTGTGCATAAGAAATATTTAAAGGGAAAGAAGTGTGCATAAGAAATAAACACCTGATGTCGGAACAAGCCCTCCAGTTAAATATGTAAAGGGAAAGAAGTGTGCATAAGAAATATGTAAAGGGAAAGAAGTGTGCATAAGAAATATGTAAAGGGAAAGAAGTGTGCATAAGAAATATGTAAAGGGAAAGAAGTGTGCATAAGAAATATGTAAAGGGAAAGAAGTGTGCATAAGAAATATGTAAAGGGAAAGAAGTGTGCATAAGAAATATGTAAAGGGAAAGAAGTGTGCATAAGAAATATGTAAAGGGAAAGAAGTGTGCATAAGAAATATGTAAAGGGAAAGAAGTGTGCATAAGAAATAAACACATGATGTGGGAACAAGCCCTCGAGTTAAATATGTAAAGGGAAAGAAGTGTGCATAAGAAATATGTAAAGGGAAAGAAGTGTGCATAAGAAATAAACACATGATGTGGGAACAAGCCCTCGAGTTAAATATGTAAAGGGAAAGAAGTGTGCATAAGAAATATGTAAAGGGAAAGAAGTGTGCATAAGAAATAATAAAGGGAAAGAAGTGTGCATAAGAAATATGTAAAGGGAAAGAAGTGTGCATAAGAAATATGTAAAGGGAAAGAAGTGTGCATAAGAAATAAACACATGATGTGGGAACAAGCCCTCGAGTTAAATATGTAAAGGGAAAGAAGTGTGCATAAGAAATAAACACATGATGTGGGAACAAGCCCTCCAGTTAAATATGTAAAGGGAAAGAAGTGTGCATAAGAAATATGTAAAGGGAAAGAAGTGTGCATAAGAAATAATCACCTGATGTCGGGACAAGCCCTCGAGTTAAATATGTAAAGGGAAAGAAGTGTGCATAAGAAATATGTAAAGGGAAAGAAGTGTGCATAAGAAATAAACACATGATGTCGGGACAACCCCTTGAGTTAAATATGTAAAGGGAAAGAAGTGTGCATAAGAAATATGTAAAGGGAAAGAAGTGTACATAAGAAATAATAAAGGGAAAGAAGTGTGCATAAGAAATATGTAAAGGGAAAGAAGTGTGCATAAGAAATATGTAAAGGGAAAGAAGTGTGCATAAGAAATAATAAAGGGAAAGAAGTGTGCATAAGAAATATGTAAAGGGAAAGAAGTGTGCATAAGAAATAAACACATGATGTGGGAACAAGCCCTCGAGTTAAATATGTAAAGGGAAAGAAGTGTGCATAAGAAATATGTAAAGGGAAAGAAGTGTGCATAAGAAATATGTAAAGGGAAAGAAGTGTGCATAAGAAATATGTAAAGGGAAAGAAGTGTGCATAAGAAATAAACACATGATGTCGGGACAAGCCCTCGAGTTAAATATGTAAAGGGAAAGAAGTGTGCATAAGAAATATGTAAAGGGAAAGAAGTGTGCATAAGAAATATGTAAAGGGAAAGAAGTGTGCATACGAAATATGTAAAGGAAAAGAAGTGTGCATAATAAATAAACACATGATGTCGGGACAAGCCCTCGAGTTAAATATGTAAAGGGAAAGAAGTGTGCATAAGAAATATGTAAAGGGAAAGAAGTGTGCATAAGAAATATGTAAAGGGAAAGAAGTGTGCATAAGAAATATGTAAAGGGAAAGAAGTGTGCATAAGAAATATGTAAAGGGAAAGAAGTGTGCATAAGAAATAAACACATGATGTGGGAACAAGCCCTCGAGTTAAATATGTAAAGGGAAAGAAGTGTGCATAAGAAATATGTAAAGGGAAAGAAGTGTGCATAAGAAATATGTAAAGGGAAAGAAGTGTGCATAAGAAATATGTAAAGGGAAAGAAGTGTGCATAAGAAATAATAAAGGGAAAGAAGTGTGCATAAGAAATATGTAAAGGGAAAGAAGTGTGCATAAGAAATATGTAAGGGGAAAGAAGTGTGCATAAGAAATATGTAAAGGGAAAGAAGTGTGCATAAGAAATATGTAAAGGGAAAGAAGTGTGCATAAGAAATATGTAAAGGGAAAGAAGTGTGCATAAGAAATATGTAAAGGGAAAGAAGTGTGCATAAGAAATATGTAAAGGGAAAGAAGTGTGCATAAGAAATATGTAAAGGGAAAGAAGTGTGCATAAGAAATATGTAAAGGGAAAGAAGTGTGCATAAGAAATATGTAAAGGGAAAGAAGTGTGCATAAGAAATATGTAAAGGGAAAGAAGTGTGCATAAGAAATAATCACCTGATGTCGGAACAAGCCCTCGAGTTAAATATGTAAAGGGAAAGAAGTGTGCATAAGAAATATGTAAAGGGAAAGAAGTGTGCATAAGAAATATGTAAAGGGAAAGAAGTGTGCATAAGAAATATGTAAAGGGAAAGAAGTGTGCATAAGAAATAATCACCTGATGTCGGAACAAGCCCTCGATTTAAATATGTAAAGGGAAAGAAGTGTGCATAAGAAATATGTAAAGGGAAAGAAGTGTGCATAAGAAATATGTAAAGGGAAAGAAGTGTGCATAAGAAATAATCACCTGATGTCGGAACAAGCCCTCGAGTTAAATATGTAAAGGGAAAGAAGTGTGCATAAGAAATATGTAAAGGGAAAGAAGTGTGCATAAGAAATATGTAAAGGGAAAGAAGTGTGCATAAGAAATAAACACATGATGTCGGGACAAGCCCTCGAGTTAAATATGTAAAGGGAAAGAAGTGTGCATAAGAAATATGTAAAGGGAAAGAAGTGTGCATAAGAAATAATCACCTGATGTCGGAACAAGCCCTCGAGTTAAATATGTAAAGGGAAAGAAGTGTGCATAAGAAATATGTAAAGGGAAAGAAGTGTGCATAAGAAATATGTAAAGGGAAAGAAGTGTGCATAAGAAATATGTAAAGGGAAAGAAGTGTGCATAAGAAATATGTAAAGGGAAAGAAGTGTGCATAAGAAATAATCACCTGATGTCGGAACAAGCCCTCGAGTTAAATATGTAAAGGGAAAGAAGTGTGCATAAGAAATATGTAAAGGGAAAGAAGTGTGCATAAGAAATATGTAAAGGGAAAGAAGTGTGCATAAGAAATAATCACCTGATGTCGGAACAAGCCCTCGAGTTAAATATGTAAAGGGAAAGAAGTGTGCATAAGAAATAAACACCTGATGTCGGAACAAGCCCTCGAGTTAAATATGTAAGGGGAAAGAAGTGTGCATAAGAAATATGTAAAGGGAAAGAAGTGTGCATAAGAAATAATAAAGGGAAAGAAGTGTGCATAAGAAATATGTAAAGGGAAAGAAGTGTGCATAAGAAATATGTAAAGGGAAAGAAGTGTGCATAAGAAATAATCACCTGATGTCGGAACAAGCCCTCGATTTAAATATGTAAAGGGAAAGAAGTGTGCATAAGAAATATGTAAAGGGAAAGAAGTGTGCATAAGAAATATGTAAAGGGAAAGAAGTGTGCATAAGAAATAATCACCTGATGTCGGAACAAGCCCTCGAGTTAAATATGTAAAGGGAAAGAAGTGTGCATAAGAAATATGTAAAGGGAAAGAAGTGTGCATAAGAAATATGTAAAGGGAAAGAAGTGTGCATAAGAAATAAACACATGATGTCGGGACAAGCCCTCGAGTTAAATATGTAAAGGGAAAGAAGTGTGCATAAGAAATATGTAAAGGGAAAGAAGTGTGCATAAGAAATAATCACCTGATGTCGGAACAAGCCCTCGAGTTAAATATGTAAAGGGAAAGAAGTGTGCATAAGAAATATGTAAAGGGAAAGAAGTGTGCATAAGAAATATGTAAAGGGAAAAAAGTGTGCATAAGAAATATGTAAAGGGAAAGAAGTGTGCATAAGAAATATGTAAAGGGAAAGAAGTGTGCATAAGAAATAATCACCTGATGTCGGAACAAGCCCTCGAGTTAAATATGTAAAGGGAAAGAAGTGTGCATAAGAAATATGTAAAGGGAAAGAAGTGTGCATAAGAAATATGTAAAGGGAAAGAAGTGTGCATAAGAAATAATCACCTGATGTCGGAACAAGCCCTCGAGTTAAATATGTAAAGGGAAAGAAGTGTGCATAAGAAATAAACACCTGATGTCGGAACAAGCCCTCGAGTTAAATATGTAAGGGGAAAGAAGTGTGCATAAGAAATATGTAAAGGGAAAGAAGTGTGCATAAGAAATAATAAAGGGAAAGAAGTGTGCATAAGAAATATGTAAAGGGAAAGAAGTGTGCATAAGAAATAAACACATGATGTCGGGACAACCCCTTGAGTTAAATATGTAAAGGGAAAGAAGTGTGCATAAGAAATATGTAAAGGGAAAGAAGTGTACATAAGAAATAATAAAGGGAAAGAAGTGTGCATAAGAAATATGTAAAGGGAAAGAAGTGTGCATAAGAAATATGTAAAGGGAAAGAAGTGTGCATAAGAAATAATAAAGGGAAAGAAGTGTGCATAAGAAATATGTAAAGGGAAAGAAGTGTGCATAAGAAATAAACACATGATGTGGGAACAAGCCCTCGAGTTAAATATGTAAAGGGAAAGAAGTGTGCATAAGAAATATGTAAAGGGAAAGAAGTGTGCATAAGAAATATGTAAAGGGAAAGAAGTGTGCATAAGAAATATGTAAAGGGAAAGAAGTGTGCATAAGAAATAAACACATGATGTCGGGACAAGCCCTCGAGTTAAATATGTAAAGGGAAAGAAGTGTGCATAAGAAATATGTAAAGGGAAAGAAGTGTGCATAAGAAATATGTAAAGGGAAAGAAGTGTGCATACGAAATATGTAAAGGAAAAGAAGTGTGCATAAGAAATAAACACATGATGTCGGGACAAGCCCTCGAGTTAAATATGTAAAGGGAAAGAAGTGTGCATAAGAAATATGTAAAGGGAAAGAAGTGTGCATAAAAAATATGTAAAGGGAAAGAAGTGTGCATAAGAAATATGTAAAGGGAAAGAAGTGTGCATAAGAAATATGTAAAGGGAAAGAAGTGTGCATAAGAAATAAACACATGATGTGGGAACAAGCCCTCGAGTTAAATATGTAAAGGGAAAGAAGTGTGCATAAGAAATATGTAAAGGGAAAGAAGTGTGCATAAGAAATATGTAAAGGGAAAGAAGTGTGCATAAGAAATATGTAAAGGGAAAGAAGTGTGCATAAGAAATAATAAAGGGAAAGAAGTGTGCATAAGAAATATGTAAAGGGAAAGAAGTGTGCATAAGAAATATGTAAGGGGAAAGAAGTGTGCATAAGAAATATGTAAAGGGAAAGAAGTGTGCATAAGAAATATGTAAAGGGAAAGAAGTGTGCATAAGAAATAAACACATGATGTTGGAACAAGCCCTCGAGTTAAATATGTAAAGGGAAAGAAGTGTGCATAAGAAATATGTAAAGGGAAAGAAGTGTGCATAAGAAATAATCACCTGATGTCGGAACAAGCCCTCGAGTTAAATATGTAAAGGGAAAGAAGTGTGCATAAGAAATATGTAAAGGGAAAGAAGTGTGCATAAGAAATATGTAAAGGGAAAGAAGTGTGCATAAGAAATATGTAAAGGGAAAGAAGTGTGCATAAGAAATAATCACCTGATGTCGGAACAAGCCCTCGATTTAAATATGTAAAGGGAAAGAAGTGTGCATAAGAAATATGTAAAGGGAAAGAAGTGTGCATAAGAAATATGTAAAGGGAAAGAAGTGTGCATAAGAAATAATCACCTGATGTCGGAACAAGCCCTCGAGTTAAATATGTAAAGGGAAAGAAGTGTGCATAAGAAATATGTAAAGGGAAAGAAGTGTGCATAAGAAATATGTAAAGGGAAAGAAGTGTGCATAAGAAATAAACACATGATGTCGGGACAAGCCCTCGAGTTAAATATGTAAAGGGAAAGAAGTGTGCATAAGAAATATGTAAAGGGAAAGAAGTGTGCATAAGAAATAATCACCTGATGTCGGAACAAGCCCTCGAGTTAAATATGTAAAGGGAAAAAAGTGTGCATAAGAAATATGTAAAGGGAAAGAAGTGTGCATAAGAAATATGTAAAGGGAAAGAAGTGTGCATAAGAAATATGTAAAGGGAAAGAAGTGTGCATAAGAAATATGTAAAGGGAAAGAAGTGTGCATAAGAAATAATCACCTGATGTCGGAACAAGCCCTCGAGTTAAATATGTAAAGGGAAAGAAGTGTGCATAAGAAATATGTAAAGGGAAAGAAGTGTGCATAAGAAATATGTAAAGGGAAAGAAGTGTGCATAAGAAATAATCACCTGATGTCGGAACAAGCCCTCGAGTTAAATATGTAAAGGGAAAGAAGTGTGCATAAGAAATAAACACCTGATGTCGGAACAAGCCCTCGAGTTAAATATGTAAGGGGAAAGAAGTGTGCATAAGAAATATGTAAAGGGAAAGAAGTGTGCATAAGAAATAATAAAGGGAAAGAAGTGTGCATAAGAAATATGTAAAGGGAAAGAAGTGTGCATAAGAAAAAAACACCTGATGTCGGAACAAGCCCTCCAGTTAAATATGTATAGGGAAAGAAGTGTGCATAAGAAATATGTAAAGGGAAAGAAGTGTGCATAAGAAATATGTAAAGGGAAAGAAGTGTGCATAAGAAATATGTAAAGGGAAAGAAGTGTGCATAAGAAATATGTAAAGGGAAAGAAGTGTGCATAAGAAATATGTAAAGGGAAAGAAGTGTGCATAAGAAATATGTAAAGGGAAAGAAGTGTGCATAAGAAATATGTAAAGGGAAAGAAGTGTGCATAAGAAATAAACACCTGATGTCGGAACAAGCCCTCCAGTTAAATATGTAAAGGGAAAGAAGTGTGCATAAGAAATATGTAAAGGGAAAGAAGTGTGCATAAGAAATATGTAAAGGGAAAGAAGTGTGCATAAGAAATAAACACATGATGTGGGAACAAGCCCTCGAGTTAAATATGTAAAGGGAAAGAAGTGAGCATAAGAAATAAACACATGATGTGGGAACAAGCCCTCCAGTTAAATATGTAAAGGGAAAGAAGTGTGCATAAGAAATATGTAAAGGGAAAGAAGTGTGCATAAGAAATATGTAAAGGGAAAGAAGTGTGCATAAGAAATAATAAAGGGAAAGAAGTGTGCATAAGAAATATGTAAAGGGAAAGAAGTGTGCATAAGAAATATGTAAAGGGAAAGAAGTGTGCATAAGAAATATGTAAAGGGAAAGAAGTGTGCATAAGAAATAAACACATGATGTGGGAACAAGCCCTCGAGTTAAATATGTAAAGGGAAAGAAGTGTGCATAAGAAATATGTAAAGGGAAAGAAGTGTGCATAAGAAATATGTAAAGGGAAAGATGTGTGCATAAGAAATAAACACATGATGTGGGAACAAGCCCTCGAGTTAAATATGTAAAGGGAAAGAAGTGTGCATAAGAAATATGTAAAGGGAAAGAAGTGTGCATAAGAAATATGTAAAGGGAAAGAAGTGTGCATAAGAAATAAACACATGATGTGGGAACAAGCCCTCGAGTTAAATATGTAAAGGGAAAGAAGTGTGCATAAGAAATATGTAAAGGGAAAGAAGTGTGCATAAGAAATATGTAAAGGGAAAGAAGTGTGCATAAGAAATATGTAAAGGGAAAGAAGTGTGCATAAGAAATATGTAAAGGGAAAGAAGTGTGCATAAGAAATATGTAAAGGGAAAGAAGTGTGCATAAGAAATAAACACATGATGTCGGGACAAGCCCTCGAGTTAAATATGTAAAGGGAAAGAAGTGTGCATAAGAAATATGTAAAGGGAAAGAAGTGTGCATAAGAAATATGTAAAGGGAAAGAAGTGTGCATAAGAAATAAACACCTGATGTCGGGACAAGCCCTCGAGTTAAATATGTAAAGGGAAAGAAGTGAGCATAAGAAATAAACACATGATGTGGGAACAAGCCCTCGAGTTAAATATGTAAAGGGAAAGAAGTGTGCATAAGAAATATGTAAAGGGAAAGAAGTGTGCATAAGAAATAAACACATGATGTGGGAACAAGCCCTCCAGTTAAATATGTAAAGGGAAAGAAGTGTGCATAAGAAATATGTAAAGGGAAAGAAGTGTGCATACAAAATATGTAAAGGGAAAGAAGTGTGCATAGGAAATATGTAAAGTGAAAGAAGTGTGCATAAGAAATAAACACATGATGTGGGAACAAGCCCTCGAGTTAAATATGTAAAGGGAAAGAAGTGTGCATAAGAAATATGTAAAGGGAAAGAAGTGTGCATAAGAAATATGTAAAGGGAAAGAAGTGTGCATAAGAAATATGTAAAGGGAAAGAAGTGTGCATAAGAAATATGTAAAGGGAAAGAAGTGTGCATAAGAAATATGTAAAGGGAAAGAAGTGTGCATAAGAAATAAACACCTGATGTCGGAACAAGCCCTCGAGTTAAATATGTAAAGGGAAAGAAGTGTGCATAAGAAATATGTAAAGGGAAAGAAGTGTGCATAAGAAATATGTAAAGGGAAAGAATTGTGCATAAGAAATATGTAAAGGGAAAGAAGTGTGCATAAGAAATATGTAAAGGGAAAGAAGTGTGCATAAGAAATAAACACATGATGTCGGGACAAGCCCTCGAGTTAAATATGTAAAGGGAAAGAAGTGTGCATAAGAAATATGTAAAGGGAAAGAAGTGTGCATAAGAAATATGTAAAGGGAAAGAAGTGTGCATAAGAAATATGTAAAGGGAAAGAAGTGTGCATAAGAAATAAACACATGATGTCGGGACAAGCCCTCGAGTTAAATATGTAAAGGGAAAGAAGTGTGCATAAGAAATATGTAAAGGGAAAGAAGTGTGCATAAGAAATATGTAAAGGGAAAGAAGTGTGCATAAGAAATATGTAAAGGGAAAGAAGTGTGCATAAGAAATATGTAAAGGGAAAGAAGTGTGCATAAGAAATATGTAAAGGGAAAGAAGTGTGCATAAGAAATATGTAAAGGGAAAGAAGTGTGCATAAGAAATAAACACATGATGTGGGAACAAGCCCTCCAGTTAAATATGTAAAGGGAAAGAAGTGTGCATAAGAAATATGTAAAGGGAAAGAAGTGTGCATAAGAAATATGTAAAGGGAAAGAAGTGTGCATAAGAAATAAACACATGATGTGGGAACAAGCCCTCGAGTTAAATATGTAAAGGGAAAGAAGTGTGCATAAGAAATATGTAAAGGGAAAGAAGTGTGCATAAGAAATATGTAAAGGGAAAGAAGTGTGCATAAGAAATAAACACATGATGTGGGAACAAGCCCTCCAGTTAAATATGTAAAGGGAAAGAAGTGTGCATAAGAAATATGTAAAGGGAAAGAAGTGTGCATAAGAAATATGTAAAGGCAAAGAAGTGTGCATAAGAAATAAACACATGATGTGGGAACAAGCCCTCGAGTTAAATATGTAAAGGGAAAGAAGTGTGCATAAGAAATATGTAAAGGGAAAGAAGTGTGCATAAGAAATATGTAAAGGGAAATAAGTGTGCATAAGAAATAAACACATGATGTGGGAACAAGCCCTCCAGTTAAATATGTAAAGGGAAAGAAGTGTGCATAAGAAATATGTAAAGGGAAAGAAGTGTGCATAAGAAATATGTAAAGGGAAAGAAGTGTGCATAAGAAATAAACACATGATGTGGGAACAAGCCCTCCAGTTAAATATGTAAAGGGAAAGAAGTGTGCATAAGAAATATGTAAAGGGAAAGAAGTGTGCATAAGAAATAAACACATGATGTCGGGACAAGCCCTCGAGTTAAATATGTAAAGGGAAAGAAGTGTGCATAAGAAATATGTAAAGGGAAAGAAGTGTGCATAAGAAATATGTAAAGGGAAAGAAGTGTGCATAAGAAATATGTAAAGGGAAAGAAGTGTGCATAAGAAATATGTAAAGGGAAAGAAGTGTGCATAAGAAATATGTAAAGGGAAAGAAGTGTGCATAAGAAATATGTAAAGGGAAAGAAGTGTGCATAAGAAATAAACACATGATGTGGGAACAAGCCCTCCAGTTAAATATGTAAAGGGAAAGAAGTGTGCATAAGAAATATGTAAAGGGAAAGAAGTGTGCATAAGAAATAATAAAGGGAAAGAAGTGTGCATAAGAAATATGTAAAGGGAAAGAAGTGTGCATAATAAATATGTAAAGGGAAAGAAGTGTGCATAATAAATATGTAAAGGGAAAGAAGTGTGCATAAGAAATATGTAAAGGGAAAGAAGTGTGCATAAGAAATAAACACATGATGTGGGAACAAGCCCTCGAGTTAAATATGTAAAGGGAAAGAAGTGTGCATAAGAAATAAACACATGATGTGGGAACAAGCCCTCGAGTTAAATATGTAAAGGGAAAGAAGTGTGCATAAGAAATATGTAAAGGGAAAGAAGTGTGCATAAGAAATATGTAAAGGGAAAGAAGTGTGCATAAGAAATATGTAAAGGGAAAGAAGTGTGCATAAGAAATATGTAAAGGGAAAGAAGTGTGCATAAGAAATAATAAAGGGAAAGAAGTGTGCATAAGAAATATGTAAAGGGAAAGAAGTGTGCATAAGAAATTAACACATGATGTGGGAACAAGCCCTCGAGTTAAATATGTAAAGGGAAAGAAGTGTGCATAAGAAATATGTAAAGGGAAAGAAGTGTGCATAAGAAATATGTAAAGGGAAAGAAGTGTGCATAAGAAATATGTAAAGGGAAAGAAGTGTGCATAAGAAATATGTAAAGGGAAAGAAGTGTGCATAAGAAATAATAAAGGGAAAGAAGTGTGTATAAGAAATATGTAAAGGGAAAGAAGTGTGCATAAGAAATATGTAAAGGAAAAGAAGTGTGCATAAGAAATATGTAAAGGGAAAGAAGTGTGCATAAGAAATATGTAAAGGGAAAGAAGTGTGCATAAGAAATATGTAAAGGGAAAGAAGTGTGCATAAGAAATAATAAAGGGAAAGAAGTGTGCATAAGAAATATGTAAAGGGAAAGAAGTGTGCATAAGAAATATGTAAAGGGAAAGAAGTGTGCATAAGAAATATGTAAAGGGAAAGAAGTGTGCATAAGAAATAAACACCTGATGTCGGAACAAGCCCTCGAGTTAAATATGTAAGGGGAAAGAAGTGTGCATAAGAAATATGTAAAGGGAAATAAGTGTGCATAAGAAATAATAAAGGGAAAGAAGTGTGCATAAGAAATATGTAAAGGGAAAGAAGTGTGCATAAGAAATAAACACCTGATGTCGGAACAAGCCCTCCAGTTAAATATGTAAAGGGAAAGATGTGTGCAGAAGAAATAAACACCTGATGTCGGAACAAGCCCTCGAGTTAAATATGTAAAGGGAAAGAAGTGTGCATAAGAAATAAACACCTGATGTCGGAACAAGCCCTCGAGTTAAATATGTAAAGGGAAAGAAGTGTGCATAAGAAATAAACACCTGATGTCGGAACAAGCCCTCGAGTTAAATATGTAAAGGGAAAGAAGTGAGCATAAGAAATAAACACCTGATGTCGGAACAAGCCCTCGAGTTAAATATGTAAAGGGAAAGAAGTGTGCATAAGAAATAATAAAGGGAAAGAAGTGTGCATAAGAAATAAACACATGATGTCGGGACAAGCCCTCGAGTTAAATATGTAAAGGGAAAGAAGTGTGCATAAGAAATATGTAAAGGGAAAGAAGTGTGCATAAGAAATATGTAAAGGGAAAGAAGTGTGCATAAGAAATAAACACCTGATGTCGGAACAAGCCCTCCAGTTAAATATGTAAAGGGAAAGATGTGTGCACAAGAAATAAACACCTGATGTCGGAACAAGCCCTCGAGTTAAATATGTAAAGGGAAAGAAGTGTGCATAAGAAATAAACACCTGATGTCGGAACAAGCCCTCGAGTTAAATATGTAAAGGGAAAAAAGTGTGCATAAGAAATAAACACCTGATGTCGGAACAAGCCCTCGAGTTAAATATGTAAAGGAAAAGAAGTGAGCATAAGAAATAAACACCTGATGTCGGAACAAGCCCTCGAGTTAAATATGTAAAGGGAAAGAAGTGTGCATAAGAAATAATAAAGGGAAAGAAGTGTGCATAAGAAATAAACACATGATGTCGGGACAAGCCCTCGAGTTAAATATGTAAAGGGAAAGAAGTGTGCATAATAAATATGTAAAGGGAAAGAAGTGTGCATAAGAAATATGTAAAGGGAAAGAAGTGTGCATAATAAATATGTAAAGGGAAAGAAGTGTGCATAAGAAATAAACACATGATGTGGGAACAAGCCCTCGAGTTAAATATGTAAAGGGAAAGAAGTGTGCATAAGAAATATGTAAAGGGAAAGAAGTGTGCATAAGAAATATGTAAAGGGAAAGAAGTGTGCATAAGAAATATGTAAAGGGAAAGAAGTGTGCATAAGAAATATGTAAAGGGAAAGAAGTGTGCATAAGAAATAATAAAGGGAAAGAAGTGTGCATAAGAAATATGTAAAGGGAAAGAAGTGTGCATAAGAAATATGTAAAGGGAAAGAAGTGTGCATAAGAAATATGTAAAGGGAAAGAAGTGTGCATAAGAAATATGTAAAGGGAAAGAAGTGTGCATAAGAAATATGTAAAGGGAAAGAAGTGTGCATAAGAAATAATAAAGGGAAAGAAGTGTGCATAAGAAATATGTAAAGGGAAAGAAGTGTGCATAAGAAATATGTAAAGGGAAAGAAGTGTGCATAAGAAATATGTAAAGGGAAAGAAGTGTGCATAAGAAATAAACACCTGATGTCGGAACAAGCCCTCGAGTTAAATATGTAAGGGGAAAGAAGTGTGCATAAGAAATATGTAAAGGGAAAGAAGTGTGCATAAGAAATAATAAAGGGAAAGAAGTGTGCATAAGAAATATGTAAAGGGAAAGAAGTGTGCATAAGAAATAAACACCTGATGTCGGAACAAGCCCTCCAGTTAAATATGTAAAGGGAAAGATGTGTGCACAAGAAATAAACACCTGATGTCGGAACAAGCCCTCGAGTTAAATATGTAAAGGGAAAGAAGTGTGCATAAGAAATAAACACCTGATGTCGGAACAAGCCCTCGAGTTAAATATGTAAAGGGAAAGAAGTGTGCATAAGAAATAAACACCTGATGTCGGAACAAGCCCTCGAGTTAAATATGTAAAGGGAAAGAAGTGAGCATAAGAAATAAACACCTGATGTCGGAACAAGCCCTCGAGTTAAATATGTAAAGGGAAAGAAGTGTGCATAAGAAATAATAAAGGGAAAGAAGTGTGCATAAGAAATAAACACATGATGTCGGGACAAGCCCTCGAGTTAAATATGTAAAGGGAAAGAAGTGTGCATAAGAAATATGTAAAGGGAAAGAAGTGTGCATAAGAAATATGTAAAGGGAAAGAAGTGTGCATAATAAATATGTAAAGGGAAAGAAGTGTGCATAAGAAATAATAAAGGGAAAGAAGTGTGCATAAGAAATAAACACATGATGTGGGAACAAGCCCTCGAGTTAAATATGTAAAGGGAAAGAAGTGTGCATAAGAAATATGTAAAGGGAAATAAGTGTGCATAAGAAATAAACACATGATGTCGGAACAAGCCCTCGAGTTAAATATGTAAAGGGAAAGAAGTGTGCATAAGAAATATGTAAAGGGAAAGAAGTGTGCATAAGAAATATGTAAAGGGAAAGAAGTGTGCATAAGAAATATGTAAAGGGAAAGAAGTGTGCATAAGAAATATGTAAAGGGAAAGAAGTGTGCATAAGAAATATGTAAAGGGAAAGAAGTGTGCATAAGAAATATGTAAAGGGAAAGAAGTGTGCATAAGAAATATGTAAAGGGAAAGAAGTGTGCATAAGAAATAATAAAGGGAAAGAAGTGTGCATAAGAAATATGTAAAGGGAAAGAAGTGTGCATAAGAAATAAACACATGATGTGGGAACAAGCCCTCGAGTTAAATATGTAAAGGGAAAGAAGTGTGCATAAGAAATATGTAAAGGGAAAGAAGTGTGCATAAGAAATATGTAAAGGGAAAGAAGTGTGCATAAGAAATATGTAAAGGGAAAGAAGTGTGCATAAGAAATATGTAAAGGGAAAGAAGTGTGCATAAGAAATAATAAAGGGAAAGAAGTGTGTATAAGAAATATGTAAAGGGAAAGAAGTGTGCATAAGAAATATGTAAAGGGAAAGAAGTGTGCATAAGAAATATGTAAAGGGAAAGAAGTGTGCATAAGAAATATGTAAAGGGAAAGAAGTGTGCATAAGAAATATGTAAAGGGAAAGAAGTGTGCATAAGAAATAATAAAGGGAAAGAAGTGTGCATAAGAAATATGTAAAGGGAAAGAAGTGTGCATAAGAAATATGTAAAGGGAAAGAAGTGTGCATAAGAAATATGTAAAGGGAAAGAAGTGTGCATAAGAAATAAACACCTGATGTCGGAACAAGCCCTCGAGTTAAATATGTAAGGGGAAAGAAGTGTGCATAAGAAATATGTAAAGGGAAAGAAGTGTGCATAAGAAATAATAAAGGGAAAGAAGTGTGCATAAGAAATATGTAAAGGGAAAGAAGTGTGCATAAGAAATAAACACCTGATGTCGGAACAAGCCCTCCAGTTAAATATGTAAAGGGAAAGATGTGTGCAGAAGAAATAAACACCTGATGTCGGAACAAGCCCTCGAGTTAAATATGTAAAGGGAAAGAAGTGTGCATAAGAAATAAACACCTGATGTCGGAACAAGCCCTCGAGTTAAATATGTAAAGGGAAAGAAGTGTGCATAAGAAATAAACACCTGATGTCGGAACAAGCCCTCGAGTTAAATATGTAAAGGGAAAGAAGTGAGCATAAGAAATAAACACCTGATGTCGGAACAAGCCCTCGAGTTAAATATGTAAAGGGAAAGAGGTGTGCATAAGAAATAATAAGGGGAAAGAAGTGTGCATAAGAAATAAACACATGATGTCGGGACAAGCCCTCGAGTTAAATATGTAAAGGGAAAGAAGTGTGCATAAGAAATATGTAAAGGGAAAGAAGTGTGCATAAGAAATATGTAAAGGGAAAGAAGTGTGCATAAGAAATAAACACCTGATGTCGGAACAAGCCCTCCAGTTAAATATGTAAAGGGAAAGATGTGTGCACAAGAAATAAACACCTGATGTCGGAACAAGCCCTCGAGTTAAATATGTAAAGGGAAAGAAGTGTGCATAAGAAATAAACACCTGATGTCGGAACAAGCCCTCGAGTTAAATATGTAAAGGGAAAGAAGTGTGCATAAGAAATAAACACCTGATGTCGGAACAAGCCCTCGAGTTAAATATGTAAAGGGAAAGAAGTGAGCATAAGAAATAAACACCTGATGTCGGAACAAGCCCTCGAGTTAAATATGTAAAGGGAAAGAAGTGTGCATAAGAAATAATAAAGGGAAAGAAGTGTGCATAAGAAATAAACACATGATGTCGGGACAAGCCCTCGAGTTAAATATGTAAAGGGAAAGAAGTGTGCATAATAAATATGTAAAGGGAAAGAAGTGTGCATAAGAAATATGTAAAGGGAAAGAAGTGTGCATAATAAATATGTAAAGGGAAAGAAGTGTGCATAAGAAATAAACACATGATGTGGGAACAAGCCCTCGAGTTAAATATGTAAAGGGAAAGAAGTGTGCATAAGAAATATGTAAAGGGAAAGAAGTGTGCATAAGAAATATGTAAAGGGAAAGAAGTGTGCATAAGAAATATGTAAAGGGAAAGAAGTGTGCATAAGAAATATGTAAAGGGAAAGAAGTGTGCATAAGAAATAATAAAGGGAAAGAAGTGTGCATAAGAAATATGTAAAGGGAAAGAAGTGTGCATAAGAAATATGTAAAGGGAAAGAAGTGTGCATAAGAAATATGTAAAGGGAAAGAAGTGTGCATAAGAAATATGTAAAGGGAAAGAAGTGTGCATAAGAAATATGTAAAGGGAAAGAAGTGTGCATAAGAAATAATAAAGGGAAAGAAGTGTGCATAAGAAATAAACACCTGATGTCGGAACAAGCCCTCGAGTTAAATATGTAAGGGGAAAGAAGTGTGCATAAGAAATATGTAAAGGGAAAGAAGTGTGCATAAGAAATAATAAAGGGAAAGAAGTGTGCATAAGAAATATGTAAAGGGAAAGAAGTGTGCATAAGAAATAAACACCTGATGTCGAAACAAGCCCTCCAGTTAAATATGTAAAGGGAAAGATGTGTGCACAAGAAATAAACACCTGATGTCGGAACAAGCCCTCGAGTTAAATATGTAAAGGGAAAGAAGTGTGCATAAGAAATAAACACCTGATGTCGGAACAAGCCCTCGAGTTAAATATGTAAAGGGAAAGAAGTGTGCATAAGAAATAAACACCTGATGTCGGAACAAGCCCTCGAGTTAAATATTTAAAGGGAAAGAAGTGAGCATAAGAAATAAACACCTGATGTCGGAACAAGCCCTCGAGTTAAATATGTAAAGGGAAAGAAGTGTGCATAAGAAATAATAAAGGGAAAGAAGTGTGCATAAAAAATAAACACATGACGTCGGGACAAGCCCTCGAGTTAAATATGTAAAGGGAAAGAAGTGTGCATAAGAAATATGTAAAGGGAAAGAAGTGTGCATAAGAAATATGTAAAGGGAAAGAAGTGTGCATAATAAATATGTAAAGGGAAAGAAGTGTGCATAAGAAATAATAAAGGGAAAGAAGTGTGCATAAGAAATAAACACATGATGTCGGAACAAGCCCTCGAGTTAAATATGTAAAGGGAAAGAAGTGTGCATAAGAAATAATAAAGGGAAAGAAGTGTGCATAAGAAATATGTAAAGGGAAAGAAGTGTGCATAAGAAATAAACACATGATGTGGGAACAAGCCCTCGAGTTAAATATGTAAAGGGAAAGAAGTGTGCATAAGAAATATGTAAAGGGAAATAAGTGTGCATAAGAAATAAACACATGATGTCGGAACAAGCCCTCGAGTTAAATATGTAAAGGGAAAGAAGTGTGCATAAGAAATATGTAAAGGGAAAGAAGTGTGCATAAGAAATATGTAAAGGGAAAGAAGTGTGCATAAGAAATATGTAAAGGGAAAGAAGTGTGCATAAGAAATATGTAAAGGGAAAGAAGTGTGCATAAGAAATATGTAAAGGGAAAGAAGTGTGCATAAGAAATATGTAAAGGGAAAGAAGTGTGCATACGAAATATGTAAAGGGAAAGAAGTGTGCATAAGAAATAATAAAGGGAAAGAAGTGTGCATAAGAAATAAACACATGATGTCGGGACAAGCCCTCGAGTTAAATATGTAAAGGGAAAGAAGTGTGCATAAGAAATATGTAAAGGGAAAGAAGTGTGCATAAGAAATATGTAAAGGGAAAGAAGTGTGCATAAGAAATAAACACATGATGTGGGAACAAGCCCTCCAGTTAAATATGTAAAGGGAAAGAAGTGTGCATAAGAAATATGTAAAGGGAAAGAAGTGTGCATAAGAAATATGTAAAGGGAAAGAAGTGTGCATAAGAAATATGTAAAGGGAAAGAAGTGTGCATAAGAAATAAACGCATGATGTGGGAACAAGCCCTCGAGTTAAATATGTAAAGGGAAAGAAGTGTGCATAAGAAATAAACACATGATGTCGGAACAAGCCCTCGAGTTAAATATGTAAAGGGAAAGAAGTGTGCATAAGAAATAATAAAGGGAAAGAAGTGTGCATAAGAAATATGTAAAGGGAAAGAAGTGTGCATAAGAAATAAACACATGATGTGGGAACAAGCCCTCGAGTTAAATATGTAAAGGGAAAGAAGTGTGCATAAGAAATATGTAAAGGGAAAGAAGTGTGCGAAAGAAATATGTAAAGGGAAAGAAGTGTGCATAAGAAATATGTAAAGGGAAAGAAGTGTGCATAAGAAATATGTAAAGGGAAAGAAGTGTGCATAAGAAATATGTAAAGGGAAAGAAGTGTGCATAAGAAATAAACACATGATGTGGGAACAAGCCCTCGAGTTAAATATGTAAAGGGAAAGAAGTGTGCATAAGAAATATGTAAAGGGAAAGAAGTGTGCATAAGAAATATGTAAAGGGAAAGAAGTGTGCATAAGAAATATGTAAAGGGAAAGAAGTGTGCATAAGAAATAAACACATGATGTCGGGACAAGCCCTCGAGTTAAATATGTAAAGGGAAAGAAGTGTGCATAAGAAATATGTAAAGGGAAAGAAGTGTGCATAAGAAATATGTAAAGGGAAAGAAGTGTGCATAAGAAATATGTAAAGGGAAAGAAGTGTGCATAAGAAATAAACACATGATGTCGGGACAAGCCCTCGAGTTAAATATGTAAAGGGAAAGAAGTGTCCATATGAAATATGTAAAGGGAAAGAAGTGTGCATAAGAAATAAACACATGATGTGGGAACAAGCCCTCCAGTTAAATATGTAAAGGGAAAGAAGTGTGCATAAGAAATATGTAAAGGGAAAGAAGTGTGCATAATAAATATGTAAAGGGAAAGAAGTGTGCATAAGAAATATGTAAAGAGAAAGAAGTGTGCATAAGAAATAAACACATGATGTCGGGACAAGCCCTCGAGTTAAATATGTAAAGGGAAAGAAGTGTCCATAAGAAATATGTAAAGGGAAAGAAGTGTGCATAAGAAATAAACACATGATGTGGGAACAAGCCCTCCAGTTAAATATGTAAAGGGAAAGAAGTGTGCATAAGAAATATGTAAAGGGAAAGAAGTGTGCATAAGAAATATGTAAAGGGAAAGAAGTGTGCATAAGAAATATGTAAAGGCAAAGAAGTGTGCATAAGAAATATGTAAAGGGAAAGAAGTGTGCATAAGAAATATGTAAAGGGAAAGAAGTGTGCATAAGAAATATGTAAAGGGAAAGAAGTGTGCATAAGAAATATGTAAAGGGAAAGAAGTGTGCATAAGAAATATGTAAAGGGAAAGAAGTGTGCATAAGAAATATGTAAAGGGAAAGAAGTGTGCATAAGAAATATGTAAAGGGAAAGAAGTGTGCATAAGAAATATGTAAAGGGAAAGAAGTGTGCATAAGAAATATGTAAAGGGAAAGAAGTGTGCATAGGAAATATGTAAAGGGAAAGAAGTGTGCATAAGAAATATGTAAAGGGAAAGAAGTGTGCATAAGAAATATGTAAAGGGAAAGAAGTGTGCATAAGAAATATGTAAAGGGAAAGAAGTGTGCATAAGAAATATGTAAAGGGAAAGAAGTGTGCATAAGAAATATGTAAAGGGAAAGAAGTGTGCATAAGAAATATGTAAAGGGAAAGAAGTGTGCATAAGAAATATGTAAAGGGAAAGAAGTGTGCATAAGAAATATGTAAAGGGAAAGAAGTGTGCATAAGAAATATGTAAAGGGAAAGAAGTGTGCATAAGAAATATGTAAAGGGAAAGAAGTGTGCATAAGAAATATGTAAAGGGAAAGAAGTGTGCATAAGAAATAAACGCATGATGTGGGAACAAGCCCTCGAGTTAAATATGTAAAGGGAAAGAAGTATGCATAAGAAATAAACACATGATGTCGGAACAAGCCCTCGAGTTAAATATGTAAAGGGAAAGAAGTGTGCATAAGAAATAATAAAGGGAAAGAAGTGTGCATAAGAAATATGTAAAGGGAAAGAAGTGTGCATAAGAAATAAACACATGATGTGGGAACAAGCCCTCGAGTTAAATATGTAAAGGGAAAGAAGTGTGCATAAGAAATATATAAAGGGAAAGAAGTGTGCATAAGAAATATGTAAAGGGAAAGAAGTGTGCATAAGAAATATGTAAAGGGAAAGAAGTGTGCATAAGAAATATGTAAAGGGAAAGAAGAGTGCATAAGAAATATGTAAAGGGAAAGAAGTGTGCATAAGAAATATGTAAAGGGAAAGAAGTGTGCATAAGAAATATGTAAAGGGAAAGAAGTGTGCATAAGAAATAAACACATGATGTGGGAACAAGCCCTCGAGTTAAATATGTAAAGGGAAAGAAGTGTGCATAAGAAATATGTAAAGGGAAAGAAGTGTGCATAAGAAATATGTAAAGGGAAAGAAGTGTGCATAAGAAATATGTAAAGGGAAAGAAGTGTGCATAAGAAATAAACACATGATGTCGGGACAAGCCCTCGAGTTAAATATGTAAAGGGAAAGAAGTGTGCATAAGAAATATGTAAAGGGAAAGAAGTGTGCATAAGAAATATGTAAAGGGAAAGAAGTGTGCATAAGAAATATGTAAAGGGAAAGAAGTGTGCATAAGAAATAAACACATGATGTCGGGACAAGCCCTCGAGTTAAATATGTAAAGGGAAAGAAGTGTCCATATGAAATATGTAAAGGAAAAGAAGTGTGCATAAGAAATAAACACATGATGTGGGAACAAGCCCTCCAGTTAAATATGTAAAGGGAAAGAAGTGTGCATAAGAAATATGTAAAGGGAAAGAAGTGTGCATAAGAAATATGTAAAGGGAAAGAAGTGTGCATAAGAAATATGTAAAGGGAAATAAGTGTGCATAAGAAATAAACACATGATGTCGGGACAAGCCCTCGAGTTAAATATGTAAAGGGAAAGAAGTGTCCATAAGAAATATGTAAAGGGAAAGAAGTGTGCATAAGAAATAAACACATGATGTGGGAACAAGCCCTCCAGTTAAATATGTAAAGGGAAAGAAGTGTGCATAAGAAATATGTAAAGGGAAAGAAGTGTGCATAAGAAATATGTAAAGGGAAAGAAGTGTGCATAAGAAATATGTAAAGGCAAAGAAGTGTGCATAAGAAATATGTAAAGGGAAAGAAGTGTGCATAATAAATATGTAAAGGGAAAGAAGTGTGCATAAGAAATATGTAAAGGGAAAGAAGTGTGCATAAGAAATATGTAAAGGGAAAGAAGTGTGCATAAGAAATATGTAAAGGGAAAGAAGTGTGCATAAGAAATATGTAAAGGGAAAGAAGTGTGCATAAGAAATATGTAAAGGGAAAGAAGTGTGCATAAGAAATATGTAAAGGGAAAGAAGTGTGCATAAAAAATATGTAAAGGGAAAGAAGTGTGCATAAGAAATATGTAAAGGGAAAGAAGTGTGCATAAGAAATATGTAAAGGGAAAGAAGTGTGCATAAGAAATATGTAAAGGGAAAGAAGTGTGCATAAGAAATATGTAAAGGGAAAGAAGTGTGCATAAGAAATATGTAAAGGGAAAGAAGTGTGCATAAGAAATATGTAAAGGGAAAGAAGTGTGCATAAGAAATATGTAAAGGGAAAGAAGTGTGCATAAGAAATATGTAAAGGGAAAGAAGTGTGCATAAGAAATATGTAAAGGGAAAGAAGTGTGCATAAGAAATATGTAAAGGGAAAGAAGTGTGCATACGAAATATGTAAAGGGAAAGAAGTGTGCATAAGAAATATGTAAAGGGAAAGAAGTGTGCATAAGAAATATGTAAAGGGAAAGAAGTGTGCATAAGAAATATGTAAAGGGAAAGAAGTGTGCATACGAAATATGTAAAGGGAAATAAGTGTGCATAAGAAATAATAAAGGGAAAGAAGTGTGCATAAGAAATAAACACCTGATGTCGGAACAAGCCCTCGAGTTAAATATGTAAAGGGAAAGAAGTGTGCATAAGAAATAATAAAGGGAAAGAAGTGTGCATAAGAAATAAACACATGATGTCGGGACAAGCCCTCGAGTTAAATATGTAAAGGGAAAGAAGTGTGCATAAGAAATATGTAAAGGGAAAGAAGTGTGCATAAGAAATATGTAAAGGGAAAGAAGTGTGCATAAGAAATAAACACATGATGTGGGAACAAGCCCTCCAGTTAAATATGTAAAGGGAAAGAAGTGTGCATAAGAAATATGTAAAGGGAAAGAAGTGTGCATAAGAAATATGTAAAGGGAAAGAAGTGTGCATAAGAAATATGTAAAGGGAAAGAAGTGTGCATAAGAAATATGTAAGGGGAAAGAAGTGTGCATAAGAAATAAACACATGATGTGGGAACAAGCCCTCGAGTTAAATATGTAAAGGGAAAGAAGTGTGCATAAGAAATAAACACATGATGTCGGAACAAGCCCTCGAGTTAAATATGTAAAGGGAAAGAAGTGTGCATAAGAAATAATAAAGGGAAAGAAGTGTGCATAAGAAATATGTAAAGGGAAAGAAGTGTGCATAAGAAATAAACACATGATGTGGGAACAAGCCCTCGAGTTAAATATGTAAAGGGAAAGAAGTGTGCATAAGAAATATGTAAAGGGAAAGAAGTGTGCATAAGAAATATGTAAAGGGAAAGAAGTGTGCATAAGAAATATGTAAAGGGAAAGAAGTGTGCATAAGAAATATTTAAAGGGAAAGAAGTGTGCATAAGAAATATGTAAAGGGAAAGAAGTGTGCATAAGAAATATGTAAAGGGAAAGAAGTGTGCATAAGAAATATGTAAGGGGAAAGAAGTGTGCATAAGAAATAAACACATGATGTGGGAACAAGCCCTCGAGTTAAATATGTAAAGGGAAATAAGTGTGCATAAGAAATATGTAAAGGGAAAGAAGTGTGCATAAGAAATATGTAAAGGGAAAGAAGTGTGCATAAGAAATATGTAAAGGGAAAGAAGTGTGCATAAGAAATAAACACATGATGTCGAAACAAGCCCTCGAGTTAAATATGTAAAGGGAAAGAAGTGTGCATAAGAAATATGTAGAGGGAAAGAAATGTGCATAAGAAATATGTAAAGGGAAAGAAGTGTGCATAAGAAATAATAAAGGGAAAGAAGTGTGCATAAGAAATATGTAAAGGGAAAGAAGTGTGCATAAGAAATATGTAAAGGGAAAGAAGTGTGCATAAGAAATATGTAAAGGGAAAGAAGTGTGCATAAGAAATAAACACCTGATGTCGGAACAAGCCCTCGAGTTAAATATGTAAGGGGAAAGAAGTGTGCATAAGAAATATGTAAAGGGAAAGAAGTGTGCATAAGAAATAATAAAGGGAAAGAAGTGTGCATAAGAAATATGTAAAGGGAAAGAAGTGTGCATAAGAAATAAACACCTGATGTCGGAACAAGCCCTCCAGTTAAATATGTAAAGGGAAAGATGTGTGCAGAAGAAATAAACACCTGATGTCGGAACAAGCCCTCGAGTTAAATATGTAAAGGGAAAGAAGTGTGCATAAGAAATAAACACCTGATGTCGGAACAAGCCCTCGAGTTAAATATGTAAAGGGAAAGAAGTGTGCATAAGAAATAAACACCTGATGTCGGAACAAGCCCTCGAGTTAAATATGTAAAGGGAAAGAAGTGAGCATAAGAAATAAACACCTGATGTCGGAACAAGCCCTCGAGTTAAATATGTAAAGGGAAAGAGGTGTGCATAAGAAATAATAAGGGGAAAGAAGTGTGCATAAGAAATAAACACATGATGTCGGGACAAGCCCTCGAGTTAAATATGTAAAGGGAAAGAAGTGTGCATAAGAAATATGTAAAGGGAAAGAAGTGTGCATAAGAAATATGTAAAGGGAAAGAAGTGTGCATAAGAAATAAACACCTGATGTCGGAACAAGCCCTCCAGTTAAATATGTAAAGGGAAAGATGTGTGCACAAGAAATAAACACCTGATGTCGGAACAAGCCCTCGAGTTAAATATGTAAAGGGAAAGAAGTGTGCATAAGAAATAAACACCTGATGTCGGAACAAGCCCTCGAGTTAAATATGTAAAGGGAAAGAAGTGTGCATAAGAAATAAACACCTGATGTCGGAACAAGCCCTCGAGTTAAATATGTAAAGGGAAAGAAGTGAGCATAAGAAATAAACACCTGATGTCGGAACAAGCCCTCGAGTTAAATATGTAAAGGGAAAGAAGTGTGCATAAGAAATAATAAAGGGAAAGAAGTGTGCATAAGAAATAAACACATGATGTCGGGACAAGCCCTCGAGTTAAATATGTAAAGGGAAAGAAGTGTGCATAATAAATATGTAAAGGGAAAGAAGTGTGCATAAGAAATATGTAAAGGGAAAGAAGTGTGCATAATAAATATGTAAAGGGAAAGAAGTGTGCATAAGAAATAAACACATGATGTGGGAACAAGCCCTCGAGTTAAATATGTAAAGGGAAAGAAGTGTGCATAAGAAATATGTAAAGGGAAAGAAGTGTGCATAAGAAATATGTAAAGGGAAAGAAGTGTGCATAAGAAATATGTAAAGGGAAAGAAGTGTGCATAAGAAATATGTAAAGGGAAAGAAGTGTGCATAAGAAATAATAAAGGGAAAGAAGTGTGCATAAGAAATATGTAAAGGGAAAGAAGTGTGCATAAGAAATATGTAAAGGGAAAGAAGTGTGCATAAGAAATATGTAAAGGGAAAGAAGTGTGCATAAGAAATATGTAAAGGGAAAGAAGTGTGCATAAGAAATATGTAAAGGGAAAGAAGTGTGCATAAGAAATAATAAAGGGAAAGAAGTGTGCATAAGAAATAAACACCTGATGTCGGAACAAGCCCTCGAGTTAAATATGTAAGGGGAAAGAAGTGTGCATAAGAAATATGTAAAGGGAAAGAAGTGTGCATAAGAAATAATAAAGGGAAAGAAGTGTGCATAAGAAATATGTAAAGGGAAAGAAGTGTGCATAAGAAATAAACACCTGATGTCGGAACAAGCCCTCCAGTTAAATATGTAAAGGGAAAGAAGTGTGCATAAGAAATAAACACCTGATGTCGGAACAAGCCCTCGAGTTAAATATTTAAAGGGAAAGAAGTGAGCATAAGAAATAAACACCTGATGTCGGAACAAGCCCTCGAGTTAAATATGTAAAGGGAAAGAAGTGTGCATAAGAAATAATAAAGGGAAAGAAGTGTGCATAAAAAATAAACACATGACGTCGGGACAAGCCCTCGAGTTAAATATGTAAAGGGAAAGAAGTGTGCATAAGAAATATGTAAAGGGAAAGAAGTGTGCATAAGAAATATGTAAAGGGAAAGAAGTGTGCATAATAAATATGTAAAGGGAAAGAAGTGTGCATAAGAAATAATAAAGGGAAAGAAGTGTGCATAAGAAATAAACACATGATGTCGGAACAAGCCCTCGAGTTAAATATGTAAAGGGAAAGAAGTGTGCATAAGAAATAATAAAGGGAAAGAAGTGTGCATAAGAAATATGTAAAGGGAAAGAAGTGTGCATAAGAAATAAACACATGATGTGGGAACAAGCCCTCGAGTTAAATATGTAAAGGGAAAGAAGTGTGCATAAGAAATATGTAAAGGGAAATAAGTGTGCATAAGAAATAAACACATGATGTCGGAACAAGCCCTCGAGTTAAATATGTAAAGGGAAAGAAGTGTGCATAAGAAATATGTAAAGGGAAAGAAGTGTGCATAAGAAATATGTAAAGGGAAAGAAGTGTGCATAAGAAATATGTAAAGGGAAAGAAGTGTGCATAAGAAATATGTAAAGGGAAAGAAGTGTGCATAA
Source organism: Crossaster papposus (assembly GCA_037893245.1). Taxonomy (NCBI): domain Eukaryota; kingdom Metazoa; phylum Echinodermata; class Asteroidea; order Velatida; family Solasteridae; genus Crossaster; species Crossaster papposus. The sequence goes on from JBAIAA010000176.1 coordinate 2,030,401, forward strand.
GAAATATGTAAAGGGAAAGAAGTGTGCATAAGAAATATGTAAAGGGAAAGAAGTGTGCATACGAAATATGTAAAGGGAAAGAAGTGTGCATAAGAAATAATAAAGGGAAAGAAGTGTGCATAAGAAATAAACACATGATGTCGGGACAAGCCCTCGAGTTAAATATGTAAAGGGAAAGAAGTGTGCATAAGAAATATGTAAAGGGAAAGAAGTGTGCATAAGAAATATGTAAAGGGAAAGAAGTGTGCATAAGAAATAAACACATGATGTGGGAACAAGCCCTCCAGTTAAATATGTAAAGGGAAAGAAGTGTGCATAAGAAATATGTAAAGGGAAAGAAGTGTGCATAAGAAATATGTAAAGGGAAAGAAGTGTGCATAAGAAATATGTAAAGGGAAAGAAGTGTGCATAAGAAATAAACGCATGATGTGGGAACAAGCCCTCGAGTTAAATATGTAAAGGGAAAGAAGTGTGCATAAGAAATAAACACATGATGTCGGAACAAGCCCTCGAGTTAAATATGTAAAGGGAAAGAAGTGTGCATAAGAAATAATAAAGGGAAAGAAGTGTGCATAAGAAATATGTAAAGGGAAAGAAGTGTGCATAAGAAATAAACACATGATGTGGGAACAAGCCCTCGAGTTAAATATGTAAAGGGAAAGAAGTGTGCATAAGAAATATGTAAAGGGAAAGAAGTGTGCGAAAGAAATATGTAAAGGGAAAGAAGTGTGCATAAGAAATATGTAAAGGGAAAGAAGTGTGCATAAGAAATATGTAAAGGGAAAGAAGTGTGCATAAGAAATATGTAAAGGGAAAGAAGTGTGCATAAGAAATAAACACATGATGTGGGAACAAGCCCTCGAGTTAAATATGTAAAGGGAAAGAAGTGTGCATAAGAAATATGTAAAGGGAAAGAAGTGTGCATAAGAAATATGTAAAGGGAAAGAAGTGTGCATAAGAAATATGTAAAGGGAAAGAAGTGTGCATAAGAAATAAACACATGATGTCGGGACAAGCCCTCGAGTTAAATATGTAAAGGGAAAGAAGTGTGCATAAGAAATATGTAAAGGGAAAGAAGTGTGCATAAGAAATATGTAAAGGGAAAGAAGTGTGCATAAGAAATATGTAAAGGGAAAGAAGTGTGCATAAGAAATAAACACATGATGTCGGGACAAGCCCTCGAGTTAAATATGTAAAGGGAAAGAAGTGTCCATATGAAATATGTAAAGGGAAAGAAGTGTGCATAAGAAATAAACACATGATGTGGGAACAAGCCCTCCAGTTAAATATGTAAAGGGAAAGAAGTGTGCATAAGAAATATGTAAAGGGAAAGAAGTGTGCATAATAAATATGTAAAGGGAAAGAAGTGTGCATAAGAAATATGTAAAGAGAAAGAAGTGTGCATAAGAAATAAACACATGATGTCGGGACAAGCCCTCGAGTTAAATATGTAAAGGGAAAGAAGTGTCCATAAGAAATATGTAAAGGGAAAGAAGTGTGCATAAGAAATAAACACATGATGTGGGAACAAGCCCTCCAGTTAAATATGTAAAGGGAAAGAAGTGTGCATAAGAAATATGTAAAGGGAAAGAAGTGTGCATAAGAAATATGTAAAGGGAAAGAAGTGTGCATAAGAAATATGTAAAGGCAAAGAAGTGTGCATAAGAAATATGTAAAGGGAAAGAAGTGTGCATAAGAAATATGTAAAGGGAAAGAAGTGTGCATAAGAAATATGTAAAGGGAAAGAAGTGTGCATAAGAAATATGTAAAGGGAAAGAAGTGTGCATAAGAAATATGTAAAGGGAAAGAAGTGTGCATAAGAAATATGTAAAGGGAAAGAAGTGTGCATAAGAAATATGTAAAGGGAAAGAAGTGTGCATAAGAAATATGTAAAGGGAAAGAAGTGTGCATAAGAAATATGTAAAGGGAAAGAAGTGTGCATAGGAAATATGTAAAGGGAAAGAAGTGTGCATAAGAAATATGTAAAGGGAAAGAAGTGTGCATAAGAAATATGTAAAGGGAAAGAAGTGTGCATAAGAAATATGTAAAGGGAAAGAAGTGTGCATAAGAAATATGTAAAGGGAAAGAAGTGTGCATAAGAAATATGTAAAGGGAAAGAAGTGTGCATAAGAAATATGTAAAGGGAAAGAAGTGTGCATAAGAAATATGTAAAGGGAAAGAAGTGTGCATAAGAAATATGTAAAGGGAAAGAAGTGTGCATAAGAAATATGTAAAGGGAAAGAAGTGTGCATAAGAAATATGTAAAGGGAAAGAAGTGTGCATAAGAAATATGTAAAGGGAAAGAAGTGTGCATAAGAAATAAACGCATGATGTGGGAACAAGCCCTCGAGTTAAATATGTAAAGGGAAAGAAGTATGCATAAGAAATAAACACATGATGTCGGAACAAGCCCTCGAGTTAAATATGTAAAGGGAAAGAAGTGTGCATAAGAAATAATAAAGGGAAAGAAGTGTGCATAAGAAATATGTAAAGGGAAAGAAGTGTGCATAAGAAATAAACACATGATGTGGGAACAAGCCCTCGAGTTAAATATGTAAAGGGAAAGAAGTGTGCATAAGAAATATATAAAGGGAAAGAAGTGTGCATAAGAAATATGTAAAGGGAAAGAAGTGTGCATAAGAAATATGTAAAGGGAAAGAAGTGTGCATAAGAAATATGTAAAGGGAAAGAAGAGTGCATAAGAAATATGTAAAGGGAAAGAAGTGTGCATAAGAAATATGTAAAGGGAAAGAAGTGTGCATAAGAAATATGTAAAGGGAAAGAAGTGTGCATAAGAAATAAACACATGATGTGGGAACAAGCCCTCGAGTTAAATATGTAAAGGGAAAGAAGTGTGCATAAGAAATATGTAAAGGGAAAGAAGTGTGCATAAGAAATATGTAAAGGGAAAGAAGTGTGCATAAGAAATATGTAAAGGGAAAGAAGTGTGCATAAGAAATAAACACATGATGTCGGGACAAGCCCTCGAGTTAAATATGTAAAGGGAAAGAAGTGTGCATAAGAAATATGTAAAGGGAAAGAAGTGTGCATAAGAAATATGTAAAGGGAAAGAAGTGTGCATAAGAAATATGTAAAGGGAAAGAAGTGTGCATAAGAAATAAACACATGATGTCGGGACAAGCCCTCGAGTTAAATATGTAAAGGGAAAGAAGTGTCCATATGAAATATGTAAAGGAAAAGAAGTGTGCATAAGAAATAAACACATGATGTGGGAACAAGCCCTCCAGTTAAATATGTAAAGGGAAAGAAGTGTGCATAAGAAATATGTAAAGGGAAAGAAGTGTGCATAAGAAATATGTAAAGGGAAAGAAGTGTGCATAAGAAATATGTAAAGGGAAATAAGTGTGCATAAGAAATAAACACATGATGTCGGGACAAGCCCTCGAGTTAAATATGTAAAGGGAAAGAAGTGTCCATAAGAAATATGTAAAGGGAAAGAAGTGTGCATAAGAAATAAACACATGATGTGGGAACAAGCCCTCCAGTTAAATATGTAAAGGGAAAGAAGTGTGCATAAGAAATATGTAAAGGGAAAGAAGTGTGCATAAGAAATATGTAAAGGGAAAGAAGTGTGCATAAGAAATATGTAAAGGCAAAGAAGTGTGCATAAGAAATATGTAAAGGGAAAGAAGTGTGCATAATAAATATGTAAAGGGAAAGAAGTGTGCATAAGAAATATGTAAAGGGAAAGAAGTGTGCATAAGAAATATGTAAAGGGAAAGAAGTGTGCATAAGAAATATGTAAAGGGAAAGAAGTGTGCATAAGAAATATGTAAAGGGAAAGAAGTGTGCATAAGAAATATGTAAAGGGAAAGAAGTGTGCATAAGAAATATGTAAAGGGAAAGAAGTGTGCATAAAAAATATGTAAAGGGAAAGAAGTGTGCATAAGAAATATGTAAAGGGAAAGAAGTGTGCATAAGAAATATGTAAAGGGAAAGAAGTGTGCATAAGAAATATGTAAAGGGAAAGAAGTGTGCATAAGAAATATGTAAAGGGAAAGAAGTGTGCATAAGAAATATGTAAAGGGAAAGAAGTGTGCATAAGAAATATGTAAAGGGAAAGAAGTGTGCATAAGAAATATGTAAAGGGAAAGAAGTGTGCATAAGAAATATGTAAAGGGAAAGAAGTGTGCATAAGAAATATGTAAAGGGAAAGAAGTGTGCATAAGAAATATGTAAAGGGAAAGAAGTGTGCATACGAAATATGTAAAGGGAAAGAAGTGTGCATAAGAAATATGTAAAGGGAAAGAAGTGTGCATAAGAAATATGTAAAGGGAAAGAAGTGTGCATAAGAAATATGTAAAGGGAAAGAAGTGTGCATACGAAATATGTAAAGGGAAATAAGTGTGCATAAGAAATAATAAAGGGAAAGAAGTGTGCATAAGAAATAAACACCTGATGTCGGAACAAGCCCTCGAGTTAAATATGTAAAGGGAAAGAAGTGTGCATAAGAAATAATAAAGGGAAAGAAGTGTGCATAAGAAATAAACACATGATGTCGGGACAAGCCCTCGAGTTAAATATGTAAAGGGAAAGAAGTGTGCATAAGAAATATGTAAAGGGAAAGAAGTGTGCATAAGAAATATGTAAAGGGAAAGAAGTGTGCATAAGAAATAAACACATGATGTGGGAACAAGCCCTCCAGTTAAATATGTAAAGGGAAAGAAGTGTGCATAAGAAATATGTAAAGGGAAAGAAGTGTGCATAAGAAATATGTAAAGGGAAAGAAGTGTGCATAAGAAATATGTAAAGGGAAAGAAGTGTGCATAAGAAATATGTAAGGGGAAAGAAGTGTGCATAAGAAATAAACACATGATGTGGGAACAAGCCCTCGAGTTAAATATGTAAAGGGAAAGAAGTGTGCATAAGAAATAAACACATGATGTCGGAACAAGCCCTCGAGTTAAATATGTAAAGGGAAAGAAGTGTGCATAAGAAATAATAAAGGGAAAGAAGTGTGCATAAGAAATATGTAAAGGGAAAGAAGTGTGCATAAGAAATAAACACATGATGTGGGAACAAGCCCTCGAGTTAAATATGTAAAGGGAAAGAAGTGTGCATAAGAAATATGTAAAGGGAAAGAAGTGTGCATAAGAAATATGTAAAGGGAAAGAAGTGTGCATAAGAAATATGTAAAGGGAAAGAAGTGTGCATAAGAAATATTTAAAGGGAAAGAAGTGTGCATAAGAAATATGTAAAGGGAAAGAAGTGTGCATAAGAAATATGTAAAGGGAAAGAAGTGTGCATAAGAAATATGTAAGGGGAAAGAAGTGTGCATAAGAAATAAACACATGATGTGGGAACAAGCCCTCGAGTTAAATATGTAAAGGGAAATAAGTGTGCATAAGAAATATGTAAAGGGAAAGAAGTGTGCATAAGAAATATGTAAAGGGAAAGAAGTGTGCATAAGAAATATGTAAAGGGAAAGAAGTGTGCATAAGAAATAAACACATGATGTCGAAACAAGCCCTCGAGTTAAATATGTAAAGGGAAAGAAGTGTGCATAAGAAATATGTAAAGGGAAAGAAGTGTGCATAAGAAATATGTAAAGGGAAAGAAGTGTGCATAAGAAATATGTAAAGGGAAAGAAGTGTGCATAAGAAATAAACACATGATGTCGGGACAAGCCCTCGAGTTAAATATGTAAAGGGAAAGAAGTGTCCATATGAAATATGTAAAGGGAAAGAAGTGTGCATAAGAAATAAACACATGATGTGGGAACAAGCCCTCCAGTTAAATATGTAAAGGGAAAGAAGTGTGCATAAGAAATATGTAAAGGGAAAGAAGTGTGCATAAGAAATATGTAAAGGGAAAGAAGTGTGCATAAGAAATATGTAAAGGGAAAGAAGTGTGCATGAGAAATAAACACATGATGTCGGGACAAGCCCTCGAGTTAAATATGTAAAGGGAAAGAAGTGTGCATAAAAAATATGTAAAGGGAAAGAAGTGTGCATAAGAAATATGTAAAGGGAAAGAAGTGTGCATAAGAAATAAACACATGATGTGGGAACAAGCCCTCGAGTTAAATATGTAAAGGGAAAGAAGTGTGCATAAGAAATATATAAAGGGAAAGAAGTGTGCATAAGAAATATGTAAAGGGAAAGAAGTGTGCATAAGAAATATATAAAGGGAAAGAAGTGTGCATAAGAAATATGTAAAGGGAAAGAAGTGTGCATAAGAAATATGTAAAGGGAAAGAAGTGTGCATAAGAAATATGTAAAGGGAAAGAAGTGTGCATAAGAAATATGTAAAGGGAAAGAAGTGTGCATAAGAAATATGTAAAGGGAAAGAAGTGTGCATAAGAAATATGTAAAGGGAAAGAAGTGTGCATAAGAAATATGTAAAGGGAAAGAAGTGTGCATAAGAAATATGTAAAGGGAAAGAAGTGTGCATAAAAAATATGTAAAGGGAAAGAAGTGTGCATAAGAAATATGTAAAGGGAAAGAAGTGTGCATAAGAAATATGTAAAGGGAAAGAAGTGTGCATAAGAAATATGTAAAGGGAAAGAAGTGTGCATAATAAATATGTAAAGGGAAAGAAGTGTGCATAAGAAATATGTAAAGGGAAAGAAGTGTGCATAAGAAATATGTAAAGGGAAAGAAGTGTGCATAAGAAATATGTAAAGGGAAAGAAGTGTGCATAAGAAATATGTAAAGGGAAAGAAGTGTGCATAAGAAATATGTAAAGGGAAAGAAGTGTGCATAAGAAATATGTAAAGGGAAAGAAGTGTGCATACGAAATATGTAAAGGGAAAGAAGTGTGCATAAGAAATATGTAAAGGGAAAGAAGTGTGCATAAGAAATATGTAAAGGGAAAGAAGTGTGCATAAGAAATATGTAAAGGGAAAGAAGTGTGCATACGAAATATGTAAAGGGAAATAAGTGTGCATAAGAAATAATAAAGGGAAAGAAGTGTGCATAAGAAATAAACACCTGATGTCGGAACAAGCCCTCGAGTTAAATATGTAAAGGGAAAGAAGTGTGCATAAGAAATAATAAAGGGAAAGAAGTGTGCATAAGAAATAAACACATGATGTCGGGACAAGCCCTCGAGTTAAATATGTAAAGGGAAAGAAGTGTGCATAAGAAATATGTAAAGGGAAAGAAGTGTGCATAAGAAATATGTAAAGGGAAAGAAGTGTGCATAAGAAATAAACACATGATGTGGGAACAAGCCCTCCAGTTAAATATGTAAAGGGAAAGAAGTGTGCATAAGAAATATGTAAAGGGAAAGAAGTGTGCATAAGAAATATGTAAAGGGAAAGAAGTGTGCATAAGAAATATGTAAAGGGAAAGAAGTGTGCATAAGAAATATGTAAGGGGAAAGAAGTGTGCATAAGAAATAAACACATGATGTGGGAACAAGCCCTCGAGTTAAATATGTAAAGGGAAAGAAGTGTGCATAAGAAATAAACACATGATGTCGGAACAAGCCCTCGAGTTAAATATGTAAAGGGAAAGAAGTGTGCATAAGAAATAATAAAGGGAAAGAAGTGTGCATAAGAAATATGTAAAGGGAAAGAAGTGTGCATAAGAAATAAACACATGATGTGGGAACAAGCCCTCGAGTTAAATATGTAAAGGGAAAGAAGTGTGCATAAGAAATATGTAAAGGGAAAGAAGTGTGCATAAGAAATATGTAAAGGGAAAGAAGTGTGCATAAGAAATATGTAAAGGGAAAGAAGTGTGCATAAGAAATATTTAAAGGGAAAGAAGTGTGCATAAGAAATATGTAAAGGGAAAGAAGTGTGCATAAGAAATATGTAAAGGGAAAGAAGTGTGCATAAGAAATATGTAAAGGGAAAGAAGTGTGCATAAGAAATAAACACATCATGTGGGAACAAGCCCTCGAGTTAAATATGTAAAGGGAAATAAGTGTGCATAAGAAATATGTAAAGGGAAAGAAGTGTGCATAAGAAATATGTAAAGGGAAAGAAGTGTGCATAAGAAATATGTAAAGGGAAAGAAGTGTGCATAAGAAATAAACACATGATGTCGAAACAAGCCCTCGAGTTAAATATGTAAAGGGAAAGAAGTGTGCATAAGAAATATGTAAAGGGAAAGAAGTGTGCATAAGAAATATGTAAAGGGAAAGAAGTGTGCATAAGAAATATGTAAAGGGAAAGAAGTGTGCATAAGAAATAAACACATGATGTCGGGACAAGCCCTCGAGTTAAATATGTAAAGGGAAAGAAGTGTCCATATGAAATATGTAAAGGGAAAGAAGTGTGCATAAGAAATAAACACATGATGTGGGAACAAGCCCTCCAGTTAAATATGTAAAGGGAAAGAAGTGTGCATAAGAAATATGTAAAGGGAAAGAAGTGTGCATAAGAAATATGTAAAGGGAAAGAAGTGTGCATAAGAAATATGTAAAGGGAAAGAAGTGTGCATAAGAAATAAACACATGATGTCGGGACAAGCCCTCGAGTTAAATATGTAAAGGGAAAGAAGTGTCCATAAGAAATATGTAAAGGGAAAGAAGTGTGCATAAGAAATAAACACATGATGTGGGAACAAGCCCTCCAGTTAAATATGTAAAGGGAAAGAAGTGTGCATAAGAAATATGTAAAGGGAAAGAAGTGTGCATAAGAAATATGTAAAGGGAAAGAAGTGTGCATAAGAAATATGTAAAGGGAAAGAAGTGTGCATAAGAAATATGTAAAGGGAAAGAAGTGTGCATAAGAAATATGTAAAGGGAAAGAAGTGTGCATAAGAAATATGTAAAGGGAAAGAAGTGTGCATAAGAAATATGTAAAGGGAAAGAAGTGTGCATAAGAAATATGTAAAGGGAAAGAAGTGTGCATAAGAAATATGTAAAGGGAAAGAAGTGTGCATAAGAAATATGTAAAGGGAAAGAAGTGTGCATAAGAAATATGTAAAGGGAAAGAAGTGTGCATAAGAAATATGTAAAGGGAAAGAAGTGTGCATAAGAAATAAACGCATGATGTGGGAACAAGCCCTCGAGTTAAATATGTAAAGGGAAAGAAGTGTGCATAAGAAATAAACACATGATGTCGGAACAAGCCCTCGAGTTAAATATGTAAAGGGAAAGAAGTGTGCATAAGAAATAATAAAGGGAAAGAAGTGTGCATAAGAAATATGTAAAGGGAAAGAAGTGTGCATAAGAAATAAACACATGATGTGGGAACAAGCCCTCGAGTTAAATATGTAAAGGGAAAGAAGTGTGCATAAGAAATATATAAAGGGAAAGAAGTGTGCATAAGAAATATGTAAAGGGAAAGAAGTGTGCATAAGAAATATGTAAAGGGAAAGAAGTGTGCATAAGAAATATGTAAAGGGAAAGAAGTGTGCATAAGAAATATGTAAAGGGAAAGAAGTGTGCATAAGAAATATGTAAAGGGAAAGAAGTGTGCATAAGAAATATGTAAAGGGAAAGAAGTGTGCATAAGAAATAAACACATGATGTGGGAACAAGCCCTCGAGTTAAATATGTAAAGGGAAAGAAGTGTGCATAAGAAATATGTAAAGGGAAAGAAGTGTGCATAAGAAATATGTAAAGGGAAAGAAGTGTGCATAAGAAATATGTAAAGGGAAAGAAGTGTGCATAAGAAATAAACACATGATGTCGGGACAAGCCCTCGAGTTAAATATGTAAAGGGAAAGAAGTGTGCATAAGAAATATGTAAAGGGAAAGAAGTGTGCATAAGAAATATGTAAAGGGAAAGAAGTGTGCATAAGAAATATGTAAAGGGAAAGAAGTGTGCATAAGAAATAAACACATGATGTCGGGACAAGCCCTCGAGTTAAATATGTAAAGGGAAAGAAGTGTCCATATGAAATATGTAAAGGGAAAGAAGTGTGCATAAGAAATAAACACATGATGTGGGAACAAGCCCTCCAGTTAAATATGTAAAGGGAAAGAAGTGTGCATAAGAAATATGTAAAGGGAAAGAAGTGTGCATAAGAAATATGTAAAGGGAAAGAAGTGTGCATAAGAAATATGTAAAGGGAAAGAAGTGTGCATAAGAAATAAACACATGATGTCGGGACAAGCCCTCGAGTTAAATATGTAAAGGGAAAGAAGTGTCCATAAGAAATATGTAAAGGGAAAGAAGTGTCCATAAGAAATATGTAAAGGGAAAGAAGTGTGCATAAGAAATAAACACATGATGTGGGAACAAGCCCTCCAGTTAAATATGTAAAGGGAAAGAAGTGTGCATAAGAAATATGTAAAGGGAAAGAAGTGTGCATAAGAAATATGTAAAGGGAAAGAAGTGTGCATAAGAAATATGTAAAGGCAAAGAAGTGTGCATAAGAAATATGTAAAGGGAAAGAAGTGTGCATAAGAAATATGTAAAGGGAAAGAAGTGTGCATAAGAAATATGTAAAGGGAAAGAAGTGTGCATAAGAAATATGTAAAGGGAAAGAAGTGTGCATAAGAAATATGTAAAGGGAAAGAAGTGTGCATAAGAAATATGTAAAGGGAAAGAAGTGTGCATAAGAAATATGTAAAGGGAAAGAAGTGTGCATAAGAAATATGTAAAGGGAAAGAAGTGTGCATAAAAAATATGTAAAGGGAAAGAAGTGTGCATAAGAAATATGTAAAGGGAAAGAAGTGTGCATAAGAAATATGTAAAGGGAAAGAAGTGTGCATAAGAAATATGTAAAGGGAAAGAAGTGTGCATAAGAAATATGTAAAGGGAAAGAAGTGTGCATAAGAAATAAACACATGATGTCGGGACAAGCCCTCGAGTTAAATATGTAAAGGGAAAGAAGTGTGCATAAGAAATATGTAAAGGGAAAGAAGTGTGCATAAGAAATATGTAAAGGGAAAGAAGTGTGCATAAGAAATATGTAAAGGGAAAGAAGTGTGCATAAGAAATAAACACATGATGTCGGGACAAGCCCTCGAGTTAAATATGTAAAGGGAAAGAAGTGTCCATATGAAATATGTAAAGGGAAAGAAGTGTGCATAAGAAATAAACACATGATGTGGGAACAAGCCCTCCAGTTAAATATGTAAAGGGAAAGAAGTGTGCATAAGAAATATGTAAAGGGAAAGAAGTGTGCATAAGAAATATGTAAAGGGAAAGAAGTGTGCATAAGAAATATGTAAAGGGAAAGAAGTGTGCATAAGAAATAAACACATGATGTCGGGACAAGCCCTCGAGTTAAATATGTAAAGGGAAAGAAGTGTCCATAAGAAATATGTAAAGGGAAAGAAGTGTCCATAAGAAATATGTAAAGGGAAAGAAGTGTGCATAAGAAATAAACACATGATGTGGGAACAAGCCCTCCAGTTAAATATGTAAAGGGAAAGAAGTGTGCATAAGAAATATGTAAAGGGAAAGAAGTGTGCATAAGAAATATGTAAAGGGAAAGAAGTGTGCATAAGAAATATGTAAAGGCAAAGAAGTGTGCATAAGAAATATGTAAAGGGAAAGAAGTGTGCATAAGAAATATGTAAAGGGAAAGAAGTGTGCATAAGAAATATGTAAAGGGAAAGAAGTGTGCATAAGAAATATGTAAAGGGAAAGAAGTGTGCATAAGAAATATGTAAAGGGAAAGAAGTGTGCATAAGAAATATGTAAAGGGAAAGAAGTGTGCATAAGAAATATGTAAAGGGGAAGAAGTGTGCATAAGAAATATGTAAAGGGAAAGAAGTGTGCATAAGAAATATGTAAAGGGAAAGAAGTGTGCATAAGAAATATGTAAAGGGAAAGAAGTGTGCATAAGAAATATGTAAAGGGAAAGAAGTGTGCATAAGAAATATGTAAAGGGAAAGAAGTGTGCATAAGAAATATGTAAAGGGAAAGAAGTGTGCATAAGAAATAAACACATGATGTGGGAACAAGCCCTCGAGTTAAATATGTAAAGGGAAATAAGTGTGCATAAGAAATATGTAAAGGGAAAGAAGTGTGCATAAGAAATATGTAAAGGGAAAGAAGTGTGCATAAGAAATATGTAAAGGGAAAGAAGTGTGCATAAGAAATAAACACATGATGTCGGGACAAGCCCTCGAGTTAAATATGTAAAGGGAAAGAAGTGTGCATAAGAAATATGTAAAGGGAAAGAAGTGTGCATAAGAAATATGTAAAGGGAAAGAAGTGTGCATAAGAAATATGTAAAGGGAAAGAAGTGTGCATAAGAAATAAACACATGATGTCGGGACAAGCCCTCGAGTTAAATATGTAAAGGGAAAGAAGTGTCCATATGAAATATGTAAAGGGAAAGAAGTGTGCATAAGAAATAAACACATGATGTGGGAACAAGCCCTCCAGTTAAATATGTAAAGGGAAAGAAGTGTGCATAAGAAATATGTAAAGGGAAAGAAGTGTGCATAAGAAATATGTAAAGGGAAAGAAGTGTGCATAAGAAATATGTAAAGGGAAAGAAGTGTGCATAAGAAATAAACACATGATGTCGGGACAAGCCCTCGAGTTAAATATGTAAAGGGAAAGAAGTGTCCATATGAAATATGTAAAGGGAAAGAAGTGTGCATAAGAAATAAACACATGATGTGGGAACAAGCCCTCCAGTTAAATATGTAAAGGGAAAGAAGTGTGCATAAGAAATATGTAAAGGGAAAGAAGTGTGCATAAGAAATATGTAAAGGGAAAGAAGTGTGCATAAGAAATATGTAAAGGGAAAGGAGTGTGCATAAGAAATATGTAAAGGGAAATAAGTGTGCATAAGAAATATGTAAAGGTAAAGAAGTGTGCATAAGAAATATGTAAAGGGAAAGAAGTGTGCATAAGAAATATGTAAAGGGAAAGAAGTGTGCATACGAAATATGTAAAGGGAAAGAAGTGTGCATAAGAAATATGTAAAGGGAAAGAAGTGTGCATAAGAAATATGTAAAGGGAAAGAAGTGTGCATAAGAAATATGTAAAGGGAAAGAAGTGTGCATAAGAAATATGTAAAGGGAAAGAAGTGTGCATAAGAAATATGTAAAGGGAAAGAAGTGTGCATAAGAAATATGTAAAGGGAAAGAAGTGTGCATAAGAAATATGTAAAGGGAAAGAAGTGTGCATAAGAAATATGTAAAGGGAAAGAAGTGTGCATAAGAAATATGTAAAGGGAAAGAAGTGTGCATAAGAAATATGTAAAGGGAAAGAAGTGTGCATAAGAAATATGTAAAGGGAAAAGAAGTGTGCATAAGAAATATGTAAAGGGAAAGAAGTGTGCATAAGAAATATGTAAAGGGAAAGAAGTGTGCATAAGAAATATGTAAAGGGAAAGAAGTGTGCATAAGAAATATGTAAAGGGAAAGAAGTGTGCATAAGAAATATGTAAAGGGAAAGAAGTGTGCATACGAAATATGTAAAGGGAAAGAAGTGTGCATAAGAAATATGTAAAGGGAAAGAAGTGTGCATACGAAATATGTAAAGGGAAAGAAGTGTGCATAAGAAATATGTAAAGGGAAAGAAGTGTGCATAAGAAATATGTAAAGGGAAAGAAGTGTGCATAAGAAATATGTAAAGGGAAAGAAGTGTGCATACGAAATATGTAAAGGGAAATAAGTGTGCATAAGAAATAATAAAGGGAAAGAAGTGTGCATAAGAAATAAACACCTGATGTCTGAACAAGCCCTCGAGTTAAATATGTAAAGGGAAAGAAGTGTGCATAAGAAATAATAAAGGGAAAGAAGTGTGCATAAGAAATAAACACATGATGTCGGGACAAGCCCTCGAGTTAAATATGTAAAGGGAAAGAAGTGTGCATAAGAAATATGTAAAGGGAAAGAAGTGTGCATAAGAAATATGTAAAGGGAAAGAAGTGTGCATAAGAAATAAACACATGATGTGGGAACAAGCCCTCCAGTTAAATATGTAAAGGGAAAGAAGTGTGCATAAGAAATATGTAAAGGGAAAGAAGTGTGCATAAGAAATATGTAAAGGGAAAGAAGTGTGCATAAGAAATATGTAAAGGGAAAGAAGTGTGCATAAGAAATATGTAAAGGGAAAGAAGTGTGCATAAGAAATAAACACATGATGTGGGAACAAGCCCTCGAGTTAAATATGTAAAGGGAAAGAAGTGTGCATAAGAAATAAACACATGATGTCGGAACAAGCCCTCGAGTTAAATATGTAAAGGGAAAGAAGTGTGCATAAGAAATAATAAAGGGAAAGAAGTGTGCATAAGAAATATGTAAAGGGAAAGAAGTGTGCATAAGAAATAAACACATGATGTGGGAACAAGCCCTCGAGTTAAATATGTAAAGGGAAAGAAGTGTGCATAAGAAATATGTAAAGGGAAAGAAGTGTGCATAAGAAATATGTAAAGGGAAAGAAGTGTGCATAAGAAATATGTAAAGGGAAAGAAGTGTGCATAAGAAATATGTAAAGGGAAAGAAGTGTGCATAAGAAATATGTAAAGGGAAAGAAGTGTGCATAAGAAATATGTAAAGGGAAAGAAGTGTGCATAAGAAATAAACACATGATGTGGGAACAAGCCCTCGAGTTAAATATGTAAAGGGAAATAAGTGTGCATAAGAAATATGTAAAGGGAAAGAAGTGTGCATAAGAAATATGTAAAGGGAAAGAAGTGTGCATAAGAAATATGTAAAGGGAAAGAAGTGTGCATAAGAAATAAACACATGATGTCGGGACAAGCCCTCGAGTTAAATATGTAAAGGGAAAGAAGTGTGCATAAGAAATATGTAAAGGGAAAGAAGTGTGCATAAGAAATATGTAAAGGGAAAGAAGTGTGCATAAGAAATATGTAAAGGGAAAGAAGTGTGCATAAGAAATAAACACATGATGTCGGGACAAGCCCTCGAGTTAAATATGTAAAGGGAAAGAAGTGTCCATATGAAATATGTAAAGGGAAAGAAGTGTGCATAAGAAATAAACACATGATGTGGGAACAAGCCCTCCAGTTAAATATGTAAAGGGAAAGAAGTGTGCATAAGAAATATGTAAAGGGAAAGAAGTGTGCATAAGAAATATGTAAAGGGAAAGAAGTGTGCATAAGAAATATGTAAAGGGAAAGAAGTGTGCATAAGAAATAAACACATGATGTCGGGACAAGCCCTCGAGTTAAATATGTAAAGGGAAAGAAGTGTCCATATGAAATATGTAAAGGGAAAGAAGTGTGCATAAGAAATAAACACATGATGTGGGAACAAGCCCTCCAGTTAAATATGTAAAGGGAAAGAAGTGTGCATAAGAAATATGTAAAGGGAAAGAAGTGTGCATAAGAAATATGTAAAGGGAAAGAAGTGTGCATAAGAAATATGTAAAGGGAAAGGAGTGTGCATAAGAAATATGTAAAGGGAAATAAGTGTGCATAAGAAATATGTAAAGGGAAAGAAGTGTGCATAAGAAATATGTAAAGGGAAAGAAGTGTGCATAAGAAATATGTAAAGGGAAAGAAGTGTGCATACGAAATATGTAAAGGGAAAGAAGTGTGCATAAGAAATATGTAAAGGGAAAGAAGTGTGCATAAGAAATATGTAAAGGGAAAGAAGTGTGCATAAGAAATATGTAAAGGGAAAGAAGTGTGCATACGAAATATGTAAAGGGAAATAAGTGTGCATAAGAAATAATAAAGGGAAAGAAGTGTGCATAAGAAATAAACACCTGATGTCGGAACAAGCCCTCGAGTTAAATATGTAAAGGGAAAGAAGTGTGCATAAGAAATAATAAAGGGAAAGAAGTGTGCATAAGAAATAAACACATGATGTCGGGACAAGCCCTCGAGTTAAATATGTAAAGGGAAAGAAGTGTGCATAAGAAATATGTAAAGGGAAAGAAGTGTGCATAAGAAATATGTAAAGGGAAAGTAGTGTGCATAAGAAATAAACACATGATGTGGGAACAAGCCCTCCAGTTAAATATGTAAAGGGAAAGAAGTGTGCATAAGAAATATGTAAAGGGAAAGAAGTGTGCATAAGAAATATGTAAAGGGAAAGAAGTGTGCATAAGAAATATGTAAAGGGAAAGAAGTGTGCATAAGAAATATGTAAAGGGAAAGAAGTGTGCATAAGAAATAAACACATGATGTGGGAACAAGCCCTCGAGTTAAATATGTAAAGGGAAAGAAGTGTGCATAAGAAATAAACACATGATGTCGGAACAAGCCCTCGAGTTAAATATGTAAAGGGAAAGAAGTGTGCATAAGAAATAATAAAGGGAAAGAAGTGTGCATAAGAAATATGTAAAGGGAAAGAAGTGTGCATAAGAAATAAACACATGATGTGGGAACAAGCCCTCGAGTTAAATATGTAAAGGGAAAGAAGTGTGCATAAGAAATATGTAAAGGGAAATAAGTGTGCATAAGAAATATGTAAAGGGAAAGAAGTGTGCATAAGAAATATGTAAAGGGAAAGAAGTGTGCATAAGAAATATGTAAAGGGAAAGAAGTGTGCATAAGAAATAAACACATGATGTCGGGACAAGCCCTCGAGTTAAATATGTAAAGGGAAAGAAGTGTGCATAAGAAATATGTAAAGGGAAAGAAGTGTGCATAAGAAATATGTAAAGGGAAAGAAGTGTGCATAAGAAATAAACACATGATGTCGGGACAAGCCCTCGAGTTAAATATGTAAAGGGAAAGAAGTGTCCATATGAAATATGTAAAGGGAAAGAAGTGTGCATAAGAAATAAACACATGATGTGGGAACAAGCCCTCCAGTTAAATATGTAAAGGGAAAGAAGTGTGCATAAGAAATATGTAAAGGGAAAGAAGTGTGCATAAGAAATATGTAAAGGGAAAGAAGTGTGCATAAGAAATATGTAAAGGGAAAGAAGTGTGCATAAGAAATAAACACATGATGTCGGGACAAGCCCTCGAGTTAAATATGTAAAGGGAAAGAAGTGTCCATATGAAATATGTAAAGGGAAAGAAGTGTGCATAAGAAATAAACACATGATGTGGGAACAAGCCCTCCAGTTAAATATGTAAAGGGAAAGAAGTGTGCATAAGAAATATGTAAAGGGAAAGAAGTGTGCATAAGAAATATGTAAAGGGAAAGAAGTGTGCATAAGAAATATGTAAAGGGAAAGGAGTGTGCATAAGAAATATGTAAAGGGAAATAAGTGTGCATAAGAAATATGTAAAGGGAAAGAAGTGTGCATAAGAAATATGTAAAGGGAAAGAAGTGTGCATAAGAAATATGTAAAGGGAAAGAAGTGTGCATACGAAATATGTAAAGGGAAAGAAGTGTGCATAAGAAATATGTAAAGGGAAAGAAGTGTGCATAAGAAATATGTAAAGGGAAAGTAGTGTGCATAAGAAATATGTAAAGGGAAAGAAGTGTGCATACGAAATATGTAAAGGGAAATAAGTGTGCATAAGAAATAATAAAGGGAAAGAAGTGTGCATAAGAAATAAACACCTGATGTCGGAACAAGCCCTCGAGTTAAATATGTAAAGGGAAAGAAGTGTGCATAAGAAATAATAAAGGGAAAGAAGTGTGCATAAGAAATAAACACATGATGTCGGGAACAAGCCCTCCAGTTAAATATGTAAAGGGAAAGAAGTGTGCATAAGAAATATGTAAAGGGAAAGAAGTGTGCATAAGAAATATGTAAAGGGAAAGTAGTGTGCATAAGAAATAAACACATGATGTGGGAACAAGCCCTCCAGTTAAATATGTAAAGGGAAAGAAGTGTGCATAAGAAATATGTAAAGGGAAAGAAGTGTGCATAAGAAATATGTAAAGGGAAAGAAGTGTGCATAAGAAATATGTAAAGGGAAAGAAGTGTGCATAAGAAATATGTAAAGGGAAAGAAGTGTGCATAAGAAATAAACACATGATGTGGGAACAAGCCCTCGAGTTAAATATGTAAAGGGAAAGAAGTGTGCATAAGAAATAAACACATGATGTCGGAACAAGCCCTCGAGTTAAATATGTAAAGGGAAAGAAGTGTGCATAAGAAATAATAAAGGGAAAGAAGTGTGCATAAGAAATATGTAAAGGGAAAGAAGTGTGCATAAGAAATAAACACATGATGTGGGAACAAGCCCTCGAGTTAAATATGTAAAGGGAAAGAAGTGTGCATAAGAAATATGTAAAGGGAAAGAAGTGTGCATAAGAAATATGTAAAGGGAAAGAAGTGTGCATAAGAAATATGTAAAGGGAAAGAAGTGTGCATAAGAAATATGTAAAGGGAAAGAAGTGTGCATAAGAAATATGTAAAGGGAAAGAAGTGTGCATAAGAAATATGTAAAGGGAAAGAAGTGTGCATAAGAAATATGTAAAGGGAAAGAAGTGTGCATAAGAAATAAACACATGATGTGGGAACAAGCCCTCGAGTTAAATATGTAAAGGGAAATAAGTGTGATTAAGAAATATGTAAAGGGAAAGAAGTGTGCATAAGAAATATGTAAAGGGAAAGAAGTGTGCATAAGAAATATGTAAAGGGAAAGAAGTGTGCATAAGAAATAAACACATGATGTCGGGACAAGCCCTCGAGTTAAATATGTAAAGGGAAAGAAGTGTGCATAAGAAATATGTAAAGGGAAAGAAGTGTGCATAAGAAATATGTAAAGGGAAAGAAGTGTGCATAAGAAATATGTAAAGGGAAAGAAGTGTGCATAAGAAATAAACACATGATGTCGGGACAAGCCCTCGAGTTAAATATGTAAAGGGAAAGAAGTGTCCATATGAAATATGTAAAGGGAAAGAAGTGTGCATAAGAAATAAACACATGATGTCGGGACAAGCCCTCGAGTTAAATATGTAAAGGGAAAGAAGTGTCCATATGAAATATGTAAAGGGAAAGAAGTGTGCATAAGAAATAAACACATGATGTGGGAACAAGCCCTCCAGTTAAATATGTAAAGGGAAAGAAGTGTGCATAAGAAATATGTAAAGGGAAAGAAGTGTGCATAAGAAATATGTAAAGGGAAAGAAGTGTGCATAAGAAATATGTAAAGGGAAAGAAGTGTGCATAAGAAATAAACACATGATGTCGGGACAAGCCCTCGAGTTAAATATGTAAAGGGAAAGAAGTGTCCATATGAAATATGTAAAGGGAAAGAAGTGTGCATAAGAAATAAACACATGATGTGGGAACAAGCCCTCCAGTTAAATATGTAAAGGGAAAGAAGTGTGCATAAGAAATATGTAAAGGGAAAGAAGTGTGCATAAGAAATATGTAAAGGGAAAGAAGTGTGCATAAGAAATATGTAAAGGGAAAGGAGTGTGCATAAGAAATATGTAAAGGGAAATAAGTGTGCATAAGAAATATGTAAAGGGAAAGAAGTGTGCATAAGAAATATGTAAAGGGAAAGAAGTGTGCATAAGAAATATGTAAAGGGAAAGAAGTGTGCATACGAAATATGTAAAGGGAAAGAAGTGTGCATAAGAAATATGTAAAGGGAAAGAAGTGTGCATAAGAAATATGTAAAGGGAAAGTAGTGTGCATAAGAAATATGTAAAGGGAAAGAAGTGTGCATACGAAATATGTAAAGGGAAATAAGTGTGCATAAGAAATAATAAAGGGAAAGAAGTGTGCATAAGAAATAAACACCTGATGTCGGAACAAGCCCTCGAGTTAAATATGTAAAGGGAAAGAAGTGTGCATAAGAAATAATAAAGGGAAAGAAGTGTGCATAAGAAATAAACACATGATGTCGGGAACAAGCCCTCCAGTTAAATATGTAAAGGGAAAGAAGTGTGCATAAGAAATATGTAAAGGGAAAGAAGTGTGCATAAGAAATATGTAAAGGGAAAGTAGTGTGCATAAGAAATAAACACATGATGTGGGAACAAGCCCTCCAGTTAAATATGTAAAGGGAAAGAAGTGTGCATAAGAAATATGTAAAGGGAAAGAAGTGTGCATAAGAAATATGTAAAGGGAAAGAAGTGTGCATAAGAAATATGTAAAGGGAAAGAAGTGTGCATAAGAAATATGTAAAGGGAAAGAAGTGTGCATAAGAAATAAACACATGATGTGGGAACAAGCCCTCGAGTTAAATATGTAAAGGGAAAGAAGTGTGCATAAGAAATAAACACATGATGTCGGAACAAGCCCTCGAGTTAAATATGTAAAGGGAAAGAAGTGTGCATAAGAAATAATAAAGGGAAAGAAGTGTGCATAAGAAATATGTAAAGGGAAAGAAGTGTGCATAAGAAATAAACACATGATGTGGGAACAAGCCCTCGAGTTAAATATGTAAAGGGAAAGAAGTGTGCATAAGAAATATGTAAAGGGAAAGAAGTGTGCATAAGAAATATGTAAAGGGAAAGAAGTGTGCATAAGAAATATGTAAAGGGAAAGAAGTGTGCATAAGAAATATGTAAAGGGAAAGAAGTGTGCATAAGAAATATGTAAAGGGAAAGAAGTGTGCATAAGAAATATGTAAAGGGAAAGAAGTGTGCATAAGAAATATGTAAAGGGAAAGAAGTGTGCATAAGAAATAAACACATGATGTGGGAACAAGCCCTCGAGTTAAATATGTAAAGGGAAATAAGTGTGATTAAGAAATATGTAAAGGGAAAGAAGTGTGCATAAGAAATATGTAAAGGGAAAGAAGTGTGCATAAGAAATATGTAAAGGGAAAGAAGTGTGCATAAGAAATAAACACATGATGTCGGGACAAGCCCTCGAGTTAAATATGTAAAGGGAAAGAAGTGTGCATAAGAAATATGTAAAGGGAAAGAAGTGTGCATAAGAAATATGTAAAGGGAAAGAAGTGTGCATAAGAAATATGTAAAGGGAAAGAAGTGTGCATAAGAAATAAACACATGATGTCGGGACAAGCCCTCGAGTTAAATATGTAAAGGGAAAGAAGTGTCCATATGAAATATGTAAAGGGAAAGAAGTGTGCATAAGAAATAAACACATGATGTGGGAACAAGCCCTCCAGTTAAATATGTAAAGGGCAAGAAGTGTGCATAAGAAATATGTAAAGGGAAAGAAGTGTGCATAAGAAATATGTAAAGGGAAAGAAGTGTGCATAAGAAATATGTAAAGGGAAAGAAGTGTGCATAAGAAATAAACACATGATGTCGGGACAAGCCCTCGAGTTAAATATGTAAAGGGAAAGAAGTGTCCATATGAAATATGTAAAGGGAAAGAAGTGTGCATAAGAAATAAACACATGATGTGGGAACAAGCCCTCCAGTTAAATATGTAAAGGGAAAGAAGTGTGCATAATAAATTTGTAAAGGGAAAGAAGTGTGCATAAGAAATATGTAAAGGGAAAGAATTGTGCATAAGAAATATGTAAAGGGAAAGAAGTGTGCATAAGAAATATGTAAAGGGAAAGAAGTGTGCATAAGAAATAAACACATGATGTGGGAACAAGCCCTCGAGTTAAATATGTAAAGGGAAAGAAGTGTGCATAAGAAATATGTAAAGGGAAAGAAGTGTGCATAAGAAATATGTAAAGGGAAAGAAGTGTGCATAAGAAATATGTAAAGGGAAAGAAGTGTGCATAAGAAATATGTAAAGGGAAAGAAGTGTGCATAAGAAATAAACACATGATGTGGGAACAAGCCCTCGAGTTAAATATGTAAAGGGAAAGAAGTGTGCATAAGAAATATGTAAAGGGAAAGAAGTGTGCATAAGAAATATGTAAGGGGAAAGAAGTGTGCATAAGAAATATGTAAAGGGAAAGAAGTGTGCATAAGAAATATGTAAAGGGAAAGAAGTGTGCATAAGAAATATGTAAAGGGAAAGAAGTGTGCATAAGAAATATGTAAAGGGAAAGAAGTGTGCATAAGAAATATGTAAAGGGAAAGAAGTGTGCATAAGAAATAATAAAGGGAAAGAAGTGTGCATAAGAAATATGTAAAGGGAAAGAAGTGTGCATAAGAAATAAACACATGATGTGGAAACAAGCCCTCCAGTTAAATATGTAAAGGGAAAGAAGTGTGCATAAGAAATAAACACATGATGTGGGAACAAGCCCTCGAGTTAAATATGTAAAGGGAAAGAAGTGTGCATAAGAAATATGTAAAGGGAAAGAAGTGTGCATAAGAAATATGTAAAGGGAAAGAAGTGTGCATAAGAAATAAACACATGATGTGGGAACAAGCCCTCGAGTTAAATATGTAAAGGGAAAGAAGTGTGCATAAGAAATATGTAAAGGGAAAGAAGTGTGCATAATAAATATGTAAAGGGAAAGAAGTGTGCATAAGAAATATGTAAAGGAAAAGAAGTGTGCATAATACATATGTAAAGGGAAAGAAGTGTGCATAAGAAATATGTAAAGGGACAGAAGTGTGCATAAGAAATATGTAAAGGGAAAGAAGTGTGCATAAGAAATAAACACATGATGTCGGAACAAGCCCTCGAGTTAAATATGTAAAGGGAAAGAAGTGAGCATAAGAAATATGTAAAGGGAAAGAAGTGTGCATAAGAAATATGTAAAGGGAAAGAAGTGTGCATAAGAAATAAACACATGATGTCGGGACAAGCCCTCGAGTTAAATATGTAAAGGGAAAGAAGTGTGCATAAGAAATATGTAAAGGGAAAGAAGTGTGCATAAGAAATATGTAAAGGGAAAGAAGTGTGCATAAGAAATATGTAAAGGGAAAGAAGTGTGCATAAGAAATAAACACATGATGTCGGGACAAGCCCTCGAGTTAAATATGTAAAGGGAAAGAAGTGTCCATATGAAATATGTAAAGGGAAAGAAGTGTGCATAAGAAATAAACACATGATGTGGGAACAAGCCCTCCAGTTAAATATGTAAAGGGAAAGAAGTGTGCATAAGAAATATGTAAAGGGAAAGAAGTGTGCATAAGAAATATGTAAAGGGAAAGAAGTGTGCATAAGAAATATGTAAAGGGAAAGAAGTGTGCATAAGAAATATGTAAAGGGAAAGAAGTGTGCATAAGAAATAAACACATGATGTCGGGACAAGCCCTCGAGTTAAATATGTAAAGGGAAAGAAGTGTCCATATGAAATATGTAAAGGGAAAGAAGTGTGCATAAGAAATAAACACATGATGTGGGAACAAGCCCTCCAGTTAAATATGTAAAGGGCAAGAAGTGTGCATAAGAAATATGTAAAGGGAAAGAAGTGTGCATAAGAAATATGTAAAGGGAAAGAAGTGTGCATAAGAAATATGTAAAGGGAAAGAAGTGTGCATAAGAAATAAACACATGATGTCGGGACAAGCCCTCGAGTTAAATATGTAAAGGGAAAGAAGTGTCCATATGAAATATGTAAAGGGAAAGAAGTGTGCATAAGAAATAAACACATGATGTGGGAACAAGCCCTCCAGTTAAATATGTAAAGGGAAAGAAGTGTGCATAATAAATTTGTAAAGGGAAAGAAGTGTGCATAAGAAATATGTAAAGGGAAAGAATTGTGCATAAGAAATATGTAAAGGGAAAGAAGTGTGCATAAGAAATATGTAAAGGGAAAGAAGTGTGCATAAGAAATATGTAAAGGGAAATAAGTGTGCATAAGAAATATGTAAAGGGAAAGAAGTGTGCATAAGAAATAAACACATGATGTGGGAACAAGCCCTCGAGTTAAATATGTAAAGGGAAAGAAGTGTGCATAAGAAATATGTAAAGGGAAAGAAGTGTGCATAAGAAATATGTAAAGGGAAAGAAGTGTGCATAAGAAATAAACACATGATGTGGGAACAAGCCCTCGAGTTAAATATGTAAAGGGAAAGAAGTGTGCATAAGAAATATGTAAAGGGAAAGAAGTGTGCATAAGAAATATGTAAAGGGAAAGAAGTGTGCATAAGAAATATGTAAAGGGAAAGAAGTGTGCATAAGAAATATGTAAAGGGAAAGAAGTGTGCATAAGAAATAAACACATGATGTGGGAACAAGCCCTCGAGTTAAATATGTAAAGGGAAAGAAGTGTGCATAAGAAATATGTAAAGGGAAAGAAGTGTGCATAAGAAATATGTAAGGGGAAAGAAGTGTGCATAAGAAATATGTAAAGGGAAAGAAGTGTGCATAAGAAATATGTAAAGGGAAAGAAGTGTGCATAAGAAATATGTAAAGGGAAAGAAGTGTGCATAAGAAATATGTAAAGGGAAAGAAGTGTGCATAAGAAATATGTAAAGGGAAAGAAGTGTGCATAAGAAATAATAAAGGGAAAGAAGTGTGCATAAGAAATATGTAAAGGGAAAGAAGTGTGCATAAGAAATAAACACATGATGTGGAAACAAGCCCTCCAGTTAAATATGTAAAGGGAAAGAAGTGTGCATAAGAAATAAACACATGATGTGGGAACAAGCCCTCGAGTTAAATATGTAAAGGGAAAGAAGTGTGCATAAGAAATATGTAAAGGGAAAGAAGTGTGCATAAGAAATATGTAAAGGGAAAGAAGTGTGCATAAGAAATAAACACATGATGTGGGAACAAGCCCTCGAGTTAAATATGTAAAGGGAAAGAAGTGTGCATAAGAAATATGTAAAGGGAAAGAAGTGTGCATAATAAATATGTAAAGGGAAAGAAGTGTGCATAAGAAATATGTAAAGGAAAAGAAGTGTGCATAATACATATGTAAAGGGAAAGAAGTGTGCATAAGAAATATGTAAAGGGACAGAAGTGTGCATAAGAAATATGTAAAGGGAAAGAAGTGTGCATAAGAAATAAACACATGATGTCGGAACAAGCCCTCGAGTTAAATATGTAAAGGGAAAGAAGTGAGCATAAGAAATATGTAAAGGGAAAGAAGTGTGCATAAGAAATATGTAAAGGGAAAGAAGTGTGCATAAGAAATAAACACATGATGTCGGGACAAGCCCTCGAGTTAAATATGTAAAGGGAAAGAAGTGTGCATAAGAAATATGTAAAGGGAAAGAAGTGTGCATAAGAAATATGTAAAGGGAAAGAAGTGTGCATAAGAAATATGTAAAGGGAAAGAAGTGTGCATAAGAAATAAACACATGATGTCGGGACAAGCCCTCGAGTTAAATATGTAAAGGGAAAGAAGTGTCCATATGAAATATGTAAAGGGAAAGAAGTGTGCATAAGAAATAAACACATGATGTGGGAACAAGCCCTCCAGTTAAATATGTAAAGGGAAAGAAGTGTGCATAAGAAATATGTAAAGGGAAAGAAGTGTGCATAAGAAATATGTAAAGGGAAAGAAGTGTGCATAAGAAATATGTAAAGGGAAAGAAGTGTGCATAAGAAATAAACACATGATGTCGGGACAAGCCCTCGAGTTAAATATGTAAAGGGAAAGAAGTGTCCATAAGAAATATGTAAAGGGAAAGAAGTGTGCATAAGAAATAAACACATGATGTGGGAACAAGCCCTCCAGTTAAATATGTAAAGGGAAAGAAGTGTGCATAAGAAATATGTAAAGGGAAAGAAGTGTGCATACGAAATATGTAAAGGGAAAGAAGTGTGCATAAGAAATATGTAAAGGGAAAGAAGTGTGCATAAGAAATATGTAAAGGGAAAGAAGTGTACATAAGAAATATGTAAAGGGAAAGAAGTGTGCATAAGAAATATGTAAAGGGAAAGAAGTGTGCATAAGAAATAAACACATGATGTGGGAACAAGCCCTCCAGTTAAATATGTAAAGGGAAAGAAGTGTGCATAAGAAATATGCAAAGGGAAAGAAGTGTGCATAAGAAATATGTAAAGGGAAAGAAGTGTGCATAAGAAATAAACACATGATGTGGGAACAAGCCCTCGAGTTAAATATGTAAAGGGAAAGAAGTGTGCATAAGAAATATGTAAAGGGAAAGAAGTGTGCATAAGAAATATGTAAAGGGAAAGAAGTGTGCATAAGAAATATGTAAAGGGAAAGAAGTGTGCATAAGAAATATGTAAAGGGAAAGAAGTGTGCATAAGAAATAAACACATGATGTGGGAACAAGCCCTCGAGTTAAATATGTAAAGGGAAAGAAGTGTGCATAAGAAATATGTAAAGGGAAAGAAGTGTGCATAAGAAATATGTAAAGGGAAAGAAGTGTGCATAAGAAATAAACACATGATGTGGGAACAAGCCCTCGAGTTAAATATGTAAAGGGAAAGAAGTGTGCATAAGAAATATGTAAAGGGAAAGAAGTGTGCATAAGAAATATGTAAGGGGAAAGAAGTGTGCATAAGAAATATGTAAAGGGAAAGAAGTGTGCATAAGAAATATGTAAAGGGAAAGAAGTGTGCATAATAAATATGTAAAGGGAAAGAAGTGTGCATAAGAAATATGTAAAGGGAAAGAAGTGTGCATAAGAAACATGTAAAGGGAAAGAAGTGTGCATAAGAAATATGTAAAGGAAAAGAAGTGTGCATAAGAAATAAACACATGATGTGGGAACAAGCCCTCCAGTTAAATATGTAAAGGGAAAGAAGTGTGCATAAGAAATAAACACATGATGTGGGAACAAGCCCTCGAGTTAAATATGTAAAAGGAAAGAAGTGTGCATAAGAAATATGTAAAGGGAAAGAAGTGTGCATAAGAAATATGTAAAGGGAAAGAAGTGTGCATAAGAAATAAACACATGATGTGGGAACAAGCCCTCGAGTTAAATATGTAAAGGGAAAGAAGTGTGCATAAGAAATATGTAAAGGGAAAGAAGTGTGCATAAGAAATATGTAAGGGGAAAGAAGTGTGCATAAGAAATATGTAAAGGGAAAGAAGTGTGCATAAGAAATATGTAAAGGGAAAGAAGTGTGCATAAGAAATATGTAAAGGGAAAGAAGTGTGCATAAGAAATATGTAAAGGGAAAGAAGTGTGCATAAGAAATATGTAAAGGGAAAGAAGTGTGCATAAGAAATAATAAAGGGAAAGAAGTGTGCATAAGAAATATGTAAAGGGAAAGAAGTGTGCATAAGAAATATGTAAAGGAAAAGAAGTGTGCATAATACATATGTAAAGGGAAAGAAGTGTGCATAAGAAATATGTAAAGGGAAAGAAGTGTGCATAAGAAATATGTAAAGGGAAAGAAGTGTGCATAAGAAATAAACACATGATGTCGGAACAAGCCCTCGAGTTAAATATGTAAAGGGAAAGAAGTGAGCATAAGAAATATGTAAAGGGAAAGAAGTGTGCATAAGAAATATGTAAAGGGAAAGAAGTGTGCATAAGAAATATGTAAAGGGAAAGAAGTGTGCATAAGAAATAAATACATGATGTCGGGACAAGCCCTCGAGTTAAATATGTAAAGGGAAAGAAGTGTGCATAAGAAATATGTAAAGGGAAAGAAGTGTGCATAAGAAATATGTAAAGGGAAAGAAGTGTGCATAAGAAATATGTAAAGGGAAAGAAGTGTGCATAAGAAATAAACACATGATGTCGGGACAAGCCCTCGAGTTAAATATGTAAAGGGAAAGAAGTGTCCATATGAAATATGTAAAGGGAAAGAAGTGTGCATAAGAAATAAACACATGATGTGGGAACAAGCCCTCCAGTTAAATATGTAAAGGGAAAGAAGTGTGCATAAGAAATATGTAAAGGGAAAGAAGTGTGCATAAGAAATATGTAAAGGGAAAGAAGTGTGCATAAGAAATATGTAAAGGGAAAGAAGTGTGCATAAGAAATAAACACATGATGTCGGGACAAGCCCTCGAGTTAAATATGTAAAGGGAAAGAAGTGTCCATAAGAAATATGTAAAGGGAAAGAAGTGTGCATAAGAAATAAACACATGATGTGGGAACAAGCCCTCCAGTTAAATATGTAAAGGGAAAGAAGTGTGCATAAGAAATATGTAAAGGGAAAGAAGTGTGCATAAGAAATATGTAAAGGGAAAGAAGTGTGCATAAGAAATATGTAAAGGGAAAGAAGTGTGCATAAGAAATATGTAAAGGGAAAGAAGTGTGCATAAGAAATATGTAAAGGGAAAGAAGTGTGCATAAGAAATATGTAAAGGGAAAGAAGTGTGCATAAGAAATAAACACATGATGTGGGAACAAGCCCTCCAGTTAAATATGTAAAGGGAAAGAAGTGTGCATAAGAAATATGCAAAGGGAAAGAAGTGTGCATAAGAAATATGTAAAGGGAAAGAAGTGTGCATAAGAAATAAACACATGATGTGGGAACAAGCCCTCGAGTTAAATATGTAAAGGGAAAGAAGTGTGCATAAGAAATATGTAAAGGGAAAGAAGTGTGCATAAGAAATATGTAAAGGGAAAGAAGTGTGCATAAGAAATATGTAAAGGGAAAGAAGTGTGCATAAGAAATATGTAAAGGGAAAGAAGTGTGCATAAGAAATAAACACATGATGTGGGAACAATCCCTCGAGTTAAATATGTAAAGGGAAAGAAGTGTGCATAAGAAATATGTAAAGGGAAAGAAGTGTGCATAAGAAATATGTAAAGGGAAAGAAGTGTGCATAATAAATAAACACATGATGTGGGAACAAGCCCTCGAGTTAAATATGTAAAGGGAAAGAAGTGTGCATAAGAAATATGTAAAGGGAAAGAAGTGTGCATAAGAAATATGTAAGGGGAAAGAAGTGTGCATAAGAAATATGTAAAGGGAAAGAAGTGTGCATAAGAAATATGTAAAGGGAAAGAAGTGTGCATAAGAAATATGTAAAGGGAAAGAAGTGTGCATAAGAAATATGTAAAGGGAAAGAAGTGTGCATAAGAAATATGTAAAGGGAAAGAAGTGTGCATAAGAAATATGTAAAGGGAAAAAAGTGTGCATAAGAAATAATAAAGGGAAAGAAGTGTGCATAAGAAATATGTAAAGGAAAAGAAGTGTGCATAAGAAATAAACACATGATGTGGGAACAAGCCCTCCAGTTAAATATGTAAAGGGAAAGAAGTGTGCATAAGAAATATGTAAAGGGAAAGAAGTGTGCATAAGAAATATGTAAAGGGAAAGAAGTGTGCATAAGAAATATGTAAAGGGAAAGAAGTGTGCATAAGAAATATGTAAAGGGAAAGAAGTGTGCATAAGAAATATGTAAAGGGAAAGAAGTGTGCATAAGAAATATGTAAAGGAAAGGAGTGTGCATAAGAAATAAACACATGATGTGGGAACAAGCCCTCCAGTTAAATATGTAAAGGGAAAGAAGTGTGCATAAGAAATATGCAAAGGGAAAGAAGTGTGCATAAGAAATATGTAAAGGGAAAGAAGTGTGCATAAGAAATAAACACATGATGTGGGAACAAGCCCTCGAGTTAAATATGTAAAGGGAAAGAAGTGTGCATAAGAAATATGTAAAGGGAAAGAAGTGTGCATAAGAAATATGTAAAGGGAAAGAAGTGTGCATAAGAAATATGTAAAGGGAAAGAAGTGTGCATAAGAAATAAACACATGATGTGGGAACAATCCCTCGAGTTAAATATGTAAAGGGAAAGAAGTGTGCATAAGAAATATGTAAAGGGAAAGAAGTGTGCATAAGAAATATGTAAAGGGAAAGAAGTGTGCATAAGAAATAAACACATGATGTTGGAACAAGCCCTCGAGTTAAATATGTAAAGGGAAAGAAGTGTGCATAAGAAATATGTAAAGGGAAAGAAGTGTGCATAAGAAATATGTAAGGGGAAAGAAGTGTGCATAAGAAATATGTAAAGGGAAAGAAGTGTGCATAAGAAATATGTAAAGGGAAAGAAGTGTGCATAAGAAATATGTAAAGGGAAAGAAGTGTGCATAAGAAATAATAAAGGGAAAGAAGTGTGCATAAGAAATATGTAAAGGAAAAGAAGTGTGCATAAGAAATAAACACATGATGTGGGAACAAGCCCTCCAGTTAAATATGTAAAGGGAAAGAAGTGTGCATAAGAAATATGTAAAGGGAAAGAAGTGTGCATAAGAAATATGTAAAGGGAAAGAAGTGTGCATAAGAAATATGTAAAGGGAAAGAAGTGTGCATAAGAAATATGTAAAGGGAAAGAAGTGTGCATAAGAAATATGTAAAGGGAAAGAAGTGTGCATAAGAAATATGTAAAGGAAAGGAGTGTGCATAAGAAATAAACACATGATGTGGGAACAAGCCCTCCAGTTAAATATGTAAAGGGAAAGAAGTGTGCATAAGAAATATGCAAAGGGAAAGAAGTGTGCATAAGAAATATGTAAAGGGAAAGAAGTGTGCATAAGAAATAAACACATGATGTGGGAACAAGCCCTCGAGTTAAATATGTAAAGGGAAAGAAGTGTGCATAAGAAATATGTAAAGGGAAAGAAGTGTGCATAAGAAATATGTAAAGGGAAAGAAGTGTGCATAAGAAATATGTAAAGGGAAAGAAGTGTGCATAAGAAATAAACACATGATGTGGGAACAATCCCTCGAGTTAAATATGTAAAGGGAAAGAAGTGTGCATAAGAAATATGTAAAGGGAAAGAAGTGTGCATAAGAAATATGTAAAGGGAAAGAAGTGTGCATAAGAAATAAACACATGATGTTGGAACAAGCCCTCGAGTTAAATATGTAAAGGGAAAGAAGTGTGCATAAGAAATATGTAAAGGGAAAGAAGTGTGCATAAGAAATATGTAAGGGGAAAGAAGTGTGCATAAGAAATATGTAAAGGGAAAGAAGTGTGCATAAGAAATATGTAAAGGGAAAGAAGTGTGCATAAGAAATATGTAAAGGGAAAGAAGTGTGCATAAGAAATATGTAAAGGGAAAGAAGTGTGCATAAGAAATATGTAAAGGTAAAGAAGTGTGCATAAGAAATATGTAAAGGGAAAGAAGTGTGCATAAGAAATAATAAAGGGAAAGAAGTGTGCATAAGAAATATGTAAAGGAAAAGAAGTGTGCATAAGAAATAAACACATGATGTGGGAACAAGCCCTCCAGTTAAATATGTAAAGGGAAAGAAGTGTGCATAAGAAATAAACACATGATGTGGGAACAAGCCCTCGAGTTAAATATGTAAAAGGAAAGAAGTGTGCATAAGAAATATGTAAAGGGAAAGAAGTGTGCATAAGAAATATGTAAAGGGAAAGAAGTGTGCATAAGAAATAAACACATGATGTGGGAACAAGCCCTCGAGTTAAATATGTAAAGGGAAAGAAGTGTGCATAAGAAATATGTAAAGGGAAAGAAGTGTGCATAATAAATATGTAAAGGGAAAGAAGTGTGCATAAGAAATATGTAAAGGAAAAGAAGTGTGCATAAGAAATATGTAAAGGGAAAGAAGTGTGCATAAGAAATATGTAAAGGGAAAGAAGTGTGCATAAGAAATATGTAAAGGGAAAGAAGTGTGCATAAGAAATAAACACATGATGTCGGAACAAGCCCTCGAGTTAAATATGTAAAGGGAAAGAAGTGAGCATAAGAAATAAACACATGATGTGGGAACAAGCCCTCCAGTTAAATATGTAAAGGGAAAGAAGTGTGCATAAGAAATATGTAAAGGGAAAGAAGTGTGCATAAGAAATATGTAAAGGGAAACAAGTGTGCATAAGAAATAAACACATGATGTGGGAACAAGCCCTCGAGTTAAATATGTAAAGGGAAAGAAGTGTGCATAAGAAATATGTAAAGGGAAAGAAGTGTGCATACGAAATATGTAAAGGAAAGGAGTGTGCATAAGAAATAAACACATGATGTGGGAACAAGCCCTCCAGTTAAATATGTAAAGGGAAAGAAGTGTGCATAAGAAATATGCAAAGGGAAAGAAGTGTGCATAAGAAATATGTAAAGGGAAAGAAGTGTGCATAAGAAATAAACACATGATGTGGGAACAAGCCCTCGAGTTAAATATGTAAAGGGAAAGAAGTGTGCATAAGAAATATGTAAAGGGAAAGAAGTGTGCATAAGAAATATGTAAAGGGAAAGAAGTGTGCATAAGAAATATGTAAAGGGAAAGAAGTGTGCATAAGAAATAAACACATGATGTGGGAACAATCCCTCGAGTTAAATATGTAAAGGGAAAGAAGTGTGCATAAGAAATATGTAAAGGGAAAGAAGTGTGCATAAGAAATATGTAAAGGGAAAGAAGTGTGCATAAGAAATAAACACATGATGTTGGAACAAGCCCTCGAGTTAAATATGTAAAGGGAAAGAAGTGTGCATAAGAAATATGTAAAGGGAAAGAAGTGTGCATAAGAAATATGTAAGGGGAAAGAAGTGTGCATAAGAAATATGTAAAGGGAAAGAAGTGTGCATAAGAAATATGTAAAGGGAAAGAAGTGTGCATAAGAAATATGTAAAGGGAAAGAAGTGTGCATAAGAAATAATAAAGGGAAAGAAGTGTGCATAAGAAATATGTAAAGGAAAAGAAGTGTGCATAAGAAATAAACACATGATGTGGGAACAAGCCCTCCAGTTAAATATGTAAAGGGAAAGAAGTGTGCATAAGAAATATGTAAAGGGAAAGAAGTGTGCATAAGAAATATGTAAAGGGAAAGAAGTGTGCATAAGAAATATGTAAAGGGAAAGAAGTGTGCATAAGAAATATGTAAAGGGAAAGAAGTGTGCATAAGAAATATGTAAAGGGAAAGAAGTGTGCATAAGAAATATGTAAAGGAAAGGAGTGTGCATAAGAAATAAACACATGATGTGGGAACAAGCCCTCCAGTTAAATATGTAAAGGGAAAGAAGTGTGCATAAGAAATATGCAAAGGGAAAGAAGTGTGCATAAGAAATATGTAAAGGGAAAGAAGTGTGCATAAGAAATAAACACATGATGTGGGAACAAGCCCTCGAGTTAAATATGTAAAGGGAAAGAAGTGTGCATAAGAAATATGTAAAGGGAAAGAAGTGTGCATAAGAAATATGTAAAGGGAAAGAAGTGTGCATAAGAAATATGTAAAGGGAAAGAAGTGTGCATAAGAAATAAACACATGATGTGGGAACAATCCCTCGAGTTAAATATGTAAAGGGAAAGAAGTGTGCATAAGAAATATGTAAAGGGAAAGAAGTGTGCATAAGAAATATGTAAAGGGAAAGAAGTGTGCATAAGAAATAAACACATGATGTTGGAACAAGCCCTCGAGTTAAATATGTAAAGGGAAAGAAGTGTGCATAAGAAATATGTAAAGGGAAAGAAGTGTGCATAAGAAATATGTAAGGGGAAAGAAGTGTGCATAAGAAATATGTAAAGGGAAAGAAGTGTGCATAAGAAATATGTAAAGGGAAAGAAGTGTGCATAAGAAATATGTAAAGGGAAAGAAGTGTGCATAAGAAATATGTAAAGGGAAAGAAGTGTGCATAAGAAATATGTAAAGGTAAAGAAGTGTGCATAAGAAATATGTAAAGGGAAAGAAGTGTGCATAAGAAATAATAAAGGGAAAGAAGTGTGCATAAGAAATATGTAAAGGAAAAGAAGTGTGCATAAGAAATAAACACATGATGTGGGAACAAGCCCTCCAGTTAAATATGTAAAGGGAAAGAAGTGTGCATAAGAAATAAACACATGATGTGGGAACAAGCCCTCGAGTTAAATATGTAAAAGGAAAGAAGTGTGCATAAGAAATATGTAAAGGGAAAGAAGTGTGCATAAGAAATATGTAAAGGGAAAGAAGTGTGCATAAGAAATAAACACATGATGTGGGAACAAGCCCTCGAGTTAAATATGTAAAGGGAAAGAAGTGTGCATAAGAAATATGTAAAGGGAAAGAAGTGTGCATAATAAATATGTAAAGGGAAAGAAGTGTGCATAAGAAATATGTAAAGGAAAAGAAGTGTGCATAAGAAATATGTAAAGGGAAAGAAGTGTGCATAAGAAATATGTAAAGGGAAAGAAGTGTGCATAAGAAATATGTAAAGGGAAAGAAGTGTGCATAAGAAATAAACACATGATGTCGGAACAAGCCCTCGAGTTAAATATGTAAAGGGAAAGAAGTGAGCATAAGAAATAAACACATGATGTGGGAACAAGCCCTCCAGTTAAATATGTAAAGGGAAAGAAGTGTGCATAAGAAATATGTAAAGGGAAAGAAGTGTGCATAAGAAATATGTAAAGGGAAACAAGTGTGCATAAGAAATAAACACATGATGTGGGAACAAGCCCTCGAGTTAAATATGTAAAGGGAAAGAAGTGTGCATAAGAAATATGTAAAGGGAAAGAAGTGTGCATACGAAATAAACACATGATGTGGGAACAAGCCCTCGAGTTAAATATGTAAAGGGAAAGAAGTGTGCATAAGAAATATGTAAAGGGAAAGAAGTGTGCATAAGAAATATGTAAAGGGAAAGAAGTGTGCATAAGAAATAATAAAGGGAAAGAAGTGTGCATAAGAAATATGTAAAGGGAAAGAAGTGTGCATAAGAAATATGTAAAGGGAAAGAAGTGTGCATAAGAAATATGTAAAGGGAAAGAAGTGTGCATAAGAAATATGTAAAGGGAAAGAAGTGTGCATAAGAAATATGTAAAGGGAAAGAAGTGTGCATAAGAAATAAACACATGATGTGAGAACAAGCCCTCGAGTTAAATATGTAAAGGGAAAGAAGTGTGCAAAAGAAATATGTAAAGGGAAAGAAGTGTGCATAAGAAATATGTAAAGGGAAAGAAGTGTGCATAAGAAATATGTAAAGGGAAAGAAGTGTGCATAAGAAATATGTAAAGGGAAAGAAGTGTGCATAAGAAATATGTAAAGGGAAAGAAGTGTGCATAAGAAATATGTAAAGGGAAAGAAGTGTGCATAAGAAATATGTAAAGGGAAAGAAGTGTGCATAAGAAATATGTAAAGGGAAAGAAGTGTGCATAAGAAATATGTAAAGGGAAAGAAGTGTGCATAAGAAATATGTAAAGGGAAAGAAGTGTGCATAAGAAATATGTAAAGGGAAAGAAGTGTGCATAAGAAATATGTAAAGGGAAAGAAGTGTGCATAAGAAATATGTAAAGGGAAAGAAGTGTGCATAAGAAATATGTAAAGGGAAAGAAGTGTGCATAAGAAATATGTAAAGGGAAAGAAGTGTGCATAAGAAATATGTAAAGGGAAAGAAGTGTGCATAAGAAATATGTAAAGGGAAAGAAGTGTGCATAAGAAATATGTAAAGGGAAAGAAGTGTGCATAAGAAATATGTAAAGGGAAAGAAGTGTGCATAAGAAATATGTAAAGGGAAAGAAGTTTGCATAAGAAATATGTAAAGGGAAAGAAGTGTGCATAATAAATATGTAAAGGGAAATAAGTGTGCATAAGAAATATGTAAAGGGAAATAAGTGTGCATAAGAAATATGTAAAGGGAAAGAAGTGTGCATAAGAAATATGTAAAGGGAAAGAAGTGTGCATAAGAAATATGTAAAGGGAAAGAAGTGTGCATAAGAAATATGTAAAGGGAAAGAAGTGTGCATAAGAAATATGTAAAGGGAAAGAAGTGTGCATAAGAAATATGTAAAGGGAAAGAAGTGTGCATAAGAAATATGTAAAGGGAAAGAAGTGTGCATAAGAAATATGTAAAGGGAAAGAAGTGTGCATAAGAAATATGTAAAGGGAAAGAAGTGTGCATAAGAAATATGTAAAGGGAAAGAAGTGTGCATAAGAAATATGTAAATGGAAAGAAGTGTACATAAGAAATATGTAAAGGGAAAGAAGTGTGCATAAGAAATATGTAAAGGGAAAGAAGTGTGCATAAGAAATATGTAAAGGGAAAGAAGTGTGCATAAGAAATATGTAAAGGAAAGAAGTGTGCATAAGAAATATGTAAAGGGAAAGAAGTGTGCATAAGAAATATGTAAAGGGAAAGAAGTGTGCATAAGAAATATGTAAAGGGAAAGAAGTGTGCATAAGAAATATGTAAAGGGAAAGAAGTGTGCATAAGAAATATGTAAAGGGAAAGAAGTGTGCATAAGAAATATGTAAAGGGAAAGAAGTGTGCATAAGAAATATGTAAAGGGAAAGAAGTGTGCATAAGAAATATGTAAAGGGAAAGAAGTGTGCATAAGAAATATGTAAAGGGAAAGAAGTGTGCATAAGAAATATGTAAAGGGAAAGAAGTGTGCATAAGAAATATGTAAAGGGAAAGAAGTGTGCATAAGAAATATGTAAAGGGAAAGAAGTGTGCATAAGAAATATGTAAAGGGAAAGAAGTGTGCATAAGAAATATGTAAAGGGAAAGGAGTGTGCGTAAGAAATATGTAAAGGGAAAGAAGTGTGCATAAGAAATATGTAAAGGGAAAGAAGTGTGCATAAGAAATATGTAAAGGGAAAGAAGTGTGCATAAGAAATATGTAAAGGGTAAGAAGTGTGCATAAGAAATATGTAAAGGGAAAGAAGTGTGCATAAGAAATATGTAAAGGGAAAGAAGTGTGCATAGGAAATATGTAAAGGGAAAGAAGTGTGCATAAGAAATATGTAAAGGGAAAGAAGTGTGCATATGAAATATGTAAAGGGAAAGAAGTTTGCATAAGAAATATGTAAAGGGAAAGAAGTGTGCATAATAAATATGTAAAGGGAAAGAAGTGTGCATAAGAAATATGTAAAGGGAAATAAGTGTGCATAAGAAATATGTAAAGGGAAAGAAGTGTGCATAAGAAATATGTAAAGGGAAAGAAGTGTGCATAAGAAATATGTAAAGGGAAAGAAGTGTGCATAAGAAATATGTAAAGGGAAAGAAGTGTGCATAAGAAATATGTAAAGGGAAAGAAGTGTGCATAAGAAATATGTAAAGGGAAAGAAGTGTGCATAAGAAATATGTAAAGGGAAAGAAGTGTGCATAAGAAATATGTAAAGGGAAAGAAGTGTGCATAAGAAATATGTAAAGGGAAAGAAGTGTGCATAAGAAATATGTAAATGGAAAGAAGTGTGCATAAGAAATATGTAAAGGGAAAGAAGTGTGCATAAGGAATATGTAAAGGGAAAGAAGTGTGCATAAGAAATATGTAAAGGGAAAGAAGTGTGCATAAGAAATATGTAAAGGGAAAGAAGTGTGCATAAGAAATATGTAAAGGGAAAGAAGTGTGCATAAGAAATATGTAAAGGGAAAGAAGTGTGCATAAGAAATATGTAAAGGGAAAGAAGTGTGCATAAGAAATATGTAAATGGAAAGAAGTGTGCATAAGAAATATGTAAAGGGAAAGAAGTGTGCATAAGGAATATGTAAAGGGAAAGAAGTGTGCATAAGAAATATGTAAAGGGAAAGAAGTGTGCATAAGAAATATGTAAAGGGAAAGAAGTGTGCATAAGAAATATGTAAAGGGAAAGAAGTGTGCATAAGAAATATGTAAAGGGAAAGAAGTGTGCATAAGAAATATGTAAAGGGAAAGAAGTGTGCATAAGAAATATGTAAAGGGAAAGAAGTGTGCATAAGAAATATGTAAAGGGAAAGAAGTGTGCATAAGAAATATGTAAAGGGAAAGAAGTGTGCATAAGAAATATGTAAAGGGAAAGAAGTGTGCATAAGAAATATGTAAAGGGAAAGAAGTGTGCATACGAAATATGTAAAGGGAAAGAAGTGTGCATAAGAAATATGTAAAGGGAAAGAAGTGTGCATAAGAAATATGTAAAGGGAAAGAAGTGTGCATAAGAAATATGTAAAGGGAAAGAAGTGTGCATAAGAAATATGTAAAGGGAAAGAAGTGTGCATAAGAAATATGTAAAGGGAAAGAAGTGTGCATAAGAAATATGTAAAGGGAAAGAAGTGTGCATAAGAAATATGTAAAGGGAAAGAAGTGTGCATAAGAAATATGTAAAGGGAAAGAAGTGTGCATAAGAAATATGTAAAGGGAAAGAAGTGTGCATAAGAAATATGTAAAGGGAAAGAAGTGTGCATAAGAAATATGGAAAGGGAAAGAAGTGTGCATAAGAAATATGTAAAGGGAAAGAAGTGTGCATAAGAAATATGTAAAGGGAAAGAAGTGTGCATAAGAAATATGTAAAGGGAAAGAAGTGTGCATAAGAAATATGTAAAGGGAAAGGAGTGTGCATAAGAAATATGTAAAGGGAAAGAAGTGTGCATAAGAAATATGTAAAGGGAAAGAAGTGTGCATAAGAAATATGTAAAGGGAAAGAAGTGTGCATAAGAAATATGTAAAGGGTAAGAAGTGTGCATAAGAAATATGTAAAGGGAAAGAAGTGTGCATAAGAAATATGTAAAGGGAAAGAAGTGTGCATAAGAAATATGTAAAGGGAAAGAAGTGTGCATAAGAAATATGTAAAGGGAAAGAAGTGTGCATAAGAAATATGTAAAGGGAAAGAAGTGTGCATAAGAAATATGTAAAGGGAAAGAAGTGTGCATAAGAAATATGTAAAGGGAAAGAAGTGTGCATAAGAAATATGTAAAGGGAAAGGAGTGTGCATAAGAAATATGTAAAGGGAAAGAAGTGTGCATAAGAAAAATGTAAAGGGAAAGAAGTGTGCATAAGAAATATGTAAAGGGAAAGAAGTGTGCATAAGAAATATGTAAAGGGAAAGAAGTGTGCATAAGAAATAAACACATGATGTGGGAACAAGCTCTCGAGTTAAATATGTAAAGGGAAAGAAGTGTGCATAAGAAATATGTAAAGGGAAAGAAGTGTGCATAATAAATATGTAAAGGGAAAGAAGTGTGCATAAGAAATAAACACATGATGTGGGAACAAGCCCTCGAGTTAAATATGTAAAGGGAAAGAAGTGTGCATAAGAAATATGTAAAGGGAAAGAAGTGTGCATAAGAAATATGTAAGGGGAAAGAAGTGTGCATAAGAAATATGTAAAGGGAAAGAAGTGTGCATAAGAAATATGTAAAGGGAAAGAAGTGTGCATAAGAAATATGTAAAGGGAAAGAAGTGTGCATAAGAAATATGTAAAGGGAAAGAAGTGTGCATAAGAAATAATAAAGGGAAAGAAGTGTGCATAAGAAATATGTAAAGGAAAAGAAGTGTGCATACGAAATAAACACATGATGTGGGAACAAGCCCTCCAGTTAAATATGTAAAGGGAAAGAAGTGTGCATAAGAAATAAACACATGATGTGGGAACAAGCCCTCGAGTTAAATATGTAAAGGGAAAGAAGTGTGCATAAGAAATATGTAAAGGGAAAGAAGTGTGCATAAGAAATATGTAAAGGGAAAGAAGTGTGCATAAGAAATAAACACATGATGTGGGAACAAGCCCTCGAGTTAAATATGTAAAGGGAAAGAAGTGTGCATAAGAAATATGTAAAGGGAAAGAAGTGTGCATAATAAATATGTAAAGGGAAAGAAGTGTGCATAAGAAATATGTAAAGGAAAAGAAGTGTGCATAAGAAATATGTAAAGGGAAAGAAGTGTGCATAAGAAATATGTAAAGGGAAAGAAGTGTGCATAATAAATATGTAAAGGGAAAGAAGTGTGCATAAGAAATAAACACATGATGTCGAAACAAGCCCTCGAGTTAAATATGTAAAGGGAAAGAAGTGAGCATAAGAAATAAACACATGATGTGGGAACAAGCCCTCCAGTTAAATATGTAAAGGGAAAGAAGTGTGCATAAGAAATATGTAAAGGGAAAGAAGTGTGCATAAGAAATATGTAAAGGGAAAGAAGTGTGCATAAGAAATAAACACATGATGTGGGAACAAGCCCTCGAGTTAAATATGTAAAGGGAAAGAAGTGTGCATAAGAAATATGTAAAGGGAAAGAAGTGTGCATAAGAAATATGTAAAGGGAAAGAAGTGTGCATAAGAAATATGTAAAGGGAAAGAAGTGTGCATAAGAAATAATAAAGGGAAAGAAGTGTGCATAAGAAATATGTAAAGGGAAAGAAGTGTGCATAAGAAATAATAAAGGGAAAGAAGTGTGCATAAGAAATATGTAAAGGGAAAGAAGTGTGCATAAGAAATATGTAAAGGGAAAGAAGTGTGCATAAGAAATATGTAAAGGGAAAGAAGTGTGCATAAGAAATATGTAAAGGGAAAGAAGTGTGCATAAGAAATATGTAAAGGGAAAGAAGTGTGCATAAGAAATATGTAAAGGGAAAGAAGTGTGCATAAGAAATAAACACATGATGTGGGAACAAGCCCTCGAGTTAAATATGTAAAGGGAAAGAAGTGTGCATAAGAAATATGTAAAGGGAAAGAAGTGTGCATAAGAAATATGTAAAGGGAAAGAAGTGTGCATAAGAAATATGTAAAGGGAAAGAAGTGTGCATAAGAAATATGTAAAGGGAAAGAAGTGTGCATAAGAAATATGTAAAGGGAAAGAAGTGTGCATAAGAAATATGTAAAGGGAAAGAAGTGTGCATAAGGAAATATGTAAAGGGAAAGAAGTGTGCATAAGAAATATGTAAAGGGAAAGAAGTGTGCATACGAAATATGTAAAGGGAAAGAAGTGTGCATAAGAAATATGTAAAGGGAAAGAAGTGTGCATAAGAAATATGTAAAGGGAAAGAAGTGTGCATAAGAAATATGTAAAGGGAAA
This sequence comes from Crossaster papposus, assembly GCA_037893245.1. Taxonomy (NCBI): domain Eukaryota; kingdom Metazoa; phylum Echinodermata; class Asteroidea; order Velatida; family Solasteridae; genus Crossaster; species Crossaster papposus. The sequence goes on from JBAIAA010000176.1 coordinate 2,070,486, forward strand.
GAAGTGTGCATAAGAAATATGTAAAGGGAAAGAAGTGTGCATAAGAAATATGTAAAGGGAAAGAAGTGTGCATAAGAAATATGTAAAGGGAAAGAAGTGTGCATAAGAAATATGTAAAGGGAAAGAAGTGTGCATAAGAAATATGTAAAGGGAAATAAGTGTGCATAAGAAATATGTAAAGGGAAAGAAGTGTGCATAAGAAATATGTAAAGGGAAAGAAGTGTGCATAAGAAATATGTAAAGGGAAAGAAGTGTGCATAAGAAATATGTAAAGGGAAAGAAGTGTGCATAAGAAATATGTAAAGGGAAAGAAGTGTGCATAAGAAATATGTAAAGGGAAAGAAGTGTGCATAAGAAATATGTAAAGGGAAAGAAGTGTGCATAAGAAATATGTAAAGGGAAAGAAGTGTGCATAAGAAATATGTAAAGGGAAAGAAGTGTGCATAAGAAATATGTAAAGGGAAAGAAGTGTGCATAATAAATATGTAAAGGGAAAGAAGTGTGCATAAGAAATATGTAAAGGGAAAGAAGTGTGCATAAGAAATATGTAAAGGGAAAGGAGTGTGCATAAGAAATATGTAAAGGGAAAGAAGTGTGCATAATAAATATGTAAAGGGAAAGAAGTGTGCATAAGAAATATGTAAAGGGAAAGAAGTGTGCATAATAAATATTTAAAGGGAAAGAAGTGTGCATAAGAAATATGTAAAGGGAAAGAAGTGTGCATAAGAAATATGTAAAGGGAAAGAAGTGTGCATAAGAAATATGTAAAGGGAAAGAAGTGTGCATAATAAATATGTAAAGGGAAAGAAGTGTGCATAAGAAATATGTAAAGGGAAAGAAGTGTGCATAAGAAATATGTAAAGGGAAAGAAGTGTGCATAAGAAATATGTAAGGGGAAAGAAGTGTGCATAAGAAATATGTAAAGGGAAAGAAGTGTGCATAAGAAATATGTAAAGGGAAAGAAGTGTGCATAAGAAATATGTAAAGGGAAAGAAGTGTGCATAAGAAATATGTAAAGGGAAAGAAGTGTGCATAAGAAATATGTAAAGGGAAAGAAGTGTGCATAAGAAATATGTAAAGGGAAAGAAGTGTGCATAAGAAATATGTAAAGGGAAAGAAGTGTGCATAAGAAATATGTAAAGAAAAAGAAGTGTGCATAAGAAATATGTAAAGGGAAAGAAGTGTGCATAAGAAATATGTAAAGGGAAAGAAGTTTGCATAAGAAATATGTAAAGGGAAAGAAGTGTGCATAATAAATATGTAAAGGGAAAGAAGTGTGCATAATAAATATGTAAAGGGAAAGAAGTGTGCATAATAAATATGTAAAGGGAAAGAAGTGTGCATAAGAAATATGTAAAGGGAAAGAAGTGTGCATAAGAAATATGTAAAGGGAAAGAAGTGTGCATAAGAAATATGTAAAGGGAAAGAAGTGTGCATAAGAAATATGTAAAGGGAAAGAAGTGTGCATAAGAAATATGTAAAGGGAAAGAAGTGTGCATAAGAAATATGTAAAGGGAAAGAAGTGTGCATAAGAAATATGTAAAGGGAAAGAAGTGTGCATAAGAAATATGTAAAGGGAAAGAAGTGTGCATAAGAAATATGTAAAGGGAAAGAAGTGTGCATAAGAAATATGTAAAGGGAAAGAAGTGTGCATAAGAAATATGTAAAGGGAAAGAAGTGTGCATAAGAAATATGTAAAGGGAAAGAAGTGTGCATAAGAAATATGTAAAGGGAAAGAAGTGTGCATAAGAAATATGTAAAGGGAAAGAAGTGTGCATAAGAAATATGTAAAGGGAAAGAAGTGTGCATAAGAAATATGTAAAGGGAAAGAAGTGTGCATAAGAAATATGTAAAGGGAAAGAAGTGTGCATAAGAAATATGTAAAGGGAAAGAAGTGTGCATAAGAAATATGTAAAGGGAAAGAAGTGTGCATAAGAAATATGTAAAGGGAAAGAAGTGTGCATAAGAAATATGTAAAGGGAAAGAAGTGTGCATAAGAAATATGTAAAGGGAAAGAAGAGTGCATAAGAAATATGTAAAGGGAAAGAAGTGTGCATAAGAAATATGTAAAGGGAAAGAAGTGTGCATAAGAAATATGTAAAGGGAAAGAAGTGTGCATTAGAAATATGTAAAGGGAAAGAAGTGTGCATAAGAAATATGTAAAGGGAAAGAAGTGTGCATAAGAAATATGTAAAGGGAAAGAAGTGTGCATAAGAAATATGTAAAGGGAAAGAAGTGTGCATAAGAAATATGTAAAGGGAAAGAAGTGTGCATAAGAAATATGTAAAGGGAAAGAAGTGTGCATAAGAAATATGTAAAGGGAAAGAAGTGTGCATAAGAAATATGTAAAGGGAAAGAAGTGTGCATAAGAAATATGTAAAGGGAAAGAAGTGTGCATAAGAAATATGTAAAGGGAAAGAAGTGTGCATAAGAAATATGTAAAGGGAAAGAAGTGTGCATAAGAAATATGTAAAGGGAAAGAAGTGTGCATAAGAAATATGTAAAGGGAAAGAAGTGTGCATAAGAAATATGTAAAGGGAAAGAAGTGTGCATAAGAAATATGTAAAGGGAAAGAAGTGTGCATAAGAAATATGTAAAGGGAAAGGAGTGTGCATAAGAAATATGTAAAGGGAAAGAAGTGTGCATAAGAAATATGTAAAGGGAAAGAAGTGTGCATAAGAAATATGTAAAGGGAAAGAAGTGTGCATAAGAAATATGTAAAGGGAAAGAAGTGTGCATAAGAAATATGTAAAGGGAAAGAAGTGTGCATAAGAAATATGTAAAGGGAAAGAAGTGTGCATAAGAAATATGTAAAGGGAAAGAAGTGTGCATAAGAAATATGTAAAGGGAAAGAAGTGTGCATAAGAAATATGTAAAGGGAAAGAAGTGTGCATAAGAAATATGTAAAGGGAAAGAAGTGTGCATAAGAAATATGTAAAGGGAAAGAAGTGTGCATAAGACATATGTAAAGGGAAAGAAGTGTGCATAAGAAATATGTAAAGGGAAAGAAGTGTGCATAAGAAATATGTAAAGGGAAAGAAGTGTGCATAAGAAATATGTAAAGGGAAAGAAGTGTGCATAAAAAATATGTAAAGGGAAAGAAGTGTGCATAAGAAATATGTAAAGGGGAAGAAGTGTGCATAAGAAATATGTAAAGGGAAAGAAGTGTGCATAAGAAATATGTAAAGGGAAAGAAGTGTGCATAAGAATTATGTAAAGGGAAAGAAGTGTGCATAAGAAATATGTAAAGGGAAAGAAGTGTGCATAAGAAATATGTAAAGGGAAAGAAGTGTGCATAAGAAATATGTAAAGGGAAAGAAGTGTGCATAAGAAATATTTAAAGTGAAAGAAGTGTGCATAAGAAATATGTAAAGGGAAAGAAGTGTGCATAAGAAATATGTAAAGGGAAAGAAGTGTGCATAAGAAATATGTAAAGGGAAAGAAGTGTGCATAAGAAATATGTAAAGGGAAAGAAGTGTGCATAAGAAATATGTAAAGGGAAAGAAGTGTGCATAAGAAATATGTAAAGGGAAATAAGTGTGCATAAGAAATATGTAAAGGGAAAGAAGTGTGCATAAGAAATATGTAAAGGGAAAGAAGTGTGCATAAGAAATAAACACATGATGTGGGAACAAGCCCTCGAGTTAAATATGTAAAGGTAAAGAAGTGTGCATAAGAAATATGTAAAGGGAAAGAAGTGTGCATAAGAAATATGTAAAGGGAAAGAAGTGTGCATAAGAAATATGTAAAGGGAAAGAAGTGTGCATAAGAAATATGTAAAGGGAAAGAAGTGTGCATAAGCAATATGTAAAGGGAAAGAAGTGTGCATAAGAAATATGTAAAGGGAAAGAAGTGTGCATAAGAAATATGTAAAGGGAAAGAAGTGTGCATAAGAAATATGTAAAGGGAAAGAAGTGTGCATAAGAAATATGTAAAGGGAAAGAAGTGTGCATAAGAAATATGTAAAGGGAAAGAAGTGTGCATAAGAAATATGTAAAGGGAAAGAAGTGTGCATAAGAAATATGTAAAGGGAAAGAAGTGTGCATAAGAAATATGTAAAGGGAAAGAAGTGTGCATAAGAAATATGTAAAGGGAAAGAAGTGTGCATAAGAAATATGTAAAGGGAAAGAAGTGTGCATAAGAAATATGTAAAGGGAAAGAAGTGTGCATAAGAAATATGTAAATGGAAAGAAGTGTGCATAAGAAATATGTAAAGGGAAAGAAGTGTGCATAAGAAATATGTAAAGGGAAAGAAGTGTGCATAAGAAATATGTAAAGGGAAAGAAGTGTGCATAAGAAATATGTAAAGGGAAAGAAGTGTGCATAAGAAATATGTAAAGGGAAAGAAGTGTGCATAAGAAATATGTAAAGGGAAAGAAGTGTGCATAAGAAATATGTAAAGGGAAAGAAGTGTGCATAAGAAATATGTAAAGGGAAAGAAGTGTGCATAAGAAATATGTAAAGGGAAAGAAGTGTGCATAAGAAATATGTAAATGGAAAGAAGTGTGCATAAGAAATATGTAAAGGGAAAGAAGTGTGCATAAGAAATATGTAAAGGGAAAGAAGTGTGCATAAGAAATATGTAAAGGGAAAGAAGTGTGCATAAGAAATATGTAAAGGGAAAGAAGTGTGCATAAGAAATATGTAAAGGGAAAGAAGTGTGCATAAGAAATATGTAAAGGGAAAGAAGTGTGCATAAGAAATATGTAAAGGGAAAGAAGTGTGCATAAGAAATATGTAAAGGGAAAGAAGTGTGCATAAGAAATATGTAAAGGGAAAGAAGTGTGCATAAGAAATATGTAAAGGGAAAGAAGTGTGCATAAGAAATATGTAAAGGGAAAGAAGTGTGCATAAGAAATATGTAAAGGGAAAGAAGTGTGCATAAGAAATATGTAAAGGGAAAGAAGTGTGCATAAGAAATATGTAAAGGGAAAGAAGTGTGCATAAGAAATATGTAAAGGGAAAGAAGTGTGCATAAGAAATATGTAAAGGGAAAGAAGTGTGCATAAGAAATATGTAAAGGGAAAGAAGTGTGCATAAGAAATATGTAAAGGGAAAGAAGTGTGCATAAGAAATATGTAAAGGGAAAGAAGTGTGCATAAGAAATATGTAAAGGGAAAGAAGTGTGCATAAGAAATATGTAAAGGGAAAGAAGTGTGCATAAGAAATATGTAAAGGGAAAGAAGTGTGCATAAGAAATATGTAAAGGGAAAGAAGTGTGCATAAGAAATATGTAAAGGGAAAGAAGTGTGCATAAGAAATATGTAAAGGGAAAGAAGTGTGCATAAGAAATATGTAAAGGGAAAGAAGTGTGCATAAGAAATATGTAAAGGGAAAGAAGTGTGCATAAGAAATATGTAAAGGGAAAGAAGTGTGCATAAGAAATATGTAAAGGGAAAGAAGTGTGCATAAGAAATATGTAAAGGGAAAGAAGTGTGCATAAGAAATATGTAAAGGGAAAGAAGTGTGCATAAGAAATATGTAAAGGGAAAGAAGTGTGCATAAGAAATATGTAAAGGGAAAGAAGTGTGCATAAGAAATATGTAAAGGGAAAGAAGTGTGCATAAGAAATATGTAAAGGGAAAGAAGTGTGCATAAGAAATATGTAAAGGGAAAGAAGTGTGCATAAGAAATATGTAAAGGGAAAGAAGTGTGCATAAGAAATATGTAAAGGGAAAGAAGTGTGCATAAGAAATATGTAAAGGGAAAGAAGTGTGCATAAGAAATATGTAAAGGGAAAGAAGTGTGCATAAGAAATATGTAAAGGGAAAGAAGTGTGCATAAGAAATATGTAAAGGGAAAGAAGTGTGCATAAGAAATATGTAAAGGGAAAGAAGTGTGCATAAGAAATATGTAAAGGGAAAGAAGTGTGCATAAGAAATATGTAAAGGGAAAGAAGTGTGCATAAGAAATATGTAAAGGGAAAGAAGTGTGCATAAGAAATATGTAAAGGGAAAGAAGTGTGCATAAGAAATATGTAAAGGGAAAGAAGTGTGCATAAGAAATATGTAAAGGGAAAGAAGTGTGCATAAGAAATATGTAAAGGGAAAGAAGTGTGCATAAGAAATATGTAAAGGGAAAGAAGTGTGCATAAGAAATATGTAAAGGGAAAGAAGTGTGCATAAGAAATATGTAAAGGGAAAGAAGTGTGCATAAGAAATATGTAAAGGGAAAGAAGTGTGCATAAGAAATATGTAAAGGGAAAGAAGTGTGCATAAGAAATATGTAAAGGGAAAGAAGTGTGCATAAGAAATATGTAAAGGGAAAGAAGTGTGCATAAGAAATATGTAAAGGGAAAGAAGTGTGCATAAGAAATATGTAAAGGGAAAGAAGTGTGCATAAGAAATATGTAAAGGGAAAGAAGTGTGCATAAGAAATATGTAAAGGGAAAGAAGTGTGCATAAGAAATATGTAAAGGGAAAGAAGTGTGCATAAGAAATATGTAAAGGGAAAGAAGTGTGCATAAGAAATATGTAAAGGGAAAGAAGTGTGCATAAGAAATATGTAAAGGGAAAGAAGTGTGCATAAGAAATATGTAAAGGGAAAGAAGTGTGCATAAGAAATATGTAAAGGGAAAGAAGTGTGCATAAGAAATATGTAAGGAAAGGCATAAGAAATATGTAAAGGGAAAGAAGTGTGCATAAGAAATATGTAAAGGGAAAGAAGTGTGCATAAGAAATATGTAAAGGGAAAGAAGTGTGCATAAGAAATATGTAAAGGGAAAGAAGTGTGCATAAGAAATATGTAAAGGGAAAGAAGTGTGCATAAGAAATATGTAAAGGGAAAGAAGTGTGCATAAGAAATATGTAAAGGGAAAGAAGTGTGCATAAGAAATATGTAAAGGGAAAGAAGTGTGCATAAGAAATATGTAAAGGGAAAGAAGTGTGCATAAGAAATATGTAAAGGGAAAGAAGTGTGCATAAGAAATATGTAAAGGGAAAGAAGTGTGCATAAGAAATATGTAAAGGGAAAGAAGTGTGCATAAGAAATATGTAAAGGGAAAGAAGTGTGCATAAGAAATATGTAAAGGGAAAGAAGTGTGCATAAGAAATATGTAAAGGGAAAGAAGTGTGCATAAGAAATATGTAAAGGGAAAGAAGTGTGCATAAGAAATATGTAAAGGGAAAGAAGTGTGCATAAGAAATATGTAAAGGGAAAGAAGTGTGCATAAGAAATATGTAAAGGGAAAGAAGTGTGCATAAGAAATATGTAAAGGGAAAGAAGTGTGCATAAGAAATATGTAAAGGGAAAGAAGTGTGCATAAGAAATATGTAAAGGGAAAGAAGTGTGCATAAGAAATATGTAAAGGGAAAGAAGTGTGCATAAGAAATATGTAAAGGGAAAGAAGTGTGCATAAGAAATATGTAAAGGGAAAGAAGTGTGCATAAGAAATATGTAAAGGGAAAGAAGTGTGCATAAGAAATATGTAAAGGGAAAGAAGTGTGCATAAGAAATATGTAAAGGGAAAGAAGTGTGCATAAGAAATATGTAAAGGGAAAGAAGTGTGCATAAGAAATATGTAAAGGGAAAGAAGTGTGCATAAGAAATATGTAAAGGGAAAGAAGTGTGCATAAGAAATATGTAAAGGGAAAGAAGTGTGCATAAGAAATATGTAAAGGGAAAGAAGTGTGCATAAGAAATATGTAAAGGGAAAGAAGTGTGCATAAGAAATATGTAAAGGGAAAGAAGTGTGCATAAGAAATATGTAAAGGGAAAGAAGTGTGCATAAGAAATATGTAAAGGGAAAGAAGTGTGCATAAGAAATATGTAAAGGGAAAGAAGTGTGCATAAGAAATATGTAAAGGGAAAGAAGTGTGCATAAGAAATATGTAAAGGGAAAGAAGTGTGCATAAGAAATATGTAAAGGGAAAGAAGTGTGCATAAGAAATATGTAAAGGGAAAGAAGTGTGCATAAGAAATATGTAAAGGGAAAGAAGTGTGCATAAGAAATATGTAAAGGGAAAGAAGTGTGCATAAGAAATATGTAAAGGGAAAGAAGTGTGCATAAGAAATATGTAAAGGGAAAGAAGTGTGCATAAGAAATATGTAAAGGGAAAGAAGTGTGCATAAGAAATATGTAAAGGGAAAGAAGTGTGCATAAGAAATATGTAAAGGGAAAGAAGTGTGCATAAGAAATATGTAAAGGGAAAGAAGTGTGCATAAGAAATATGTAAAGGGAAAGAAGTGTGCATAAGAAATATGTAAAGGGAAAGAAGTGTGCATAAGAAATATGTAAAGGGAAAGAAGTGTGCATAAGAAATATGTAAAGGGAAAGAAGTGTGCATAAGAAATATGTAAAGGGAAAGAAGTGTGCATAAGAAATATGTAAAGGGAAAGAAGTGTGCATAAGAAATATGTAAAGGGAAAGAAGTGTGCATAAGAAATATGTAAAGGGAAAGAAGTGTGCATAAGAAATATGTAAAGGGAAAGAAGTGTGCATAAGAAATATGTAAAGGGAAAGAAGTGTGCATAAGAAATATGTAAAGGGAAAGAAGTGTGCATAAGAAATATGTAAAGGGAAAGAAGTGTGCATAAGAAATATGTAAAGGGAAAGAAGTGTGCATAAGAAATATGTAAAGGGAAAGAAGTGTGCATAAGAAATATGTAAAGGGAAAGAAGTGTGCATAAGAAATATGTAAAGGGAAAGAAGTGTGCATAAGAAATATGTAAAGGGAAAGAAGTGTGCATAAGAAATATGTAAAGGGAAAGAAGTGTGCATAAGAAATATGTAAAGGGAAAGAAGTGTGCATAAGAAATATGTAAAGGGAAAGAAGTGTGCATAAGAAATATGTAAAGGGAAAGAAGTGTGCATAAGAAATATGTAAAGGGAAAGAAGTGTGCATAAGAAATATGTAAAGGGAAAGAAGTGTGCATAAGAAATATGTAAAGGGAAAGAAGTGTGCATAAGAAATATGTAAAGGGAAAGAAGTGTGCATAAGAAATATGTAAAGGGAAAGAAGTGTGCATAAGAAATATGTAAAGGGAAAGAAGTGTGCATAAGAAATATGTAAAGGGAAAGAAGTGTGCATAAGAAATATGTAAAGGGAAAGAAGTGTGCATAAGAAATATGTAAAGGGAAAGAAGTGTGCATAAGAAATATGTAAAGGGAAAGAAGTGTGCATAAGAAATATGTAAAGGGAAAGAAGTGTGCATAAGAAATATGTAAAGGGAAAGAAGTGTGCATAAGAAATATGTAAAGGGAAAGAAGTGTGCATAAGAAATATGTAAAGGGAAAGAAGTGTGCATAAGAAATATGTAAAGGGAAAGAAGTGTGCATAAGAAATATGTAAAGGGAAAGAAGTGTGCATAAGAAATATGTAAAGGGAAAGAAGTGTGCATAAGAAATATGTAAAGGGAAAGAAGTGTGCATAAGAAATATGTAAAGGGAAAGAAGTGTGCATAAGAAATATGTAAAGGGAAAGAAGTGTGCATAAGAAATATGTAAAGGGAAAGAAGTGTGCATAAGAAATATGTAAAGGGAAAGAAGTGTGCATAAGAAATATGTAAAGGGAAAGAAGTGTGCATAAGAAATATGTAAAGGGAAAGAAGTGTGCATAAGAAATATGTAAAGGGAAAGAAGTGTGCATAAGAAATATGTAAAGGGAAAGAAGTGTGCATAAGAAATATGTAAAGGGAAAGAAGTGTGCATAAGAAATATGTAAAGGGAAAGAAGTGTGCATAAGAAATATGTAAAGGGAAAGAAGTGTGCATAAGAAATATGTAAAGGGAAAGAAGTGTGCATAAGAAATATGTAAAGGGAAAGAAGTGTGCATAAGAAATATGTAAAGGGAAAGAAGTGTGCATAAGAAATATGTAAAGGGAAAGAAGTGTGCATAAGAAATATGTAAAGGGAAAGAAGTGTGCATAAGAAATATGTAAAGGGAAAGAAGTGTGCATAAGAAATATGTAAAGGGAAAGAAGTGTGCATAAGAAATATGTAAAGGGAAAGAAGTGTGCATAAGAAATATGTAAAGGGAAAGAAGTGTGCATAAGAAATATGTAAAGGGAAAGAAGTGTGCATAAGAAATATGTAAAGGGAAAGAAGTGTGCATAAGAAATATGTAAAGGGAAAGAAGTGTGCATAAGAAATATGTAAAGGGAAAGAAGTGTGCATAAGAAATATGTAAAGGGAAAGAAGTGTGCATAAGAAATATGTAAAGGGAAAGAAGTGTGCATAAGAAATATGTAAAGGGAAAGAAGTGTGCATAAGAAATATGTAAAGGGAAAGAAGTGTGCATAAGAAATATGTAAAGGGAAAGAAGTGTGCATAAGAAATATGTAAAGGGAAAGAAGTGTGCATAAGAAATATGTAAAGGGAAAGAAGTGTGCATAAGAAATATGTAAAGGGAAAGAAGTGTGCATAAGAAATATGTAAAGGGAAAGAAGTGTGCATAAGAAATATGTAAAGGGAAAGAAGTGTGCATAAGAAATAAAGAAAGAAGTGGAAGCATAGAGAAATATGTAAAGGGAAAGAAGTGTGCATAAGAAATATGTAAAGGGAAAGAAGTGTGCATAAGAAATATGTAAAGGGAAAGAAGTGTGCATAAGAAATATGTAAAGGGAAAGAAGTGTGCATAAGAAATATGTAAAGGGAAAGAAGTGTGCATAAGAAATATGTAAAGGGAAAGAAGTGTGCATAAGAAATATGTAAAGGGAAAGAAGTGTGCATAAGAAATATGTAAAGGGAAAGAAGTGTGCATAAGAAATATGTAAAGGGAAAGAAGTGTGCATAAGAAATATGTAAAGGGAAAGAAGTGTGCATAAGAAATATGTAAAGGGAAAGAAGTGTGCATAAGAAATATGTAAAGGGAAAGAAGTGTGCATAAGAAATATGTAAAGGGAAAGAAGTGTGCATAAGAAATATGTAAAGGGAAAGAAGTGTGCATAAGAAATATGTAAAGGGAAAGAAGTGTGCATAAGAAATATGTAAAGGGAAAGAAGTGTGCATAAGAAATATGTAAAGGGAAAGAAGTGTGCATAAGAAATATGTAAAGGGAAAGAAGTGTGCATAAGAAATAAACACATGATGTCGGGACAAGCCCTCGAGTTAAATATGTAAAGGGAAAGAAGTGTGCATAAGAAATAATAAGGGAAAGAAGTGTGCATAAGAAATATGTAAAGGGAAAGAAGTGTGCATAAGAAATATGTAAAGAGAAAGAAGTGTGCATAAGAAATATGTAAAGGGAAAGAAGTGTGCATAAGAAATATGTAAAGGGAAAGAAGTGTGCATAAGAAATATGTAAAGGGAAAGAAGTGTGCATAAGAAATATGTAAAGGGAAAGAAGTGTGCATAAGAAATATGTAAAGGGAAAGAAGTGTGCATAAGAAATATGTAAAGGGAAAGAAGTGTGCATAAGAAATATGTAAAGGGAAAGAAGTGTGCATAAGAAATATGTAAAGGGAAAGAAGTGTGCATAAGAAATATGTAAAGGGAAAGAAGTGTGCATAAGAAATATGTAAAGGGAAAGAAGTGTGCATAAGAAATATGTAAAGGGAAAGAAGTGTGCATAAGAAATATGTAAAGGGAAAGAAGTGTGCATAAGAAATATGTAAAGGGAAAGAAGTGTGCATAAGAAATATGTAAAGGGAAAGAAGTGTGCATAAGAAATATGTAAAGGGAAAGAAGTGTGCATAAGAAATATGTAAAGGGAAAGAAGTGTGCATAAGAAATATGTAAAGGGAAAGAAGTGTGCATAAGAAATATGTAAAGGGAAAGAAGTGTGCATAAGAAATATGTAAAGGGAAAGAAGTGTGCATAAGAAATATGTAAAGGGAAAGAAGTGTGCATAAGAAATATGTAAAGGGAAAGAAGTGTGCATAAGAAATATGTAAAGGGAAAGAAGTGTGCATAAGAAATATGTAAAGGGAAAGAAGTGTGCATAAGAAATATGTAAAGGGAAAGAAGTGTGCATAAGAAATATGTAAAGGGAAAGAAGTGTGCATAAGAAATATGTAAAGGGAAAGAAGTGTGCATAAGAAATATGTAAAGGGAAAGAAGTGTGCATAAGAAATATGTAAAGGGAAAGAAGTGTGCATAAGAAATATGTAAAGGGAAAGAAGTGTGCATAAGAAATATGTAAAGGGAAAGAAGTGTGCATAAGAAATATGTAAAGGGAAAGAAGTGTGCATAAGAAATATGTAAAGGGAAAGAAGTGTGCATAAGAAATATGTAAAGGGAAAGAAGTGTGCATAAGAAATATGTAAAGGGAAAGAAGTGTGCATAAGAAATATGTAAAGGGAAAGAAGTGTGCATAAGAAATATGTAAAGGGAAAGAAGTGTGCATAAGAAATATGTAAAGGGAAAGAAGTGTGCATAAGAAATATGTAAAGGGAAAGAAGTGTGCATAAGAAATATGTAAAGGGAAAGAAGTGTGCATAAGAAATATGTAAAGGGAAAGAAGTGTGCATAAGAAATATGTAAAGGGAAAGAAGTGTGCATAAGAAATATGTAAAGGGAAAGAAGTGTGCATAAGAAATATGTAAAGGGAAAGAAGTGTGCATAAGAAATATGTAAAGGGAAAGAAGTGTGCATAAGAAATATGTAAAGGGAAAGAAGTGTGCATAAGAAATATGTAAAGGGAAAGAAGTGTGCATAAGAAATATGTAAAGGGAAAGAAGTGTGCATAAGAAATATGTAAAGGGAAAGAAGTGTGCATAAGAAATATGTAAAGGGAAAGAAGTGTGCATAAGAAATATGTAAAGGGAAAGAAGTGTGCATAAGAAATATGTAAAGGGAAAGAAGTGTGCATAAGAAATATGTAAAGGGAAAGAAGTGTGCATAAGAAATATGTAAAGGGAAAGAAGTGTGCATAAGAAATATGTAAAGGGAAAGAAGTGTGCATAAGAAATATGTAAAGGGAAAGAAGTGTGCATAAGAAATATGTAAAGGGAAAGAAGTGTGCATAAGAAATATGTAAAGGGAAAGAAGTGTGCATAAGAAATATGTAAAGGGAAAGAAGTGTGCATAAGAAATATGTAAAGGGAAAGAAGTGTGCATAAGAAATATGTAAAGGGAAAGAAGTGTGCATAAGAAATATGTAAAGGGAAAGAAGTGTGCATAAGAAATATGTAAAGGGAAAGAAGTGTGCATAAGAAATATGTAAAGGGAAAGAAGTGTGCATAAGAAATATGTAAAGGGAAAGAAGTGTGCATAAGAAATATGTAAAGGGAAAGAAGTGTGCATAAGAAATATGTAAAGGGAAAGAAGTGTGCATAAGAAATATGTAAAGGGAAAGAAGTGTGCATAAGAAATATGTAAAGGGAAAGAAGTGTGCATAAGAAATATGTAAAGGGAAAGAAGTGTGCATAAGAAATATGTAAAGGGAAAGAAGTGTGCATAAGAAATATGTAAAGGGAAAGAAGTGTGCATAAGAAATATGTAAAGGGAAAGAAGTGTGCATAAGAAATATGTAAAGGGAAAGAAGTGTGCATAAGAAATATGTAAAGGGAAAGAAGTGTGCATAAGAAATATGTAAAGGGAAAGAAGTGTGCATAAGAAATATGTAAAGGGAAAGAAGTGTGCATAAGAAATATGTAAAGGGAAAGAAGTGTGCATAAGAAATATGTAAAGGGAAAGAAGTGTGCATAAGAAATATGTAAAGGGAAAGAAGTGTGCATAAGAAATATGTAAAGGGAAAGAAGTGTGCATAAGAAATATGTAAAGGGAAAGAAGTGTGCATAAGAAATATGTAAAGGGAAAGAAGTGTGCATAAGAAATATGTAAAGGGAAAGAAGTGTGCATAAGAAATATGTAAAGGGAAAGAAGTGTGCATAAGAAATATGTAAAGGGAAAGAAGTGTGCATAAGAAATATGTAAAGGGAAAGAAGTGTGCATAAGAAATATGTAAAGGGAAAGAAGTGTGCATAAGAAATATGTAAAGGGAAAGAAGTGTGCATAAGAAATATGTAAAGGGAAAGAAGTGTGCATAAGAAATATGTAAAGGGAAAGAAGTGTGCATAAGAAATATGTAAAGGGAAAGAAGTGTGCATAAGAAATATGTAAAGGGAAAGAAGTGTGCATAAGAAATATGTAAAGGGAAAGAAGTGTGCATAAGAAATATGTAAAGGGAAAGAAGTGTGCATAAGAAATATGTAAAGGGAAAGAAGTGTGCATAAGAAATATGTAAAGGGAAAGAAGTGTGCATAAGAAATATGTAAAGGGAAAGAAGTGTGCATAAGAAATATGTAAAGGGAAAGAAGTGTGCATAAGAAATATGTAAAGGGAAAGAAGTGTGCATAAGAAATATGTAAAGGGAAAGAAGTGTGCATAAGAAATATGTAAAGGGAAAGAAGTGTGCATAAGAAATATGTAAAGGGAAAGAAGTGTGCATAAGAAATATGTAAAGGGAAAGAAGTGTGCATAAGAAATATGTAAAGGGAAAGAAGTGTGCATAAGAAATATGTAAAGGGAAAGAAGTGTGCATAAGAAATATGTAAAGGGAAAGAAGTGTGCATAAGAAATATGTAAAGGGAAAGAAGTGTGCATAAGAAATATGTAAAGGGAAAGAAGTGTGCATAAGAAATATGTAAAGGGAAAGAAGTGTGCATAAGAAATATGTAAAGGGAAAGAAGTGTGCATAAGAAATATGTAAAGGGAAAGAAGTGTGCATAAGAAATATGTAAAGGGAAAGAAGTGTGCATAAGAAATATGTAAAGGGAAAGAAGTGTGCATAAGAAATATGTAAAGGGAAAGAAGTGTGCATAAGAAATATGTAAAGGGAAAGAAGTGTGCATAAGAAATATGTAAAGGGAAAGAAGTGTGCATAAGAAATATGTAAAGGGAAAGAAGTGTGCATAAGAAATATGTAAAGGGAAAGAAGTGTGCATAAGAAATATGTAAAGGGAAAGAAGTGTGCATAAGAAATATGTAAAGGGAAAGAAGTGTGCATAAGAAATATGTAAAGGGAAAGAAGTGTGCATAAGAAATATGTAAAGGGAAAGAAGTGTGCATAAGAAATATGTAAAGGGAAAGAAGTGTGCATAAGAAATATGTAAAGGGAAAGAAGTGTGCATAAGAAATATGTAAAGGGAAAGAAGTGTGCATAAGAAATATGTAAAGGGAAAGAAGTGTGCATAAGAAATATGTAAAGGGAAAGAAGTGTGCATAAGAAATATGTAAAGGGAAAGAAGTGTGCATAAGAAATATGTAAAGGGAAAGAAGTGTGCATAAGAAATATGTAAAGGGAAAGAAGTGTGCATAAGAAATATGTAAAGGGAAAGAAGTGTGCATAAGAAATATGTAAAGGGAAAGAAGTGTGCATAAGAAATATGTAAAGGGAAAGAAGTGTGCATAAGAAATATGTAAAGGGAAAGAAGTGTGCATAAGAAATATGTAAAGGGAAAGAAGTGTGCATAAGAAATATGTAAAGGGAAAGAAGTGTGCATAAGAAATATGTAAAGGGAAAGAAGTGTGCATAAGAAATATGTAAAGGGAAAGAAGTGTGCATAAGAAATATGTAAAGGGAAAGAAGTGTGCATAAGAAATATGTAAAGGGAAAGAAGTGTGCATAAGAAATATGTAAAGGGAAAGAAGTGTGCATAAGAAATATGTAAAGGGAAAGAAGTGTGCATAAGAAATATGTAAAGGGAAAGAAGTGTGCATAAGAAATATGTAAAGGGAAAGAAGTGTGCATAAGAAATATGTAAAGGGAAAGAAGTGTGCATAAGAAATATGTAAAGGGAAAGAAGTGTGCATAAGAAATATGTAAAGGGAAAGAAGTGTGCATAAGAAATATGTAAAGGGAAAGAAGTGTGCATAAGAAATATGTAAAGGGAAAGAAGTGTGCATAAGAAATATGTAAAGGGAAAGAAGTGTGCATAAGAAATATGTAAAGGGAAAGAAGTGTGCATAAGAAATATGTAAAGGGAAAGAAGTGTGCATAAGAAATATGTAAAGGGAAAGAAGTGTGCATAAGAAATATGTAAAGGGAAAGAAGTGTGCATAAGAAATATGTAAAGGGAAAGAAGTGTGCATAAGAAATATGTAAAGGGAAAGAAGTGTGCATAAGAAATATGTAAAGGGAAAGAAGTGTGCATAAGAAATATGTAAAGGGAAAGAAGTGTGCATAAGAAATATGTAAAGGGAAAGAAGTGTGCATAAGAAATATGTAAAGGGAAAGAAGTGTGCATAAGAAATATGTAAAGGGAAAGAAGTGTGCATAAGAAATATGTAAAGGGAAAGAAGTGTGCATAAGAAATATGTAAAGGGAAAGAAGTGTGCATAAGAAATATGTAAAGGGAAAGAAGTGTGCATAAGAAATATGTAAAGGGAAAGAAGTGTGCATAAGAAATATGTAAAGGGAAAGAAGTGTGCATAAGAAATATGTAGGGAAAGAAGTGTGCATAAGAAATATGTAAAGGGAAAGAAGTGTGCATAAGAAATATGTAAAGGGAAAGAAGTGTGCATAAGAAATATGTAAAGGGAAAGAAGTGTGCATAAGAAATATGTAAAGGGAAAGAAGTGTGCATAAGAAATATGTAAAGGGAAAGAAGTGTGCATAAGAAATATGTAAAGGGAAAGAAGTGTGCATAAGAAATATGTAAAGGGAAAGAAGTGTGCATAAGAAATATGTAAAGGGAAAGAAGTGTGCATAAGAAATATGTAAAGGGAAAGAAGTGTGCATAAGAAATATGTAAAGGGAAAGAAGTGTGCATAAGAAATATGTAAAGGGAAAGAAGTGTGCATAAGAAATATGTAAAGGGAAAGAAGTGTGCATAAGAAATATGTAAAGGGAAAGAAGTGTGCATAAGAAATATGTAAAGGGAAAGAAGTGTGCATAAGAAATATGTAAAGGGAAAGAAGTGTGCATAAGAAATATGTAAAGGGAAAGAAGTGTGCATAAGAAATATGTAAAGGGAAAGAAGTGTGCATAAGAAATATGTAAAGGGAAAGAAGTGTGCATAAGAAATATGTAAAGGGAAAGAAGTGTGCATAAGAAATATGTAAAGGGAAAGAAGTGTGCATAAGAAATATGTAAAGGGAAAGAAGTGTGCATAAGAAATATGTAAAGGGAAAGAAGTGTGCATAAGAAATATGTAAAGGGAAAGAAGTGTGCATAAGAAATATGTAAAGGGAAAGAAGTGTGCATAAGAAATATGTAAAGGGAAAGAAGTGTGCATAAGAAATATGTAAAGGGAAAGAAGTGTGCATAAGAAATATGTAAAGGGAAAGAAGTGTGCATAAGAAATATGTAAAGGGAAAGAAGTGTGCATAAGAAATATGTAAAGGGAAAGAAGTGTGCATAAGAAATAGTAAAGGGAAGTGTGCATAAGAAATATGTAAAGGGAAAGAAGTGTGCATAAGAAATATGTAAAGGGAAAGAAGTGTGCATAAGAAATATGTAAAGGGAAAGAAGTGTGCATAAGAAATATGTAAAGGGAAAGAAGTGTGCATAAGAAATATGTAAAGGGAAAGAAGTGTGCATAAGAAATATGTAAAGGGAAAGAAGTGTGCATAAGAAATATGTAAAGGGAAAGAAGTGTGCATAAGAAATATGTAAAGGGAAAGAAGTGTGCATAAGAAATATGTAAAGGGAAAGAAGTGTGCATAAGAAATATGTAAAGGGAAAGAAGTGTGCATAAGAAATATGTAAAGGGAAAGAAGTGTGCATAAGAAATATGTAAAGGGAAAGAAGTGTGCATAAGAAATATGTAAAGGGAAAGAAGTGTGCATAAGAAATATGTAAAGGGAAAGAAGTGTGCATAAGAAATATGTAAAGGGAAAGAAGTGTGCATAAGAAATATGTAAAGGGAAAGAAGTGTGCATAAGAAATATGTAAAGGGAAAGAAGTGTGCATAAGAAATATGTAAAGGGAAAGAAGTGTGCATAAGAAATATGTAAAGGGAAAGAAGTGTGCATAATAAATATGTAAAGGGAAAGAAGTGTGCATAATAAATATGTAAAGGGAAAGAAGTGCGCATAATAAATATGTAAAGGGAAAGAAGTGTGCATAAGAAATATGTAAAGGGAAAGAAGTGTGCATAAGAAATATGTAAAGGGAAAGAAGTGTGCATAAGAAATATGTAAAGGGAAAGAAGTGTGCATAAGAAATATGTAAAGGGAAAGAAGTGTGCATAAGAAATATGTAAAGGGAAAGAAGTGTGCATAAGAAATATGTAAAGGGAAAGAAGTGTGCATAAGAAAATATGTAAAGGGAAAGAAGTGTGCATAAGAAATATGTAAAGGGAAAGAAGTGTGCATAAGAAATATGTAAAGGGAAAGAAGTGTGCATAAGAAATATGTAAAGGGAAAGAAGTGTGCATAATAAATATGTAAAGGGAAAGAAGTGTGCATAAGAAATATGTAAAGGGAAAGAAGTGTGCATAAGAAATATGTAAAGGGAAAGAAGTGTGCATAAGAAATATGTAAAGGGAAAGAAGTGTGCATAAGAAATATGTAAAGGGAAAGAAGTGTGCATAAGAAATATGTAAAGGGAAAGAAGTGTGCATAAGAAATATGTAAAGGGAAAGAAGTGTGCATAAGAAATATGTAAAGAAAAAGAAGTGTGCATAAGAAATAAACACCTGATGTCGGAACAAGCCCTCGAGTTAAATATGTAAAGGGAAAGAAGTGTGCATAAGAAATATGTAAAGGGAAAGAAGTGTGCATAAGAAATATGTAAAGGGAAAGAAGTGTGCATGAGAAATATGTAAAGGGAAAGAAGTGTGCATAAGAAATATGTAAAGGGAAAGAAGTGTGCATAAGAAATATGTAAAGGGAAAGAAGTGTGCATAAGAAATATGTAAAGGGAAAGAAGTGTGCATAAGAAATATGTAAAGGGAAAGAAGTGTGCATAAGAAATATGTAAAGGGAAAGAAGTGTGCATAAGAAATATGTAAAGGGAAAGAAGTGTGCATAAGAAATATGTAAAGGGAAAGAAGTGTGCATAAGAAATATGTAAAGGGAAAGAAGTGTGCATAAGAAATATGTAAAGGGAAAGAAGTGTGCATAAGAAATATGTAAAGGGAAAGAAGTGTGCATAAGAAATATGTAAAGGGAAAGAAGTGTGCATAAGAAATATGTAAAGGGAAAGAAGTGTGCATAAGAAATATGTAAAGGGAAAGAAGTGTGCATAAGAAATATGTAAAGGGAAAGAAGTGTGCATAAGAAATATGTAAAGGAAAAGAAGTGTGCATAAGAAATATGTAAAGGGAAAGAAGTGTGCATAAGAAATATGTAAAGGGAAAGAAGTGTGCATAAGAAATATGTAAAGGGAAAGAAGTGTGCATAAGAAATATGTAAAGGGAAAGAAGTGTGCATAAGAAATATGTAAAGGGAAAGAAGTGTGCATAAGAAATATGTAAAGGGAAAGAAGTGTGCATAAGAAATATGTAAAGGGAAAGAAGTGTGCATAAGAAATATGTAAAGGGGAAGAAGTGTGCATAAGAAATATGTAAAGGGAAAGAAGTGTGCATAAGAAATATGTAAAGGGAAAGAAGTGTGCATAAGAAATATGTAAAGGGAAAGAAGTGTGCATAAGAAATATGTAAAGGGAAAGAAGTGTGCATAAGAAATATGTAAAGGGAAAGAAGTGTGCATAAGAAATATGTAAAGGGAAAGAAGTGTGCATAAGAAATATGTAAAGGGAAAGAAGTGTGCATAATAAATATGTAAAGGGAAAGAAGTGTGCATAAGAAATATGTAAAGGGAAAGAAGTGTGCATCAGTAAAAGGGAAAGGGAAAGAAGTGTGCATAAGAAATATGTAAAGGGAAAGAAGTGTACATAAGAAATATGTAAAGGGAAAGAAGTGTGCATAAGAAATATGTAAAGGGAAAGAAGTGTGCATAAGAAATATGTAAAGGGAAAGAAGTGTGCATAAGAAATATGTAAAGGGAAAGAAGTGTGCATAAGAAATATGTAAAGGGAAAGAAGTGTGCATAAGAAATATGTAAAGGGAAAGAAGTGTGCATAAGAAATATGTAAAGGGAAAGAAGTGTGCATAAGAAATATGTAAAGGGAAAGAAGTGTGCATACGAAATATGTAAAGGGAAAGAAGTGTGCATAAGAAATAAACACCTGATGTCGGAACAAGCCCTCGAGTTAAATATGTAAAGGGAAAGAAGTATGCATAAGAAATATGTAAAGGGAAAGAAGTGTGCATAAGAAATATGTAAAGGGACAAAAGTGTGCATAAGAAATATGTAAAGGGAAAGAAGTGTGCATAAGAAATATGTAAAGGGAAAGAAGTGTGCATAAGAAATATGTAAAGGGAAAGAAGTGTGCATAAGAAATATGTAAAGGGAAAGAAGTGTGCATAAGAAATATGTAAAGGGAAAGAAGTGTGCATAAGAAATATGTAAAGTGAAAGAAGTGTGCATAAGAAATATGTAAAGGGAAAGAAGTGTGCATAAGAAATATGTAAATGGAAAGAAGTGTGCATAAGAAATATGTAAAGGGAAAGAAGTGTGCATAAGAAATAAACACCTGATGTCGGAACAAGCCCTCGAGTTAAATATGTAAAGGGAAAGAAGTGTGCATAAGAAATATGTAAAGGGAAAGAAGTGTGCATAAGAAATATGTAAAGGGAAAGAAGTGTGCATAAGAAATATGTAAAGGGAAAGAAGTGTGCATAAGAAATATGTAAAGGGAAAGAAGTGTGCATAAGAAATATGTAAAGGGAAAGAAGTGTGCATAAGAAATATGTAAAGGGAAAGAAGTGTGCATAAGAAATATGTAAAGGGAAAGAAGTGTGCATAAGAAATATGTAAAGGGAAAGAAGTGTGCATAAGAAATATGTAAAGGGAAAGAAGTGTGCATAAGAAATATGTAAAGGGAAAGAAGTGTGCATAAGAAATATGTAAAGGTAAAGAAGTGCGCATAAGAAATATGTAAAGGGAAAGAAGTGTGCATAAGAAATATGTAAAGGGAAAGAAGTGTGCATAAGAAATATGTAAAGGGAAAGAAGTGTGCATAAGAAATATGTAAAGGGAAAGAAGTGTGCATAAGAAATATGTAAAGGGAAAGAAGTGTGCATAATAAATATGTAAAGGGAAAGAAGTGCGCATAAGAAATATGTAAAGGGAAAGAAGTGTGCATAAGAAATATGTAAAGGGAAAGAAGTGTGCATAAGAAATATGTAAAGGGAAAGAAGTGTGCATAAGAAATATGTAAAGGGAAAGAAGTGTGCATAAGAAATATGTAAAGGGAAAGAAGTGTGCATAAGAAATATGTAAAGGGAAAGAAGTGTGCATAAGAAATATGTAAAGGGAAAGAAGTGTGCATAAGAAATATGTAAAGGGAAAGAAGTGTGCATAAGAAATATGTAAAGGGAAAGAAGTGTGCATAAGAAAATATGTAAAGGGAAAGAAGTGTGCATAAGAAATATGTAAAGGGAAAGAAGTGTGCATAAGAAATATGTAAAGGGAAAGAAGTGTGCATAAGAAATATGTAAAGGGAAAGAAGTGTGCATAAGAAATATGTAAAGGGAAAGAAGTGTGCATAAGAAATATGTAAAGGGAAAGAAGTGTGCATAAGAAATATGTAAAGGGAAAGAAGTGTGCATAAGAAATATGTAAAGGGAAAGAAGTGTGCATAAGAAATATGTAAAGGGAAAGAAGTGTGCATAAGAAATATGTAAAGGGAAAGAAGTGTGCATAAGAAATATGTAAAGGGAAAGAAGTGTGCATAAGAAATATGTAAAGGGAAAGAAGTGTGCATAAGAAATATGTAAAGGGAAAGAAGTGTGCATAAGAAATATGTAAAGGGAAAGAAGTGTGCATAAGAAATATGTAAAGGGAAAGAAGTGTGCATAAGAAATATGTAAAGGGAAAGAAGTGTGCATAAGAAATATGTAAAGGGAAAGAAGTGTGCATACGAAATATGTAAAGGGAAAGAAGTGTGCATAAGAAATAAACACCTGATGTCGGAACAAGCCCTCGAGTTAAATATGTAAAGGGAAAGAAGTATGCATAAGAAATATGTAAAGGGAAAGAAGTGTGCATAAGAAATATGTAAAGGGACAAAAGTGTGCATACGAAATATGTAAAGGGAAAGAAGTGTGCATAAGAAATATGTAAAGGGAAAGAAGTGTGCATAAGAAATATGTAAAGGGAAAGAAGTGTGCATAAGAAATATGTAAAGGGAAAGAAGTGTGCATAAGAAATATGTAAAGGGAAAGAAGTGTGCATAAGAAATATGTAAAGTGAAAGAAGTGTGCATAAGAAATATGTAAAGGGAAAGAAGTGTGCATAAGAAATATGTAAATGGAAAGAAGTGTGCATAAGAAATATGTAAAGGGAAAGAAGTGTGCATAAGAAATAAACACCTGATGTCGGAACAAGCCCTCGAGTTAAATATGTAAAGGGAAAGAAGTGTGCATAAGAAATATGTAAAGGGAAAGAAGTGTGCATAAGAAATATGTAAAGGGAAAGAAGTGTGCATAAGAAATATGTAAAGGGAAAGAAGTGTGCATAAGAAATATGTAAAGGGAAAGAAGTGTGCATAAGAAATATGTAAAGGGAAAGAAGTGTGCATAAGAAATATGTAAAGGGAAAGAAGTGTGCATAAGAAATATGTAAAGGGAAAGAAGTGTGCATAAGAAATATGTAAAGGGAAAGAAGTGTGCATAAGAAATATGTAAAGGGAAAGAAGTGTGCATAAGAAATATGTAAAGGGAAAGAAGTGTGCATAAGAAATATGTAAAGGTAAAGAAGTGCGCATAAGAAATATGTAAAGGGAAAGAAGTGTGCATAAGAAATATGTAAAGGGAAAGAAGTGTGCATAAGAAATATGTAAAGGGAAAGAAGTGTGCATAAGAAATATGTAAAGGGAAAGAAGTGTGCATAAGAAATATGTAAAGGGAAAGAAGTGTGCATAATAAATATGTAAAGGGAAAGAAGTGCGCATAAGAAATATGTAAAGGGAAAGAAGTGTGCATAAGAAATATGTAAAGGGAAAGAAGTGTGCATAAGAAATATGTAAAGGGAAAGAAGTGTGCATAAGAAATATGTAAAGGGAAAGAAGTGTGCATAAGAAATATGTAAAGGGAAAGAAGTGTGCATAAGAAATATGTAAAGGGAAAGAAGTGTGCATAAGAAATATGTAAAGGGAAAGAAGTGTGCATAAGAAAATATGTAAAGGGAAAGAAGTGTGCATAAGAAATATGTAAAGGGAAAGAAGTGTGCATAAGAAATATGTAAAGGGAAAGAAGTGTGCATAAGAAATATGTAAAGGGAAAGAAGTGTGCATAAGAAATATGTAAAGGGAAAGAAGTGTGCATAAGAAATATGTAAAGGGAAAGAAGTGTGCATAAGAAATATGTAAAGGGAAAGAAGTGTGCATAAGAAATATGTAAAGGGAAAGAAGTGTGCATAAGAAATATGTAAAGGGAAAGAAGTGTGCATAAGAAATATGTAAAGGGAAAGAAGTGTGCATAAGAAATATGTAAAGGGAAAGAAGTGTGCATAAGAAATATGTAAAGGGAAAGAAGTGTGCATAAGAAATAAACACCTGATGTCGGAACAAGCCCTCGAGTTAAATATGTAAAGGGAAAGAAGTGTGCATAAGAAATATGTAAAGGGAAAGAAGTGTGCATAAGAAATATGTAAAGGGAAAGAAGTGTGCATAAGAAATATGTAAAAGGAAAGAAGTGTGCATAAGAAATATGTAAAGGGAAAGAAGTGTGCATAAGAAATATGTAAAGGGAAAGAAGTGTGCATAAGAAATATGTAAAGGGAAAGAAGTGTGCATAAGAAATATGTAAAGGGAAAGAAGTGTGCATAAGAAATATGTAAAGGGAAAGAAGTGTGCATAAGAAATATGTAAAGGGAAAGAAGTGTGCATAAGAAATATGTAAAGGGAAAGAAGTGTGCATAAGAAATATGTAAAGGGAAAGAAGTGTGCATAAGAAATATGTAAAGGGAAAGAAGTGTGCATAAGAAATATGTAAAGGAAAAGAAGTGTGCATAAGAAATATGTAAAGGGAAAGAAGTGTGCATAAGAAATATGTAAAGGGAAAGAAGTGTGCATAAGAAATATGTAAAGGGAAAGAAGTGTGCATAAGAAATATGTAAAGGGAAAGAAGTGTGCATAAGAAATATGTAAAGAGAAAGAAGTGTGCATAATAAATATGTAAAGGGAAAGAAGTGTGCATAAGAAATATGTAAAGGGAAAGAAGTGTGCATAAGAAATATGTAAAGGGGAAGAAGTGTGCATAAGAAATATGTAAAGGGAAAGAAGTGTGCATAAGAAATATGTAAAGGGAAAGAAGTGTGCATAAGAAATATGTAAAGGGAAAGAAGTGTGCATAAGAAATATGTAAAGGGAAAGAAGTGTGCATAAGAAATATGTAAAGGGAAAGAAGTGTGCATAAGAAATATGTAAAGGGAAAGAAGTGTGCATAAGAAATATGTAAAGGGAAAGAAGTGTGCATAATAAATATGTAAAGGGAAAGAAGTGTGCATAAGAAATATGTAAAGGGAAAGAAGTGTGCATAAGAAATATGTAAAGGGAAAGAAGTGTGCATAAGAAATATGTAAAGGGAAAGAAGTGTGCATAAGAAATATGTAAAGGGAAAGAAGTGTGCATAAGAAATATGTAAAGGGAAAGAAGTGTGCATAAGAAATATGTAAAGGGAAAGAAGTGTGCATAAGAAATATGTAAAGGGAAAGAAGTGTGCATAAGAAATATGTAAAGGGAAAGAAGTGTGCATAAGAAATATGTAAAGGGAAAGAAGTGTGCATAAGAAATATGTAAAGGGAAAGAAGTGTGCATAAGAAATATGTAAAGGGAAAGAAGTGTGCATAAGAAATATGTAAAGGGAAAGAAGTGTGCATAAGAAATATGTAAAGGGAAAGAAGTGTGCATAAGAAATATGTAAAGGGAAAGAAGTGTGCATAAGAAATATGTAAAGGGAAAGAAGTGTGCATAAGAAATATGTAAAGGGAAAGAAGTGTGCATAAGAAATATGTAAAGGGAAAGAAGTGTGCATAAGAAATATGTAAAGGGAAAGAAGTGTGCATAAGAAATATGTAAAGGGCAAGAAGTGTGCATAAGAAATATGTAAAGGGAAAGAAGTGTGCATAAGAAATATGTAAAGGGAAAGAAGTGTGCATAAGAAATATGTAAAGGGAAAGAAGTGTGCATAAGAAATATGTAAAGGGAAAGAAGTGTGCATAAGAAATATGTAAAGGGAAAGAAGTGTGCATAAGAAATATGTAAAGGGAAAGAAGTGTGCATAAGAAATATGTAAAGGGAAAGAAGTGTGCATAAGAAATATGTAAAGGGAAAGAAGTGTGCATAAGAAATATGTAAAGGGAAAGAAGTGTGCATAAGAAATAAACACCTGATGTCGGAACAAGCCCTCGAGTTAAATATGTAAAGGGAAAGAAGTGTGCATAAGAAATATGTAAAGGGAAAGAAGTGTGCATAAGAAATATGTAAAGGGAAAGAAGTGTGCATAAGAAATATGTAAAGGGAAAGAAGTGTGCATAAGAAATATGTAAAGGGAAAGAAGTGTGCATAAGAAATATGTAAAGGGAAAGAAGTGTGCATAAGAAATATGTAAAGGGCAAGAAGTGTGCATAAGAAATATGTAAAGGGAAAGAAGTGTGCATAAGAAATATGTAAAGGGAAAGAAGTGTGCATAAGAAATATGTAAAGGGAAAGAAGTGTGCATAAGAAATATGTAAAGGGAAAGAAGTGTGAATAAGAAATATGTAAAGGGAAAGAAGTGTGCATAAGAAATATGTAAAGGGAAAGAAGTGTGCATAAGAAATATGTAAAGGAAAAGAAGTGTGCATAAGAAATATGTAAAGGGAAAGAAGTGTGCATAAGAAATATGTAAAGGGAAAGAAGTGTGCATAAGAAATATGTAAAGGGAAAGAAGTGTGCATAAGAAATATGTAAAGGGAAAGAAGTGTGCATAAGAAATATGTAAAGGGAAAGAAGTGTGCATAAGAAATATGTAAAGGGAAAGAAGTGTGCATAAGAAATATGTAAAGGGAAAGAAGTGTGCATAAGAAATATGTAAAGGGAAAGAAGTGTGCATAAGAAATATGTAAAGGGAAAGAAGTGTGCATAAGAAATATGTAAAGGGAAAGAAGTGTGCATAAGAAATATGTAAAGGGAAAGAAGTGTGCATAAGAAATATGTAAAGGGAAAGAAGTGTGCATAAGAAATATGTAAAGGGAAAGAAGTGTGCATAAGAAATATGTAAAGGGAAAGAAGTGTGCATAAGAAATATGTAAAGGGAAAGAAGTGTGCATAAGAAATATGTAAAGGGAAAGAAGTGTGCATAAGAAATATGTAAAGGGAAAGAAGTGTGCATAAGAAATATGTAAAGGGAAAGAAGTGTGCATAAGAAATATGTAAAGGGAAAGAAGTGTGCATAAGAAATATGTAAAGGGAAAGAAGTGTGCATAAGAAATATGTAAAGGGAAAGAAGTGTGCATAAGAAATATGTAAAGGGAAAGAAGTGTGCATAAGAAATATGTAAAGGGAAAGAAGTGTGCATAAGAAATATGTAAAGGGAAAGAAGTGTGCATAAGAAATATGTAAAGGGAAAGAAGTGTGCATAAGAAATATGTAAAGGGAAAGAAGTGTGCATAAGAAATATGTAAAGTGAAAGAAGTGTGCATAAGAAATATGTAAAGGGAAAGAAGTGTGCATAAGAAATATGTAAATGGAAAGAAGTGTGCATAAGAAATATGTAAAGGGAAAGAAGTGTGCATAAGAAATAAACACCTGATGTCGGAACAAGCCCTCGAGTTAAATATGTAAAGGGAAAGAAGTGTGCATAAGAAATATGTAAAGGGAAAGAAGTGTGCATAAGAAATATGTAAAGGGAAAGAAGTGTGCATAAGAAATATGTAAAGGGAAAGAAGTGTGCATAAGAAATATGTAAAGGGAAAGAAGTGTGCATAAGAAATATGTAAAGGGAAAGAAGTGTGCATAAGAAATATGTAAAGGGAAAGAAGTGTGCATAAGAAATATGTAAAGGGAAAGAAGTGTGCATAAGAAATATGTAAAGGGAAAGAAGTGTGCATAAGAAATATGTAAAGGGAAAGAAGTGTGCATAAGAAATATGTAAAGGGAAAGAAGTGTGCATAAGAAATATGTAAAGGTAAAGAAGTGCGCATAAGAAATATGTAAAGGGAAAGAAGTGTGCATAAGAAATATGTAAAGGGAAAGAAGTGTGCATAAGAAATATGTAAAGGGAAAGAAGTGTGCATAAGAAATATGTAAAGGGAAAGAAGTGTGCATAAGAAATATGTAAAGGGAAAGAAGTGTGCATAATAAATATGTAAAGGGAAAGAAGTGCGCATAAGAAATATGTAAAGGGAAAGAAGTGTGCATAAGAAATATGTAAAGGGAAAGAAGTGTGCATAAGAAATATGTAAAGGGAAAGAAGTGTGCATAAGAAATATGTAAAGGGAAAGAAGTGTGCATAAGAAATATGTAAAGGGAAAGAAGTGTGCATAAGAAATATGTAAAGGGAAAGAAGTGTGCATAAGAAATATGTAAAGGGAAAGAAGTGTGCATAAGAAAATATGTAAAGGGAAAGAAGTGTGCATAAGAAATATGTAAAGGGAAAGAAGTGTGCATAAGAAATATGTAAAGGGAAAGAAGTGTGCATAAGAAATATGTAAAGGGAAAGAAGTGTGCATAAGAAATATGTAAAGGGAAAGAAGTGTGCATAAGAAATATGTAAAGGGAAAGAAGTGTGCATAAGAAATATGTAAAGGGAAAGAAGTGTGCATAAGAAATATGTAAAGGGAAAGAAGTGTGCATAAGAAATATGTAAAGGGAAAGAAGTGTGCATAAGAAATATGTAAAGGGAAAGAAGTGTGCATAAGAAATATGTAAAGGGAAAGAAGTGTGCATAAGAAATATGTAAAGGGAAAGAAGTGTGCATAAGAAATAAACACCTGATGTCGGAACAAGCCCTCGAGTTAAATATGTAAAGGGAAAGAAGTGTGCATAAGAAATATGTAAAGGGAAAGAAGTGTGCATAAGAAATATGTAAAGGGAAAGAAGTGTGCATAAGAAATATGTAAAAGGAAAGAAGTGTGCATAAGAAATATGTAAAGGGAAAGAAGTGTGCATAAGAAATATGTAAAGGGAAAGAAGTGTGCATAAGAAATATGTAAAGGGAAAGAAGTGTGCATAAGAAATATGTAAAGGGAAAGAAGTGTGCATAAGAAATATGTAAAGGGAAAGAAGTGTGCATAAGAAATATGTAAAGGGAAAGAAGTGTGCATAAGAAATATGTAAAGGGAAAGAAGTGTGCATAAGAAATATGTAAAGGGAAAGAAGTGTGCATAAGAAATATGTAAAGGGAAAGAAGTGTGCATAAGAAATATGTAAAGGAAAAGAAGTGTGCATAAGA
Source organism: Crossaster papposus (assembly GCA_037893245.1). Classification (NCBI taxonomy): domain Eukaryota; kingdom Metazoa; phylum Echinodermata; class Asteroidea; order Velatida; family Solasteridae; genus Crossaster; species Crossaster papposus. The sequence continues at coordinate 2,098,812 of JBAIAA010000176.1, forward strand.
AATATGTAAAGGGAAAGAAGTGTGCATAAGAAATATGTAAAGGGAAAGAAGTGTGCATAAGAAATATGTAAAGGGAAAGAAGTGTGCATAAGAAATATGTAAAGGGAAAGAAGTGTGCATAAGAAATATGTAAAGAGAAAGAAGTGTGCATAAGAAATATGTAAAGGGAAAGAAGTGTGCATAAGAAATATGTAAAGGGAAAGAAGTGTGCATAAGAAATATGTAAAGGGGAAGAAGTGTGCATAAGAAATATGTAAAGGGAAAGAAGTGTGCATAAGAAATATGTAAAGGGAAAGAAGTGTGCATAAGAAATATGTAAAGGGAAAGAAGTGTGCATAAGAAATATGTAAAGGGAAAGAAGTGTGCATAAGAAATATGTAAAGGGAAAGAAGTGTGCATAAGAAATATGTAAAGGGAAAGAAGTGTGCATAAGAAATATGTAAAGGGAAAGAAGTGTGCATAATAAATATGTAAAGGGAAAGAAGTGTGCATAAGAAATATGTAAAGGGAAAGAAGTGTGCATAAGAAATATGTAAAGGGAAAGAAGTGTGCATAAGAAATATGTAAAGGGAAAGAAGTGTGCATAAGAAATATGTAAAGGGAAAGAAGTGTGCATAAGAAATATGTAAAGGGAAAGAAGTGTGCATAAGAAATATGTAAAGGGAAAGAAGTGTGCATAAGAAATATGTAAAGGGAAAGAAGTGTGCATAAGAAATATGTAAAGGGAAAGAAGTGTGCATAAGAAATATGTAAAGGGAAAGAAGTGTGCATAAGAAATATGTAAAGGGAAAGAAGTGTGCATAAGAAATATGTAAAGGGAAAGAAGTGTGCATAAGAAATATGTAAAGGGAAAGAAGTGTGCATAAGAAATATGTAAAGGGAAAGAAGTGTGCATAAGAAATATGTAAAGGGAAAGAAGTGTGCATAAGAAATATGTAAAGGGAAAGAAGTGTGCATAAGAAATATGTAAAGGGAAAGAAGTGTGCATAAGAAATATGTAAAGGGAAAGAAGTGTGCATAAGAAATATGTAAAGGGAAAGAAGTGTGCATAAGAAATATGTAAAGGGCAAGAAGTGTGCATAAGAAATATGTAAAGGGAAAGAAGTGTGCATAAGAAATATGTAAAGGGAAAGAAGTGTGCATAAGAAATATGTAAAGGGAAAGAAGTGTGCATAAGAAATATGTAAAGGGAAAGAAGTGTGCATAAGAAATATGTAAAGGGAAAGAAGTGTGCATAAGAAATATGTAAAGGGAAAGAAGTGTGCATAAGAAATATGTAAAGGGAAAGAAGTGTGCATAAGAAATATGTAAAGGGAAAGAAGTGTGCATAAGAAATATGTAAAGGGAAAGAAGTGTGCATAAGAAATAAACACCTGATGTCGGAACAAGCCCTCGAGTTAAATATGTAAAGGGAAAGAAGTGTGCATAAGAAATATGTAAAGGGAAAGAAGTGTGCATAAGAAATATGTAAAGGGAAAGAAGTGTGCATAAGAAATATGTAAAGGGAAAGAAGTGTGCATAAGAAATATGTAAAGGGAAAGAAGTGTGCATAAGAAATATGTAAAGGGAAAGAAGTGTGCATAAGAAATATGTAAAGGGCAAGAAGTGTGCATAAGAAATATGTAAAGGGAAAGAAGTGTGCATAAGAAATATGTAAAGGGAAAGAAGTGTGCATAAGAAATATGTAAAGGGAAAGAAGTGTGCATAAGAAATATGTAAAGGGAAAGAAGTGTGAATAAGAAATATGTAAAGGGAAAGAAGTGTGCATAAGAAATATGTAAAGGGAAAGAAGTGTGCATAAGAAATATGTAAAGGAAAAGAAGTGTGCATAAGAAATATGTAAAGGGAAAGAAGTGTGCATAAGAAATATGTAAAGGGAAAGAAGTGTGCATAAGAAATATGTAAAGGGAAAGAAGTGTGCATAAGAAATATGTAAAGGGAAAGAAGTGTGCATAAGAAATATGTAAAGGGAAAGAAGTGTGCATAAGAAATATGTAAAGGGAAAGAAGTGTGCATAAGAAATATGTAAAGGGAAAGAAGTGTGCATAAGAAATATGTAAAGGGAAAGAAGTGTGCATAAGAAATATGTAAAGGGAAAGAAGTGTGCATAAGAAATATGTAAAGGGAAAGAAGTGTGCATAAGAAATATGTAAAGGGAAAGAAGTGTGCATAAGAAATATGTAAAGGGAAAGAAGTGTGCATAAGAAATATGTAAAGGGAAAGAAGTGTGCATAAGAAATATGTAAAGGGAAAGAAGTGTGCATAAGAAATATGTAAAGGGAAAGAAGTGTGCATAAGAAATATGTAAAGGGAAAGAAGTGTGCATAAGAAATATGTAAAGGGAAAGAAGTGTGCATAAGAAATATGTAAAGGGAAAGAAGTGTGCATAAGAAATATGTAAAGGGAAAGAAGTGTGCATAAGAAATATGTAAAGGGAAAGAAGTGTGCATAAGAAATATGTAAAGGGAAAGAAGTGTGCATAAGAAATATGTAAAGGGAAAGAAGTGTGCATAAGAAATATGTAAAGGGAAAGAAGTGTGCATAAGAAATATGTAAAGGGAAAGAAGTGTGCATAAGAAATATGTAAAGGGAAAGAAGTGTGCATAAGAAATAAACACCTGATGTCGGAACAAGCCCTCGAGTTAAATATGTAAAGGGAAAGAAGTATGCATAAGAAATATGTAAAGGGAAAGAAGTGTGCATAAGAAATATGTAAAGGGAAAAAAGTGTGCATAAGAAATATGTAAAGGGAAAGAAGTGTGCATAAGAAATATGTAAAGGGAAAGAAGTGTGCATAAGAAATATGTAAAGGGAAAGAAGTGTGCATAAGAAATATGTAAAGGGAAAGAAGTGTGCATAAGAAATATGTAAAGGGAAAGAAGTGTGCATAAGAAATATGTAAAGGGAAAGAAGTGTGCATAAGAAATATGTAAAGGGAAAGAAGTGTGCATAAGAAATATGTAAATGGAAAGAAGTGTGCATAAGAAATATGTAAAGGGAAAGAAGTGTGCATAAGAAATAAACACCTGATGTCGGAACAAGCCCTCGAGTTAAATATGTAAAGGGAAAGAAGTGTGCATAAGAAATATGTAAAGGGAAAGAAGTGTGCATAAGAAATATGTAAAGGGAAAGAAGTGTGCATAAGAAATATGTAAAGGGAAAGAAGTGTGCATAAGAAATATGTAAAGGGAAAGAAGTGTGCATAAGAAATATGTAAAGGGAAAGAAGTGTGCATAAGAAATATGTAAAGGGAAAGAAGTGTGCATAAGAAATATGTAAAGGGAAAGAAGTGTGCATAAGAAATATGTAAAGGGAAAGAAGTGTGCATAAGAAATATGTAAAGGGAAAGAAGTGTGCATAAGAAATATGTAAAGGGAAAGAAGTGTGCATAAGAAATATGTAAAGGGAAAGAAGTGTGCATAAGAAATATGTAAAGGGAAAGAAGTGTGCATAAGAAATATGTAAAGGGAAAGAAGTGTGCATAAGAAATATGTAAAGGGAAAGAAGTGTGCATAATAAATATGTAAAGGGAAAGAAGTGTGCATAATAAATATGTAAAGGGAAAGAAGTGTGCATAAGAAATATGTAAAGGGAAAGAAGTGTGCATAAGAAATATGTAAAGGGAAAGAAGTGTGCATAAGAAATATGTAAAGGGAAAGAAGTGTGCATAAGAAATATGTAAAGGGAAAGAAGTGTGCATAAGAAATATGTAAAGGGAAAGAAGTGTGCATAAGAAATATGTAAAGGGAAATAAGTGTGCATAAGAAATATGTAAAGGGAAAGAAGTGTGCATAAGAAATATGTAAAGGGAAAGAAGTGTGCATAAGAAATATGTAAAGGGAAAGAAGTGTGCATAGGAAATATGTAAAGGGAAAGAAGTGTGCATAAGAAATATGTAAAGGGAAATAAGTGTGCATAAGAAATATGTAAAGGGAAAGAAGTGTGCATAAGAAATATGTAAAGGGAAAGAAGTGTGCATAAGAAATATGTAAAGGGAAAGAAGTGTGCATAAGAAATATGTAAAGGGAAAGAAGTGTGCATAAGAAATATGTAAAGGGAAAGAAGTGTGCATAAGAAATATGTAAAGGGAAAGAAGTGTGCATAAGAAATATGTAAAGGGAAAGAAGTGTGCATAAGAAATATGTAAAGGGAAAGAAGTGTGCATAAGAAATATGTAAAGGGAAAGAAGTGTGCATAAGAAATATGTAAAGGGAAAGAAGTGTGCATAAGAAATATGTAAAGGGAAAGAAGTGTGCATAAGAAATATGTAAAGGGAAAGAAGTGTGCATAAGAAATATGTAAAGGGAAAGAAGTGTGCATAAGAAATATGTAAAGGGAAAGAAGTGTGCATAAGAAATATGTAAAGGGAAAGAAGTGTGCATAAGAAATATGTAAAGGGAAAGAAGTGTGCATAATAAATATGTAAAGGGAAAGAAGTGTGCATAATAAATATGTAAAGGGAAAGAAGTCTGCATAATAAATATTTAAAGGGAAAGAAGTGTGCATAAGAAATATGTAAAGGGAAAGAAGTGTGCATAAGAAATATGTAAAGGGAAAGAAGTGTGCATAAGAAATATGTAAAGGGAAAGAAGTGTGCATAAGAAATATGTAAAGGGAAAGAAGTGTGCATAAGAAATATGTAAAGGGAAAGAAGTGTGCATAAGAAATATGTAAAGGGAAATAAGTGTGCATAAGAAATATGTAAAGGGAAAGAAGTGTGCATAAGAAATATGTAAAGGGAAAGAAGTGTGCATAAGAAATATGTAAAGGGAAAGAAGTGTGCATAAGAAATATGTAAAGGGAAAGAAGTGTGCATAAGAAATATGTAAAGGGAAAGAAGTGTGCATAAGAAATATGTAAAGGAAAAGAAGTGTGCATAAGAAATATGTAAAGGGAAAGAAGTGTGCATAAGAAATATGTAAAGGGAAAGAAGTGTGCATAAGAAATATGTAAAGGGAAAGAAGTGTGCATAAGAAATATGTAAAGGGAAAGAAGTGTGCATAAGAAATATGTAAAGGGAAAGAAGTGTGCATAAGAAATATGTAAAGGGAAGGAAGTGTGCATAAGAAATATGTAAAGGGAAAGAAGTGTGCATAAGAAATATGTAAAGGGAAAGAAGTGTGCATAAGAAATATGTAAAGGAAAAGAAGTGTGCATAAGAAATATGTAAAGGGAAAGAAGTGTGCATAAGAAATATGTAAAGGGAAAGAAGTGTGCATAAGAAATATGTAAAGGGAAAGAAGTGTGCATAAGAAATAAACACCTGATGTCGGAACAAGCCCTCGAGTTAAATATGTAAAGGGAAAGAAGTGTGCATAAGAAATATGTAAAGGGAAAGAAGTGTGCATAAGAAATATGTAAAGGGAAAGAAGTGTGCATAAGAAATATGTAAAGGGAAAGAAGTGTGCATAAGAAATATGTAAAGGGAAAGAAGTGTGCATAAGAAATATGTAAAGGGAAAGAAGTGTGCATAAGAAATATGTAAAGGGAAAGAAGTGTGCATAAGAAATATGTAAAGGGAAAGAAGTGTGCATAAGAAATATGTAAAGGGAAAGAAGTGTGCATAAGAAATATGTAAAGGGAAAGAAGTGTGCATAAGAAATATGTAAAGGGAAAGAAGTGTGCATAGGAAATATGTAAAGGGAAAGAAGTGTGCATAAGAAATATGTAAAGGGAAAGAAGTGTGCATAAGAAATATGTAAAGGGAAAGAAGTGTGCATAAGAAATATGTAAAGGGAAAGAAGTGTGCATAAGAAATATGTAAAGGGAAAGAAGTGTGCATAAGAAATATGTAAAGGGAAAGAAGTGTGCATAAGAAATATGTAAAGGGAAAGAAGTGTGCATAAGAAATATGTAAAGGGGAAGAAGTGTGCATAAGAAATATGTAAAGGGAAAGAAGTGTGCATAAGAAATATGTAAAGGGAAAGAAGTGTGCATAATAAATATGTAAAGGGAAAGAAGTGTGCATAAGAAATATGTAAAGGGAAAGAAGTGTGCATAAGAAATATGTAAAGGGAAAGAAGTGTGCATAAGAAATATGTAAAGGGAAAGAAGTGTGCATAAGAAATATGTAAAGGGAAATAAGTGTGCATAAGAAATATGTAAAGGGAAAGAAGTGTGCATAAGAAATATGTAAAGGGAAAGAAGTGTGCATAAGAAATATGTAAAGGGAAAGAAGTGTGCATAGGAAATATGTAAAGGGAAAGAAGTGTGCATAAGAAATATGTAAAGGGAAATAAGTGTGCATAAGAAATATGTAAAGGGAAAGAAGTGTGCATAAGAAATATGTAAAGGGAAAGAAGTGTGCATAAGAAATATGTAAAGGGAAAGAAGTGTGCATAAGAAATATGTAAAGGGAAAGAAGTGTGCATAAGAAATATGTAAAGGGAAAGAAGTGTGCATAAGAAATATGTAAAGGGAAAGAAGTGTGCATAAGAAATATGTAAAGGAAAGAAGTGTGCATAAGAAATATGTAAAGGGAAAGAAGTGTGCATAAGAAATATGTAAAGGGAAAGAAGTGTGCATAAGAAATATGTAAAGGGAAAGAAGTGTGCATAAGAAATATGTAAAGGGAAGAAGTGTGCATAAGAAATATGTAAAGGAAAGAAGTGTGCATAAGAAATATGTAAAGGGAAAGAAGTGTGCATAAGAAATATGTAAAGGGAAAGAAGTGTGCATAAGAAATATGTAAAGGGAAAGAAGTGTGCATAAGAAATATGTAAAGGGAAAGAAGTGTGCATAAGAAATATGTAAAGGGAAAGAAGTGTGCATAATAAATATGTAAAGGGAAAGAAGTCTGCATAATAAATATGTAAAGGGAAAGAAGTGTGCATAAGAAATATGTAAAGGGAAAGAAGTGTGCATAAGAAATATGTAAAGGGAAAGAAGTGTGCATAAGAAATATGTAAAGGAAAGAAGTGTGCATAAGAAATATGTAAAGGGAAAGAAGTGTGCATAAGAAATATGTAAAGGGAAAGAAGTGTGCATAAGAAATATGTAAAGGGAAAGAAGTGTGCATAAGAAATATGTAAAGGGAAAGAAGTGTGCATAAGAAATATGTAAAGGGAAAGAAGTGTGCATAAGAAATATGTAAAGGGAAAGAAGTGTGCATAGAAATATGTAAAGGGAAAGAAGTGTGCATAAGAAATATGTAAAGGGAAATAAGTGTGCATAAGAAATATGTAAAGGGAAGAAGTGTGCATAAGAAATATGTAAAGGGAAAGAAGTGTGCATAAGAAATATGTAAAGGGAAAGAAGTGTGCATAAGAAATATGTAAAGGGAAAGAAGTGTGCATAAGAAATATGTAAAGGGAAAGAAGTGTGCATAAGAAATATGTAAAGGGAAAGAAGTGTGCATAAGAAATATGTAAAGGGAAAGAAGTGTGCAAAAGAAATAAACACCTGATGTCGGAACAAGCCCTCGAGTAAATATGTAAAGGGAAAGAAGTGTGCATAAGAAATATGTAAAGGGAAAGAAGTGTGCATAAGAAATATGTAAAGGGAAAGAAGTGTGCATAAGAAATATGTAAAGGGAAAGAAGTGTGCATAAGAAATATGTAAAGGGAAAGAAGTGTGCATAAGAAATATGTAAAGGGAAAGAAGTGTGCATAAGAAATATGTAAAGGGAAAGAAGTGTGCATAAGAAATATGTAAAGGGAAAGAAGTGTGCATAAGAAATATGTAAAGGGAAAGAAGTGTGCATAAGAAATATGTAAAGGGAAAGAAGTGTGCATAAGAAATATGTAAAGGGAAAGAAGTGTGCATAAGAAATATGTAAAGGGAAAGAAGTGTGCATAAGAAATATGTAAAGGGAAAGAAGTGTGCATAAGAAATATGTAAAGGGAAAGAAGTGTGCATAAGAAATATGTAAAGGGAAAGAAGTGTGCATAAGAAATATGTAAAGGGAAAGAAGTGTGCATAAGAAATATGTAAAGGGAAAGAAGTGTGCATAAGAAATATGTAAAGGGAAAGAAGTGTGCATAAGAAATATGTAAAGGGAAAGAAGTGTGCATAAGAAATATGTAAAGGGAAAGAAGTGTGCATAAGAAATATGTAAAGGGAAAGAAGTGTGCATAAGAAATATGTAAAGGGAAAGAAGTGTGCATAAGAAATATGTAAAGGGAAAGAAGTGTGCATAAGAAATATGTAAAGGGAAAGAAGTGTGCATAAGAAATATGTAAAGGGAAAGAAGTGTGCATAAGAAATATGTAAAGGGAAAGAAGTGTGCATAAGAAATATGTAAAGGGAAAGAAGTGTGCATAAGAAATATGTAAAGGGAAAGAAGTGTGCATAAGAAATATGTAAAGGGAAAGAAGTGTGCATAAGAAATATGTAAAGGGAAAGAAGTGTGCATAAGAAATATGTAAAGGGAAAGAAGTGTGCATAAGAAATATGTAAAGGGAAAGAAGTGTGCATAAGAAATATGTAAAGGGAAAGAAGTGTGCATAAGAAATATGTAAAGGGAAAGAAGTGTGCATAAGAAATATGTAAAGGGAAAGAAGTGTGCATAAGAAATATGTAAAGGGAAAGAAGTGTGCATAAGAAATATGTAAAGGGAAAGAAGTGTGCATAAGAAATATGTAAAGGGAAAGAAGTGTGCATAAGAAATATGTAAAGGGAAAGAAGTGTGCATAAGAAATATGTAAAGGGAAAGAAGTGTGCATAAGAAATATGTAAAGGGAAAGAAGTGTGCATAAGAAATATGTAAAGGGAAAGAAGTGTGCATAAGAAATATGTAAAGGGAAAGAAGTGTGCATAAGAAATATGTAAAGGGAAAGAAGTGTGCATAAGAAATATGTAAAGGGAAAGAAGTGTGCATAAGAAATATGTAAAGGGAAAGAAGTGTGCATAAGAAATATGTAAAGGGAAAGAAGTGTGCATAAGAAATATGTAAAGGGAAAGAAGTGTGCATAAGAAATATGTAAAGGGAAAGAAGTGTGCATAAGAAATATGTAAAGGGAAAGAAGTGTGCATAAGAAATATGTAAAGGGAAAGAAGTGTGCATAAGAAATATGTAAAGGGAAAGAAGTGTGCATAAGAAATATGTAAAGGGAAAGAAGTGTGCATAAGAAATATGTAAAGGGAAAGAAGTGTGCATAAGAAATATGTAAAGGGAAAGAAGTGTGCATAAGAAATATGTAAAGGGAAAGAAGTGTGCATAAGAAATATGTAAAGGGAAAGAAGTGTGCATAAGAAATATGTAAAGGGAAAGAAGTGTGCATAAGAAATATGTAAAGGGAAAGAAGTGTGCATAAGAAATATGTAAAGGGAAAGAAGTGTGCATAAGAAATATGTAAAGGGAAAGAAGTGTGCATAAGAAATATGTAAAGGGAAAGAAGTGTGCATAAGAAAACATGATAGGGAAAAGCCTCGATTAAATATGTAAAGGGAAAGAAGTGTGCATAAGAAATATGTAAAGGGAAAGAAGTGTGCATAAGAAATATGTAAAGGGAAAGAAGTGTGCATAAGAAATATGTAAAGGGAAAGAAGTGTGCATAAGAAATATGTAAAGGGAAAGAAGTGTGCATAAGAAATATGTAAAGGGAAAGAAGTGTGCATAAGAAATATGTAAAGGGAAAGAAGTGTGCATAAGAAATATGTAAAGGGAAAGAAGTGTGCATAAGAAATATGTAAAGGGAAAGAAGTGTGCATAAGAAATATGTAAAGGGAAAGAAGTGTGCATAAGAAATATGTAAAGGGAAAGAAGTGTGCATAAGAAATATGTAAAGGGAAAGAAGTGTGCATAAGAAATATGTAAAGGGAAAGAAGTGTGCATAAGAAATATGTAAAGGGAAAGAAGTGTGCATAAGAAATATGTAAAGGGAAAGAAGTGTGCATAAGAAATATGTAAAGGGAAAGAAGTGTGCATAAGAAATATGTAAAGGGAAAGAAGTGTGCATAAGAAATATGTAAAGGGAAAGAAGTGTGCATAAGAAATATGTAAAGGGAAAGAAGTGTGCATAAGAAATATGTAAAGGGAAAGAAGTGTGCATA